>CM038142.1:116110351-116436811 GCA_021437245.1 Aegilops speltoides
CTAAGATATATTAAGGCCTCCTTTTAATAAAGAACCGGAACAAAGCATTAACACATAGTGAATACATGAACTCCTCAAACTAGGGTCATCACCGGAAAGTATCCCAATTACTGTCACCTTGGGGTTGACGGATCATAACACGTAACAGGTGCATATAACTTGCAAGATCGGATCAAGAACATAGATATAATGGTGAAAACATAAATGGTTCAGATCTGTAATCATGGCACTCGGGTCCTAGTGACAAGCATTAAGCATAGCAAAGTCATAGCAACATCAATCTCAAAACATAGTGAATACTAGGGATCAATCCCTAAAAACACTAACTCGATTACATGATGAATCTCATCCAACCCACCACCGTACAGCGAGCGTACGAAGGAATTACTCACTCCCGGGGATGAGCATCATGAAATTGGTGATGGAGGATGATTGGTGATGACGATGACGGCGAATTCCCCTCTCCAGCGCCCAGAATGGACTCCGGATCTGCCCTCCCAATGAAGAACAGGAGGTGGTGGCGGCTCCGTATCGTCAAACACTATGAAACTTCCTATCCTATTTTTTTCTTGGAGAATATGAATTTATAGTATCTAGAATAGGGTTGGAGGAGCCTCCTGGGCCCCACTACCCACTAGGGCGTGCCAAGGGGGGTGACACGCCCTGGTGCCTAGTGGGCAATTAGGGGCCCCGTCAAGTGGGTCTTGGTTCCAGTATTTTTTATTTATTACAAAATAATTCTTCAAAAAGTTTGGTCCAATTCTTAGAAATTTTATTTCTGCACAAAAACAACACCATGGTAGTTCTGCTGAAAACAGTGTCAGTCCGGGTTAGTTTCATTCAGATCATGCAAATTAGAGTCCAAAACAATAGCAAAAGCATTAGGAAAAGTAGATACAATGGAGACGTATCAACTGCCCCAAGCTTAACCCATTGCTTGTCCTCAAGCAATTCAGTTGACAAACTGAAAGTGATAAAGAAAAACTTTTACAAACTCTTTCGTTCTGGTGTCCACAAATATGCTTAAATAGCACCCAGGTTTTCAGCAAAGATCATAACTAACCATGCAAGCATAACTCTTAGAAATTTTATTCACTCATATCAATGGCATGATCAACTAGTGAGTAATAATAAAATTTTCAAATGCCAACACTTTATCAAAACAGTCATGATATAATGACAATAATGGTATCTTGCTAGCCCTTTCTGAGACCGCAAAACATAAATGCAGAGCACCTCCAAAGTTCAAGTAGCTACTAGACATTATAATTCATGGTAGAAGAGATCTAGTCATGATGCACACCACATTAACTATACACAATGCATGCGGACGACAATAGTGCTCTCAAGACTGGTGCTTGTTTGAGAAGGTGATGACTCAACGTAAAAGTACAATAACATGAAAGTAAATAGATAGGCCCTTCGCAGAGGGAAGTAGGGATTTGCAGAGGTGCCAGAGCTCAAAGCTTAAATCGGAGATAAATATAATTTTGGGAGGTGCACCTTTCCTGTCAATGTTACGACCAAGAGTTTTCAGTATCTTCGATGCTAAAAAAATTAGCGGCGGTTCCCAAGTAGTAAAAGTAAAGTTTACTCCCCCTCCACCAACAAACACAAGCCATGGCTAGCCGAATCCTCGGGTGCCCTCCGTACCAACAATAGTCCGAGGGAATTTTGTTTAATTATTTTTGCAATTTTGATCATGGGACTTGGCATCCCTATTACCAGCCCCTCTCGTGCAAAGACGAGTGAATAAACACTCATCATGAGAATAACCCGCTTAGCATGGAAGATACTGATCACCCCATGTCGCTCCATGAGCGATACAGACACACAAAACAGATGTTCATTTGAATATTTAGAGGTGGCACATGCAAATTTACTTGGAACAGTAGGGTAATACGGCATATAGGTAGATACATTGGACTCATTTGGAATAAATTTTGGTTTAAGGATTTTGATGCACAAGTAGTATTACTGCTTTGTACAGGGGAAGGCTATCGATTAGGTTGAGAAGCGACCAACTAGAGAGCAAAAACGGTCATGATCATGCATTATGAATAATTAACATTGAGTACTAGCATGAGTAGGATATAAACACCATGAACATAGATATTGTGGAGACTATGTTGGTTTTGATTCAACTACATGCGTGGACATGTGCCAAGTCAAGCCACTTGAAACATTCAGAGGAGGATACCAAATCATCATACTACATCATAATTATTTTAATGCATGTTGACACCCAAGATAAATCATTATCAACTCCTAGCTACTTAAGCATGGCATGAGCAACTATAATCTCTAATTGTCATCACAAACGTGTTTAATTATAATATGCTGAATCATGGATACCGAGTTAAACATATTTGCGAAAACAAAAACAAGTTGAGTTCAGACCTGCTTTTCCTGCCACAGTCACTTCATCATATATCGTCATTATTGCCTTTCACTTGCACGATCGAATGATATGAAAATAATAATAGTGCAAGAGTGCCTTGGACTAAGCCGTAACCTATAAACATTTTATTTAAAGGAGAATACAAAATAATTTGGGCTCTTTGTTAGATCAACAATAGTGCACGTGAGAGCCACTCAACATTTTCATCGTGGTCTTCCCTTGGTACGACTCAACAAAAAGAAAAGAATTTTAGAGAAACACACTGAAATGTTTTTGGAGTTTTAATTTTTCTTGAAAGGAAACAAATTAAAGAAAGAAGAACAAGCACGAGAAAAACTATTTACATGGGAAAGCTCCCAACAAGCAAAAGAAAAAACGAGAAATCATTTTGGGTTTTCTTTTAATACTATAACTAAATTAAACTGGAAAGAAAAAACGAAAAGAATCGAGAAATATTTTTGTATTTCCTCAAAGTTTTTGAAACACACAAGAAGAAAGCAAGAAAATAAAACTAACATGAATAATGCAATGAAAAAGTATGAATACCGACAACTAGAATGAAGTTTGTGAACATGAATGTAATGTAAGTGGAAATACATACTCCCCCAAGCTTAGGCTTTTGCCCTAAGTTGGTAATCACCATCCGTAGTAGCCATCCGGTCCCATGTAAAGGTGCGGCGGCGGCGGCACCTGAGCGTCCCACTCCTGGGGCTGCTCCTCTGCCACTGCCTGGGCGTTCCGGTAGGCGACAATGTACATGGGTAGGATAGTGTATCCATTTCTGGCATTAGAATCAAACAAAGTAGGTGCAGGCAACAAAATAATGTCACAGGTCTTCTCACTGAAGACCAAGTTATAGCGAAGAGGATTAAGTGGATTAGTGTTATCAAGAAAGTGGTGGTCCGCCATCGACTGGCGATCTAAACAAACTTTGGGCAAAGGATAATCGTGGTGGCAAATCTGAACATTAAAGTGACTCGCTATGCAAGTGGCATAAATACCACCATGAATTTTACCCTAAGCTCTGTTAATGTGTAGACGACGTGCAATAATAGCCCCTAGGTTATAGGTGTGGTCATTGTGAAGTGCATGATGTAAGATGGCGAGGTCAGTGGCACTGAGTATACTGCCCTTCTCTCTAGCAATCAAACACTTCGTGATAAATAAAGCAAAGTAATGCACAAAAGGAAACTGCAGACTTGTGGTTGTGGCTTTCGACACGCCCCTTCCCTCACCCACTGTCAAAGTGAGGAGGAAGTCCAAAACTCTGCCGGTCTAGGATCTCTTAGTTCCGCATCAGAGGGAATTAAACATATCTCGTAGAATTCAGTAAGCAGTATCTGATGAGTTTCAGAATATAAATTAAACCGCACTGCAGGAGGTTCATGCCTATTCAGAAAATATTTTTTTTGCACAAAGACGTTCGTGAGGGTGTGGTGTTGGTGACACTCATCTGTGAGGAAGTTGGTAAGCCCAGCATTTGCAATGAATTTTGCGAACTCTTGGTGGAATCTAGCTTCTTCCATGAAGGCAATGTGCAGCCATTCACACGGCCAGACCTCCATCCATCGCGGAGTGTTAATGTCACCAACTGATGATTCACCGGTGACTCCCTTGGCATTGTTCTTAGACGAACTTCTTCGAAAAAGGTCCATCTTCCTAAGAACAAATTTCTGAAAAAAATTGAGTCACAAAATTTTGTCAGCAAAACTTCACAAGATTGATATCAACTACTCATATGGATGTCTAGAGGCTATATCAAGCATTCAAACTACTTAGAACTCAAAGAATTCACATGCAAGCTCATTTACAGCAACATCAAGAGTAGCTAATTACTCAAAATATAAACCACTATAACAAAAACTAATTGGGCAATGGAGGAGTCACATACCAAGTAGCAATCCCCCAAAACCGTTTCGAAAATGGAACTCAAGCAAAGAGATCAAAATCCGCGGGTTTGTGAGCAAGAACACGAGAGAGAGAGAGAGAGAGAGAGAGAGAGAGAGCTAGAGTAATCTTTTTCTGGAGGTAGGTGATGAAGAGAGCTAAAGGGATAAGTGAGGGGGGCTTGTTGGGCCCACTACCCACCAGGGAGCGCCAGGTGGGTGTGGCATTTTGTATCAAAAATTCTTAAATATTCAGAAAAAATCGTGTCAAAACTTTAGGCCATTCTGAGCACTTTCATTTTTAGGCACTTTTTTATTGCACAGAAAAATCAAAAAACAGGATAAACATTGCATTTTATTGTATTTAACTAAAATAACCGAAAATATAAAGTGGGTACAGAAGGTTGTGCTTACTAAATTCATCAACCACATGCCTCTCGAAAATAATCCATTAATAAGGTTGATCAAGTCTTATTAACAACCACTTTCGATTAGCATGAACCCAAAGAACTTTTGTAAAACACTAAGTTACCTCAACGAGAATATGCATATCCCCAACAATAAGTATTTCATATTTATTTTCGGTAGTAGGAAGAGAAGGTTGAAAACTTCCAATAGTAATTGTCGAAGCCTTTTCAATAACATTAATACCATTCACTTGAAATTGTTTCCTTTGAAAAAATATGCTCATTACAATTGATATTAAAAGTGACCTTACTTTTTTTGCAATCAATAACAGACCTTGCAGTGTTCAAAAAGGGTCTACCAAGGATAATCGACATATTGCCGTCCTTGGGCATATCAAGTATAACAAAGTCTTTTAAGATAGTGACATTTGCAACCACAACAGGCACATCCTCACAAACACCGATTGGTATGGCAGTTGATTTGTCAGCCATTTGCAATGATATTTCAGCAGGCGTGAGTTTATTCAAACCAACTCTTTTGTATAAAGAAAAAGGCACCTCCTAAATCACATAAAGCAGTTTTGACATAACTTCTTTTGATGGAACATGGTATTGTTGGTATTTCTGGATCTCCTAATTTCTTAGGTACTCCATCCTTAAAAGAATAATTAGCAAGCATAGTTGATATTTAAGCCTTGGGTATTTTCCTTTTATTAGTGACAATTTCTTTCATATATTTATGTCGGGGAAATGACACCTATGGGATCACGAGGATCCCTTCTACGATTGGCGGGGAGAGAGATGCACAAAGAGCAGGTCTAGTGATCAGCTCGAGGGATTTTTACCCAGGTTCGGGCTGCAATGGTGCATAAAACCCTAGTCCTGCTTTTGGTGTATGCTACGTCTCGAGCTTGCGTTGGTTTTCCCCGAAGAGGAGAGGATGATGCAGCACAGTAGCGTAAGTATTTCCCTCAGTTTTTGAGAACCAAGGTATCAATCCAGTAGGAGGTCACGCGCAAGTCCCTCGTACATGCACAACACGATAGCAACTCGCAACCAACGCTTAGGGGTTGTCAATCCCTTCACGGTCACTTACGAGAGTGAGATCTGATAGAGATAATATTTTTGCTATTTTTGATAGATAGATGCAAAGTAAAAATTAAAGGCAAAGTAAAAAAACAAAGCAAGTAAATAAAGTGATATAGATTGATATGATGAGAATAGACCCGGGGGCCATAGGTTTCACTAGTGGCTTCTCTCAAGAGCATAAGTATTCTACGGTGGGTGAACAAATTCTTGTTGAGCAATTGATGAATTGAGCATAGTTATGAGTATATCTAGGCAATGATCATGTATATAGGCATCACGTCCGTGACAAGTAGATCAAACGATTACGCATCTACTACTATTACTCCACTCATCGACCGCTATCCAAAGATGCATCTAGAGTATTAAGTTAAAAACAAAGTAACGCCTTAAGCAAGATGACATGATGTAGAGAAATAAATTCATGCAATATGATAAATACCCCATCTTGTTATCCTCGATGGCAACAATACAATACGTGCCTTGCAACTCTTTCTGTCACTGAGTAAGGACACCGCAAGATTGAACCCAAAGCCATGCACTTCTCCCATTGCAAGAACTACCAATCTAGTTGGCCAAACCAAACGGATAATTCGGAGAGACTTGCAAAGATAACTCAATCATACATAAAAGAATTCAGAGAAGAATCAAATATTTTCCATAGATAATACTGGATCATAAACCCACAATTCATTGGTCTCAACAAACACACCGCAAAAAGAAGATTACATCGAATAGATCTCCACAAGAGAGGGGGAGAACATTGTATTGAGATCCAAAAAGAGAGAAGAAGCCATCTAGCTACTAGCTATGGACCCGAAGGTCTGAAGTAAACTACTCACACTTCATCGGAGGGGCTATGGTGTTGATGTAGAAGCCCTCCGTGGTAGATGCCCCCTCTGATGGAGCTCCGGAACAGGCCCCAAGATGGGATCTCGTGGATACAGAAGGTTGCGGCGGTGGAATTAGGTTTTTGGCTCCCGTTATGATCATACGGGGATACGTAGGTATATATAGGAGGAAGGAGTACGTCGGTGGTGCTCCGAGGGGCCCACGAGGTAGGGGGCATGCCTAGGGGGGCGCGCCCTCCACCCTCGTGACCTCCTCGAAAGCTTCTTGGAGTAGGGTCCAGGTCTCCTGGATCATGTTCGGTTGGAAAATCACGATCCCGAAGGTTTCATTCCATTTGGACTCCGTTTGATATTCTGTTTCTTCGAAATACTGAAAAAGGCAAAAAAAAACAGCAATTCTGGGCTGGGCCTCCGGTTAATAGGTTAGTCCCAAAAGTAATATAAAAGTGAAAAATAAAGCCCGATATAGTCCAAAACAGTAGATAAAGTAGCATGGAGAATCAAAAATTATAGATACGTTGGAGACGTATCAGTGTATATTTCGTGTTCTTGAGTTCTTGAACTAGCTGCGGTGCATGCCCAGTCAAAAAAGTCCCAATCCTCCCCCAGTACGCCTCAGGCCTCCTTTTATATGTCAAAGGGGTCACCATAGTGGCACACAGGAGGTGGAAAGTATCTACAGTGCTCAAGCTTATTGCTGGCATCGTAGGACAAACGCATTTAATGCGCTGTCTACGTGGCCTCTTACTTTATCAGGGACGGTAACAGAATCCATCCTGTCCATCGCCGCCTCTCCTTGACTTGACACGCGTCTAAGCTGACGAGGCATGCAACGCTAGGCTGGATGGCTACTGCTGTGCTGGCGCGATGGTAGAGCCTCCATGAAGATCTGCATGCCGCCATGCATGCACCTACCTAGTTGGCAAGCTGGTCATCATGCCGGAACAGCCGTGAGGTGGCGAAAACCTTGTCGGGTGTGGGCCTGGCTGTGTCCCCGCAATTGTCCCCGGAAAGGGTCTTGGCAGGGGGCCTCGCAGTCGTCCCCAGCAAGGGTCTTGCCGGGGGTTTTTGCTCTTCGGTCTCCATGTAGACTGGCAAGCCACCAGTCTTCACAAAGATATGCATGCGTAGTAGGGCTTGGTCGTAGTTCGGATCACATCCAACCAGTGTCTTCGGATCCGACCTTGTAGGTTCCTTCCCTTAAGCGCACGACCCCTTAGGTTCAAGTCGGCTTGGTCGCAGTTCGGATCACCTCCTACCTGCACGGTTGGTAGCAGACTCTAGCAAGGCGTGTCAACCACCAAGCAGACTATGAAGTTGGTTAGGCGAACCTGTACAACGTGTCACACTTCTGTTCCCTTTGCCTCACAATATAAGTTGTCGGGCTCAAGGAGAGACTGTCATCCTTGTGCTAGCCCGACCTCTTTCTCGTTCCAGTGATACCGACCACAAACCGGATTATCTCATAATCCCTGTTGCATGGCCATGCTTATCCTGGTCGGATCACACGAGGGGCCCAGAGTATATCTCTCCTGATTGGAGGGGCAAATCCCATCTTGCTCGACCATGTCTTGCAGCATGGGACTGGACAAACCCGAAACCTACCTTTGTAACTATCTAGTCACGGAGTAGCGTTTGGTCAGGCCAAAGCAAGTCTGTCACCATCCCGAGTACATGCGTCAGCTCAGGTCTTAGGACATAGAGCGTATGTTGTACTAGAGACTCAAAGATGACATATCGCTGCGTCTCATAGTTGGGTCTGTCCGACTCGGATCTTATCTCGACTCGGATCCGACTACGTCGAATCTGAACAGACCTTTCCAAGTCCATATTATCCAGTTAGCATCCAATGCTCCATGGCTAGTGAGACCAAGCCATCGACCGTGTCATATGCTAGTCTAGTCGGCTGTGCGTCCACACAGCCCTTTCGACTAGGGACCTTTTAGGACAGTCATCATACATTGCATAGTCCCACAAACAAGTCACGTACTTGCTAATACACATCATTGATAATGTCCAAGGACTATCTTTATTCATAAACACATAGGAAATATCATCATACATGATTGCCTTTAGGGCATATCTCCAACAGTTTTTCCCTTGAAGAGAAAAGGGTGATGCAGCAAAGTAGCATAAGTATTTCCCTCAGTTTTGAGAACCAAGGTATCAATCTAGTAGGAGACGACGCACAAGTCACCTAGTACCTACACAAACAATCAAGAACCTTGCAACCAATGCGATAAAGGGGTTGTCAATCCCTTCACGATCACTCGCAAAACTAAGATCTAATAGAGATAATAAAGTAAATATTTTTGGTATTTTTGTTGTATAGATTGGAAAGTAAAGATTGCAAAATAGTAAACGAGATTTAAAGAAATGCGATATAATGGAAAAGAGATGTAATATAATAGAAAAGATATGTAATATAATAAAAAAGAGACCCGGGGGCCATAGGTTTCACTAGTGGCTTCTCTCGAGATAGCATATATTACGGTGGGTGAACAAATTACTGCCGAGCAATTGATAGAAAAGCGCATAATTGTGAAGACATCTAAGGCAATGATCATGAACATAGGCATCACGTCCGTGTCAAGTAGACCGAAATGATTCTGCATCTACTACTATTACTCCACACATCGACCGCTATCCAGCATGCATCTAGAGTATTAAGTTCATAAGAATGGAGTAACGCATTAAGCAAGATGACATGATGTAGAGGGATAAAATCAAGCAATATGATATAAACCCCATCTTTTTATCCTCGATGGCAACAATACAATATGTGCCTTGCTGCCCCTACTGTCACTAGGAAAGGACACCGCAAGATTGAACCCAAAGCTAAGCACTTCTCCCATTGCAAGAAAGATCAATCTAGTAGGCCAAACTAAACCGATAATTCGAAGAGACTTGCAAAGATACCAAATCATGCATATAACAATTCAGAGAAGAACCAAATAATATTCATAGATAATCTTGTTCATAAATCCACAATTCATCGGATCTCGGCAAACACACTGCAAAAGAGTATTACATTAAATAGATATCCAAGAACACCGAGGAGAACCTTTTATTGAGAATCAAAGAGAGAGAAGAAGCCATCTAGCTAATAACTATGGACCCAAAGGTCTATGGTAAACTACTCACGCTTCATCGGAGATGCAATGGTGTTGATGTAGAAGCCCTCCGTGATTGATTCCCCCTCCGGCAGATCACCGGAAAAGGCCCCAAGATGGGATCTCACGGGTACAGAAGGTTGCGGCGGTGGAAAAGTGGTTTCATGGCTCCCCCTGATGTTTCTAGGGTATAAGAGTATATATAGGCGAAAGAAGTATGTCGGTGGAGCTACGAGGAGCCCACGAGGGTGGGGTGTGCGCCTACCCCTCGGGCGCGCCCTCCTGCGTTGTGGACGCCTCGTGGCATTTCTGAATTCAACTCCAAGTCTTCTGGTTTGCTTTCGGT
Organism: Aegilops speltoides; assembly: GCA_021437245.1. NCBI lineage: Eukaryota > Viridiplantae > Streptophyta > Magnoliopsida > Poales > Poaceae > Aegilops > Aegilops speltoides. The sequence goes on from CM038142.1 coordinate 116,120,442, forward strand.
CCAAGAAAGATCATCGTGAACATTTCATTCCGTTCGGACTCCGTTTGGTATTCCTTTTATACAAAACTCTAAAATAGGCAAAACAAAACAGAAATTGGCACTGGGCCTCCAGTTAATAATTTAGTCCCAAAAATAATATAAAAGAGCATATTAAAGCCCATTAAACATTCTAAACAGATAATATAATAGCAAGGAACAATAAAAAATTATAGATACGTTGGAGACGTATCAAGCATTCCCAAGCTTAATTCATGCTCGTCCTCGAGTAGGTAAATGATAAAAACAGAATTTTTGATGTGGAATGCTATCTAACATAATTATCAATGTAATTTTCTTTATTGTGTCATGAATGTTCAGATCCGAAAGATTCAAGACAAAAGTTTAATATTGACATAAAAATAATAATACTTCAAGCATACTAACAAAGCAATCATGTTTTCTCAAAATAACATGGCCAAAGAAAGTTCATCCCTATAAAATCATATAGTTTGGCTATGCTCCGTCTTCGTCACACAAAATATTCAAATCATGCACAACCCCAATTTCAGCCAACACTACAAGAAATATGTCAACTTGTGACCACCACTATTAGTCACTGAAACGTCATTTTTTTTCATTTGCAACCTTTTTGTGACCAATAACAGAAGGTCAAAAGCTGGCAGTCGTAAACTGAAATTAACGACCTTCTTCGGGATAAGGTCGTAGACGTTTACGACCAAAACAGATGGTCGTTGAACCCATGACCTTTTGTTTTGGTGACTGGCTGTCTGCCCAGGACACGTCGGATCCGACGTGGCAATCTGACATGGCAAAATTGCGACCAATTGAAAAGGTCACTGATAAGATTCAGCCCGGTCCGAGTAGGTGTCTATATGGGCCGAGCCCAACAAATTTGATATTTCTATTATTATTATTTCTATGAATTCTATTGGGCTACATGGGCCAAGCCCAATATTTCGGCCTTTTTATTTCTGTAGTACTTTGGCCTTTTACAATATACTGATTTCCTATTTTCGAAAAATATATTTTGGAGCTGGTCCCACTAGTCATATTAATCTCATATATTGATCACACACATCAGAAAGTTATGGACTCATATTATTTCATAAGTGGGCCATCTCACACACTATCAAATCACATTCATAATCAAATATTTCAAACAAGAGAACATGTGAAATTCGTCAAATAACACTAGATTAGTGTATTACAATTTCTGTAGACTATTACAACCTAGGTATACCAGCTATTACGATATTACAATATTACAGTCAAATAGAACAGACAACTCTTTGCTGAGTAGCACTTCACAGCTTCGCACTTTTCTTCATGTCTTCGCACTTCCAACTTTATTAGACCTGGAGCTCCTGTAAAAGAGGAACCAAGTAAAGAAGTTACACGCAGCTATATTTGCTACAGATCAGCTATCAAACTCAATATTTATGTACACCATACAGAAATTGTTTCCAGTTAGTACAAGTTCATTTAATACTCAGATCCTTTATTTGTGTCCGTTTACTGCAAGTTCATTTAATGATGCAAGAAAAAGTATTAATCAAGCTGGAATTGATAACTACAAGCTACAGCAGCTCAAAGTGGCAGTAGCTAAAACGCAAGCATTGTTCAAAGAGAAACAACAAGAATCATTAGTAATGGATTGAACTCAAGGCTCTATCTTCATATTAGCTAACAGTGCATTTTCAAGAAAGAACATGCTTCCACCTTGTTTCAACCAAGCCAGAGCAAGTAAAGGAGCTAATAGTCCAAATTCAGGTCATGTTATCATATCAGGTATTACATAAGGACATCTAGGGACATATATAAAGCATCAGATTAATACAAGTTCTTCCATTATTAGAAAGGACCATGAAACAGACATTCTGAAAACAACTAAAATCTAATATAAGTTCTTCCATTATATTTACCTACCTAACTTGTACAGCAGTACATACCAAAATACAACATTAACTTGTTTAGGAGTGCATACCACATGGAGCGGAGAGCATATACCACATGGTTCATTGCAAGCACAGCAAGCAAGCACAACAAATATTGGGCATGAGAACGGGAAGGCAGTGTAAGTAATCATACTTGATGAGCTCCCTCCTTTGTAGATGAGCGCACCACAACAGGCGTCGGGCACCACGAGCACCACGGTAGCCTCAGCGTCAATCACCTGGTCACCCTGCAAGCAGAGAAGAGGATCAATACATCAATGAAGTCAACTAGAAACTGCTCTGAACCAAAGGACGGCTGATGAGCTGAAGGAACCAAATCAGTCAACCAGCTGTAACTTTGAAGAAATGTTAGTTAACCCTTTTTACAGAGAAGCAGAGGGAGATGGCCCTGAATTTGAATGTATAACAGGAAGGATTACAACAGGTTCAATTCAATCAGTTTCCAAAGCATTGAATCAGTAGCTAAGTATGCAGCAACAACATACACATTTAATCAACAGCAGCGTGAGCATCGGCATTAAATCAGCAGCAGCAACACAAGCAGCACCACCACCAGCACAAGTGCACACCTATTCAAGCTAGTAGCAGCCCAACAGGCTAGCAGTAGAAGCATTCAAACTAGAGAAGCATAGTACAGCAGAAAAAGCATTGAAAGAGCAGCAGGTTTGGACTGTCACATGTCATATCTTATAAAATTAGGCAAGTGCTCTCAGGTTATCCCTAAAATCATGCACTAACTAGGGTAATTAGTATCAAACGATACATATCAGTACAAGGCTAGGCAAGATAATAAAGACTTGGGAAAAGATAGCAGAGTTAGAAAAAATGATACATGCCCACACCTCATTCTAATAATGTTGGTGCAAGCATAGGCTCGTTTTCCTTTCAACCACGAATCAATCAGTTTAGAGATAGACACAGGCTCTAGCAAAGCAATACGTACACAGGAAAGATCCATCAACTGGGAAAATCATGGCTCCACGGGAGGCTTGAGCCTATCAGCCTCCGGACACTGTCCTTCTCCGTGTTCTCCAGCAGCCCCTGCATGCATCATCCACAACAGAAGACCACCACATCAACAGCAGCTCAAGGAAAGGATTTTACAACAGTATTAGATTGCAAAAACAACTCTAAGAGACTGATATTGTAAGTTCATTGACATTCACAAGCCATTTGTATTTTTATTCAGAACTGTGCAACACCATTGACATTACTTTCACAACAGAAACAAGAAACCATGGTGTATTGTAAAATGACTACATTGAAGTTCAAATCACTGGATTTAGAGAAACTAGAGAACATCCCGCTGGCATGTGTACAAAAGCAAGTAACTAATCCGGTATTAATTATGTGCAATGGGATATGTGCAAAGCAAGCTTTCTAGCGCCAAATTAGCAACTCCCTAAGAAAAAGCTGCTGACGAATTGACGTTATAGTTTCTGAATTCATAACGGGTGCACGGCAGCTACGACTTGCAAATAAGTAACAGTTATGCACCAAGTAACATACAGAACTGACATTCAGCTAGCATTCATGTACAGTATGATGCAACTCACATATTGAACTAGCAACTTAATTGTTCAGTTTACTCCTTCACCATGGCAAAAAAACATGTTATAGTTTCTGAATTCATAACAAACGCGTGACATAGTTCACTTCTACATGTAACGCATGGACTAACGAGCAGGAACCAAACAATGCACAGAGAGATGCGTCAACAGTAATAAACAAGACAGAAAGAGATGACCTTGAGGTCATCGGTAGAAGGAGAATGGTCAGAGGAGTGGTAGTCGGCCTCTATCGCGAATTTGGAAGCACCAGTCTCGCCATGGCGAATCTGGTGCTGCCTCGATCTTGGGCCTCCCGACAGAAGAGAGAGAGAAGATGAGTGGAGGGCGTGACGGTGCACGGCCGCGTCGTCATCGTCGTCGACCGCATGGAAATGGATGAAGCAGACAGAGTCATGGTGGACCTGCGCGCATGCATTGGGAGGGGAGGGAGGAAACCACATGAGCAAAATTGAAACCAAGCAACAGAGAGAGACCATGAGGGGGGAGAGAGTGGAAACCTTCCATGGCCACGGCTGCCCTTGCGCGGTAGTGGATCCGGCGCTACGAGCAGAGGAAGGGCGGATCTGGGCGCGCCATGGCCACCAGCTCACCTGCATCCCTCTTCCCCCAAAGGGGATCGAGAGGTGGTTCAGTGAGAGAGAGGGGGGAGCCGAGGCCGTCCACCTCGGCCTTCTCAGGAGAGGGGGAGCCGGAGGAGGTGGGGATCCGAGGGAGATGAGGACGACGAGGAGCCGCGAGGCTACGGCAGGGATGCGGCAAAGTTGTCGAGGTCTAGGTCTGCGACGAAGGAGAGGTAGGGCGTGGCCATGTGGGTGGAGAGGCAGGGGCGAGGTGGGGGCATCGGAACCCTAGGATGACAACGACCTGGGTCGATGGATGGATCCCGCGGAGCAAAGCGGAGCGGAGCGGAGGTTAGGGCGGTGGGTGAGGAGGAAGGGGGTGGTGGGCAGGGAGAGGAGTGGATCGAGAGGGGGGCGGTGGCAGCGAGGAGATGGGGGAAGGGTGCAACGGGGAGATCGATCTGAGCTAGGGTTTGGGCTGCAGGTGGGGGTATCTCTTTTTCTTTTCTTTTTTTTCTGTAGATAGATGGATGGATGGATGGATGTGGGATGGAGAGATGGATGGATGGATGTATGGATGCCATGTCATCGATCCGTGGGAAGAGTTCTCTTTGGTTCGGAAAATTAGTGATTTAAAATAGTTTTGAAGTACTAAAAATAGAGCGATTTTGTGAAGTAGCTATCAAAAATATTTTGCAAATGGGCACCACACAAATTTTTACTAGACTTATACTAAATTTTATGGATAAGGACCAATTTGTATGCATTTTGATCTTTCTACCTATTTTTAATCATTTTCCGAGTGCCCAAAATGAGTTTTTTTTGTGAAGGACCTACCAAATAATTGTTGCAAAATTGGACAAAATCAATTTTCTAAAATACTAGGCCATATTTAATGCACAATTGACCAAATGGTTGGGTGTCAGAAGTTTTGATCCACGTCTGGTGGAAAAGACACATTCCCACCGATTCAGCAGGAAGCGGGTCAAATTTGAACTGCAGCTGCCTCACAGTTTGATCTTTATTTTTTCCAAAAACCATTTCTAGGTACATAAGTATCTATTTAATCAGAGAAACATCAAAAGTTTTCCAAGATTCAACCACTAGCTAGGAACGGTCAAGCCCACTGTTTTGACCGCATTTTGAAACAGGCATAAAAAATTCAAAAAAAAATCAAAACGCATTGTGTTATTATATGTGACCAAGTTTCCAGGAAAATAATAAACTTGTAATACGGCAATTATTTTAAAGAAGTGTTCTCAGAAGTGAGCTATCATGCGTGAAGATTCAGAGCTTTCAAGCAAATGATCAATCTTATGGCCACATTCATGGCATAGTTTGTTAAAATGATCTCATATTGTGCACAAGGGTGCATCTTGGAATTCCAAACAATGTTGCCTAAGGGAGTTTTCATTTTCTTTGCACGGAAAATTCATTTTCCATTTTCCGAGTGCCCGAAATGAGTTTTTTTGTGAAGGACCTACCATATATTTGTTGCAAAATTGGACCTAATCAATTTTATAAAAATACTAGGCCATATTTAATGCACAATTAACAAAATGGTTGGGTGTCCAAAGTTTTGATCCACCTCTGGTGAAAAAGACAAATTCCCGCCGATTTAGTAGGAAGCGGGTCAAATTTGAACTGCAGCTGCCCCATAGTTTGATCTTTATTTTTTCCAGAAATCATTTCTAGATACAGAAGTATCTATTTAATAAGAGAAACATCAAAAGTCTTCCAAGATTCAACCACTAGTTAGGAACGGTTAAGCCCGCCGTTTTGACCGCATTTCGAAACGGGCATAAAAAATTCAAAAAAAATGGAAAACCTTCGCATTGTGTCATTATATGTGACCAAGTTTCCAGGAAAAATAATAAACTTGTAATACGGAAATTATTTTTAAAAAGTGTTCTAAAAAATGAGCTATCATGCGTGAAGATTCATGGCTTTCAAGCCAAATGATCAATCTTATGGCCACATTCATGGCATAGTTTGTTCAAATGATCTCATATTGTGCACAAGGGTGCAACTTGGAATTCCAAACAATGTTGCCTAAGGGAGTTTTCATTTTCTTTGCACAGAAAATTCATTTTCCATTTTCCGAGTGCTTGAAGTGAGTTTTTTGTGAAGGACCTACCATATATTTGTTGCAAAATTGGACCAAATCAATTTTCTAAAATACTAGGCCATATTTAATGCACAATTGACAAAATGGTTGGGTGTCAAAAGCTTTGATCCACCTCTAGTGAAAAAGACAAATTCCCGCCGATTCAGTAGGAAGGAGGTCAAATTTGAACTGCAGCTGCCTCATAGTTTGCTATTTATTTTTTCCAAAAATGATTTCTAGTTACATAAGTACCTATTTAATCATAAATACATGGTTTGGTGGCGATACGTCGAGGTTTGGACGATGGCTGAGGGCCCCAACTCTAGAGCGCGTAAACTCGCATGCCCGCCGCGTGGTCACCGCGTGACCGTGGAGTTGCCATGTGTTCTGGGCGGCCTAGGCATGTCTAGTGGGTTGGGCAGTCCCCAGGTAGGTGCTAGGAAGAAAATCACAACATAAGATTCTCATGAGGAGACCGATCGATGCTCAAACATGAATAAGAAGCCAAGTGTTTGATTAGCGGTACGAGAAATGCACATGGCTAATGGGCGTGAGTTTTGGCTGAGGATGATCAGTTACTAAGAAGACCGTCTTCACAAATTTTCAACTCAAAAGGAGGATCCTAGGTGGTACTTGCTTTGCAAAGTACCACACTGGACATAAATACGAATGTTGAAGCTGGGCTCAAAATAATGAATGGATTGAGCTGACATTTGGTGGAGGATGGTTATTTGGGCATAGGAAAGCACTGTAGAAAATGGATACCATTTGGACATGCCAAAGTGGTACTTCCTTCACAAAGTGTTTTTTCTGAACAGAATAGGAAAATGAATATTTTTGAATTATTTTTGAACTAGGCAAGGAAGGTTTTTACATATTTGACGAAGATATGACCCAAAGAATTTATAAGATTTTTTGGGAATTTTGGGAATGACAGAAATATAGGTTGCTTCACAACCTAGGGCAAAAACTGCCACATGGACATGACACATAGGCAAAACTGAAGAGGTGGCGCCTAGTCATAGCAACCCACCACAATTTACAAGGTTATGACCATCTATATTGGTCATGATCGGCTAGAAATAAGGCAGCGGACCAGTGCTATCTGCTTTATGACCATTTCGTGTAAGGAAATTACGACCTTTCTGACCAAAATGGTCATTATAGTTTAGGGTTTGGAGCCCCCCGAACAGGTATTGACCAATTGGTCTGAAATGGTCATAGATCTATGACCAATTCTTCCAGGGTCACTGACAGAAGTTCGCTAGTTGACATATTTCTTGTAGTGCAAGTAGTTGTTTCATACTTTAGTATTCTCAAACTTTTTCAACTTTCACGCAATACATCAGCGTGAGCCATGGACATAGCACTATAGGTGGAATAGAGTGGTGGTTGTGGAGAAGACAAAAAAGAGGAAGATGGTCTCACATCAACTAGGCATATTAATGGGCTATGGAGATGCCCATCAATAGATATCAATGTGAGTGAGTAGGGATTGACATGCAATGGATGTACTAGAGCTATAAATGTATGAAAGCTCAAAAAAAGAAACTAAGTGGGTGTGCATCCAACTTGCTTGCTCACGAAGACCTAGAGCATTTTGAGGAAGCCCATCACTGGAATATACAAGCCAAGTTCTATAATGAAAATACCCACTAGTATATGAAAGTGACAAAATAAGAGACTCTCTATCATGAAGATCATGGTGCTATTTTGAAGCAAAAGTGTGGAAAAAGGATAGAAGCATTGCCCCATCTCTCTTTTTCTCTCATTTTTTTGTTTATCTTCTTTGGCCTCTCTTTTATTCATTGGCTTCTTTGGCCTCTTTATTTTTATTTCCTCACACGGGAAAATGATCTAATAATGATGATCATCACACTTCTATTTATTTACAACTCAAGGATTACAACTCGATACTTAGAACAAAATATGACTCTATATGAATGCCTCCGGTGGTGTACTAGGATGTGCAATGATTCAAGAGTGACATGTATGAAAAATTATGAACGGTGGCTTTGCCACAAATACGATGTCAACTACATGATCATGCAAGGCAATATGACAATGGTGAAGTGTGTCATAATAAACGGAACAGTGGAAATTTGCATGGCAATATATCTAAGAATGGCTATGGAAATGCCATAATAGGTAGGTATGGTGGCTGTTTTGAGGAAAGTAAATGGTGGGTTTATGGTACCAGCAAAAGTTGCGCGGTACTAGAGAGGCTAGAAATGGTGGAAGGGTGAGAGTGCATATAATACATGGACTCAACATTAGTCATAAAGAACTCACATACTTATTGCAAAAATCTACAAGTCATCAAAAGCAAGCACTACGCGCATGCTCCTAGGGGAAGGGTCGGTAGGAGTTAACCATTGCGCGATCCCGACCTCCGCACATAAGGAAGACAATCAAAGAAACACCTCATGCTTCAAATTTGTTACACAACGGTTACCATACGTGCATGCTACGGGACTTGCAAACCTCAACACACGTATTTATAAAATTCACAATTACTCTACTAGCATGACTCAAATATCGCCATCCTCATATCTCAAAACAATCATCAAGAATCAAACTTCTCATAGTATTCAACGCACTTTATATGAAAGTTCTTATTATACCCATCTTGAATGCCCATCATATTAGGACTAGTTTTATAGCCAAAGCAAATTACCATGCTGTTCTAAAAGACTCTCAAAATAATATAAGTGAATCATGATAGAGCAATAATTTCTATAAAATAAAACCACCACCGTGCTCTAAAAAGATATAAGTGAAGCACTAGAGCAAAATTGTCTAGCTCAAAAGATATAAGTGAAGCACATAGAGTATTCTAATAAATTCCAATTCATGCGTGTCTCTCCCAAAAGGTGTGTACAGCAAGGATGATTATGGTAAACTAAAAATCAAAGACTCAAATAATACAAGATGCTCCAAGCAAAACACATTTCATGTGGTGAATAAAAATATAGCCTCAAATAAAGTTACTGATAGACGAAGACGAAAGAGGGGATGCCTTCCGGGGCATCCCAAGCATAGGCTTTTGGTTTGTCCTTGAATTTTACCTTGGGGTGCCTTGGGAATCCCCAAGCTTAGGCTCTTGCCACTCCTTATTCCAAAACCCATCAAATCTTTACCCAAAAAGTTGAAAACTTCACAACACAAAACTTCAACAGAAAATCTCATGAGCTCCATTAGTATAAGAAAATAAACCACCACTTTAAGGTACTGTAATTAACTCATTATTTATTTATATTGGTGTTAAACCTAATGTATTCCAACTTCTCTATGGTTCATACCCCCCGATACTACTCATAGATTCATCAAAATAAGCAAACAACACACGAAAAACAGAATCTGTCAAAAACAGAACAGTCTGTAGCAATGTAACTTCCGAATACTTATGTAACTCTAAAAATTCTGAAATTAATTGGTGGACGTGAGGAATTTGTCTATTAATTACCTTCAAAAAAATTAACCTAAAATCACTCTTCAGTAAAAAATGACAGCTAATCTCGTGAGCGCAAAAGTTTCTGTTTTTTATAGCAAGATCACAAAGATTTCACCCAAGTCTTCCCAAAGGTTCTACTTGGCACAAACACTAATTAAAACATAAAACCACATCTAAACATAAGCTATATGAATTATTTATTAATAAACAGTATCAAAAAGCAAAGAACAAAAATAAATTTGGGTTGCCTCCCAACAAGCGCTATCGTTTAACGCCCCTAGCTAGGCATAAAAACATGAATAGATCTAGGTATTGCCATCTTTGGTATGCAATTATTTCCTCATAAAATCCTCCAAAACTCGTCGTAATAAATATATTCTTTCCCTTATTTCCCTTCTATAAGAAGAACTTAAATCATGAAAGGGGCTTTGGTTTGTAATCTTAACATTTATAAACCCATAGTCAGGATCATCACCATATATATCATCATATAAAATACGTAGTTCATTCCTAATGGGTTCTTTCATCATTTTATTCAACCAATACCTATTAAACCCTACATTAATTCCTCTATTAATCCATTCAAACTTCTCAAAATCTTCAAGGTATAAAGATTGAGATATTTCAGAGTGTGGAACTCTCTTTTTAAGATTTTCACTATAAGATTGATAATCTCTAGCTTCCAAACTACGCATGGTTTCTTTATCGTACAAAATATCTATAATTGGAGGATGTTCAACATCTTTTTTATAGAAAGCAAAAATGTCCCTAACTTCTTTCATTATAAAATCAAATTCACGCATAAGGATAATAGTTGCAACCTTTTTAGCTATAGGGTGGTTGATATTGGGAAGTTCATAAAACATGTTTTGCAAAGCGGGATGGATGTGCACAAATTTCCTTTCTAATTTCTCAACAAGCATAACAATGGCATCAGCATAACAGTTGGTCTCAAGAAGAATTGACTTTTTATTAATAGGCATGGATCCTGTGCAATCAAAGAACTCTTGGATAATACTTTTTCCAATAATATTACCATCCCCCACGTGAAAGATTTTTGTTTTATAATTAGGTGGAGTTTCAGTATCACGATTCAAAGAACAATACTCAAGAGCTTCTTCAAGATTTTCAACGATAACCTCCCCAGTTTCATACATGATGGCAACAAACCGCACTAACAAACAAGCACACAAGAAGCAAGCGGAAAGAGACGAACAGAAGAAGGGCGAAGAAAAGGCAAAGGTTTTCGAAAATCATTTTAGAAGTGGGGGAGAGGAAAATGAGAGGCGAATGGCAAATAATGTAACGCGAGGGAGAAGAGTTTATGATGGGTACTTGGTATGGCTTGACTTGGCGTAGATCTCCCTAGCAACGGCGCCAGAAATCCTTCTTCCTACCTCTTGAGGTTGCGTTGGTTTTTCCCTTGAAGAGGAAAGGGTGATGCAGCAAAGTAGCGTAAGTATTTCCCTCAGTTTTGAGAACCAAGGTATCAATCCAGTAGGAGACGATGCAGAGTCACCTAGTACCTTCACAAACAATCAAGAACCTTGCAACCAACACGATAAAGGGTTGTCAATCCCTTCACGGTCACTTGCAAAAGTGAGATCTAATAGAGATAATAAAGTAAATATTTTTGGTATTTCTGTTGTATGGATTGGAAAGTAAAGATTGAAAAATAGTAAACAAGATTTAAAGAGATGCGATATAATGGAAAAGAGATGTAATATAATAGAAAATAGACCCAGGGGCATAGGTTTCACTAGTGGCTTCTCTCGAGATAGCATATATTACGATGGGTGAACAAATTACTGCCGAGCAATTGATAGAAAAACGCATAATTATGAAGACATCTAAGGCAATGATCATGAACATAGGTATCACGTCTGTGTCAAGTAGACTGAAATGATTCTACATCTACTAATATTACTCAACACATCGACCGCTATCTAGTATGCATCTAGAGTATTAAGTTCATAAGAACGGAGTAACGCATTAAGCAAGATGACATGATGTAGAGGGATAAACTCAAGCAATATGATATAAACCCCATCTTTTTATCCTCGATGGCAACAATAAAATATGTTCCTTGCTACCCCTACTGTCACTGGGGAAGGACACCGCAAGATTGAACCCAAAGCTAAGCACTTCTCCCATTGCAAGAAAGATCAATCTAGTAGGCCAAACTAAACTGATAATTTGAAGAGACTTGCAAAGATATCAAATCATGCATATAAGAATTCAGAGAAGAACCAAATAATATTCATAGATAATCTTGTTCATAAATTCAAAATTCATCGGATCTCAGCAAACACACTGCAAAAGAGTATTACATCGAATAGATCTCCAAGAACATCGAGGAGAACTTTGTATTGAGAATCCAAGAGAGAGAGAGAGAGAGAAGAAGCCATCTAGGTAATAACTATGGACCCGAAGGTCTGTGGTAAACTACTCACGCTTCATCGGAGAGGCAATGGTGTTGATATAGAAGCCCTCCGTGATCGATTCCCCCTACGGCGGATCGTCGGAAAAGGCCCCAAGATGGGATCTCACGGGTACAGAAGGTTGTGGCGGTGGAAAAGTGGTTTCGTGGCTCCCCGTGCTGTTTCTAGGGTATAAGAGTATATATAGGCGAAAGAAGTACGTCGATGGAGCTATGAGGGGCCCACGAGGGTGGGGGGCGCGCCTACCCCCCTGGGCACGCCCTCCTGCCTTGTGGACGCCTTGTGGCGTTTCTGACTTCAAATCCAAGTCTTCTGGTTTGCTTTCGGTCCAAGAAAGATCATCGCAAAGATTTCATTCCGTTTGGACTCCGTTTGGTATTCCTTTTCTGCAAAACTCTAAAATAGGAAAAAAAACAGAAACTGGCACTGGGCCTCCGGTTAATAGGTTAGTCTCAAAAATAATATAAAAGAGCATATTAAAGCCCATTAAACATCCAAAACAAATAATATAATTATCAGCATGGAACAATCAAAAATTATAGATACGTTGGAGACGTATCAAGCCTCGGGGCCTGGGCCACACATAAGCGCAATGCTTAGTTGGGCCAGGCCCAAAGCAGTGCGCGGGCACGTGTGGCAGAGATTTACCGCTGTAAAATCCTCGTCAATTGCGCTTCCCCATGATCCGCATTGAGTGCATGATGTGGGGGTCGTGCGTGGAACTGCCGCAGCATGCCTGCGTCACCTCGTAGTGAATAGTAAAGATGCGGCATGCGCCTTCCCCATAAAAAGAGGAATCCGCAGGGGCACTGCTCATTTACCCTTCCCGCCTTTCGCAATCTTGGAACCGTCGTTTCCCTCCTCTTCCTCGAGCGCAAACCAGAGTTCTCTCCCCTGCTCGCCGCCGTCACGCTTCCATTTCTTCTTGATCCCTCGCCCCTTCTCGGCTTCCATGGCGCCCAAGGAAAGCAAGGGCAAGGGATCAGCCAAGGCCACCGAGGGGAAGGAGGTGCCAGAGAGCGAGTTGGTGAAGCTGCGGAACAAGCACACCCTCTTCGTCTCGACGATCGACGCGCTCACCCTCAGGGAGAAATTCAAGTGCCTGTGGAGGAGAGAGACATCGGGGTATCCCGCCACGCACATCAACCCTGCTCCCTTTGCCAAGCCCGGCCTAGATAAATACCCTTTCTTCATTGATTACTTCTCTTGTGGGCTCTGCCCCCTATCTCAGATTTCTTCAACGACATCATGCACACCTACGACTTCCATCTTCTGGATTTTATGCCGAATGCCGAGGCGGTCATGGTCTTCTTCGTCCACCTTTGCGAAGGCTTCACCAGGGTACACCCCAACACGGCGCTCTTCCGCCACTACTTCGTCCCTCACATCCAGTCAGGGGGTGCCATCTCTGGCTGCGTCACTTGGATCCCAAGGGCCTTGAGCAAGGGCACGTACCCAGAGGGTTCCTAGAAGGATAAGTGGGACGAATGGCGGTGCCGGTGGTGCTGGATCGAGGAGATGGATCCGCAGGAGTTCTGCCAGGTCCGTCGGAGGCCGCCGGTCCGTGGCAATGACTGGCGCGAGCTCGACGCCGATGACGAGAAGCTCACAGTTGCCACCACCAGGATCCATCGCCTCACCTCAGTCGGGCTTACGCTCAAGATGATTGGTGCCGATTTCATCCGCTGTCGTATTGCTCCTCTGCACAATAAGGGGAGGCCGGCCTGGGACTTCAAGAATGCGGCGGACATCATGAGGCTCCGCCCTGGCCTGAATTATAACTTTACAGTGATACAGCATGCGTCCCTCTTTTAGAGGCTTTTTTAGCTCAAGGTTGACGAGACCGGCAAGGCTGAGAAGTTCGTCAAGGCCGCCAAGACCAGCAAGGTTGACAATCCGTTCAGGTTGCCAGCGGGGGTGGTTCCATTGAGCAAAAACTCTTGCCTGAACACCATCATTGCCATGATGTCAGTGTTCAATGCGCACGGCCTTGATTCGACCTAGGTCGAACCAAAAGTGGAGCTAGTGCAGAAATTCTTCGACAACTTGTCGGAGAAGTATGTCCGTGCCGAGCCGCAGCTCATCCACCGTACCACTGAAGAAGAGGTGGCATACATTGCTGCCAGGGCAGAGGAGGCAGCACTTGCCGAGGTGGCCGGCAGCCTTGGCACCGTGGAGGACGAGGCCGAAGAGGTCGAAGAGGAGAAGAAGTTTGCTGAGTGGACGGGGTCTGCCGGGGAGTCCAGTGGCGCCGGCGCCGGAGTCCCCTTGCTGAGGAGGTGGCTGAGGAATCAGTCGAGGAGGGATCTGACGCGGACGAGTCGTTAGTCCCGAAGAAGAAGCGTGTCCTATGGAGGGCCGGCTCCGGCGAGCCAGTCCGGCCCGACAAGGCCACACAGCAGCAAGAGGCCCAGGTGCAACCTATGCGCCACACAAGGCGCGCGGTCGCGGAAGCGGCAAAGGAAGCTGCAGCGGTGAAGAAAGCTGTGGCCGCTGCCTCCTCCTCGACCAAGCGTGTCGCTGCCTCCTCCTTGACCAAGCGGCCCAGGACTCCATCTACTCCTCCTCCCCTTGCAGACACCATCCCGGTGGCCGATTTGGACTTCGCGTCCTTTAGGCCGAAGAGGAAGAGGAGGCCAGAAGAGGAAGACGAGTAAGCACCTTGCCGCCCCATCCATTTCCTGATCTTTGATTTAGACCATCTTATCTTGACTTGATCTTTTCTTCACAGTGACATGGAGACGTTGGCTCAGAGGGTGGCAAAGAGAGCCAAGGCTTCACGTGCGCCGGGGATGATCATGATCAACCCAGACATCAGTCCTTGATACGTCTCCAACGTATCTTCTTTTCCAATCAGTTTTGCCCTTGTTTAGGACTCTAACTTGCATGATTTGAATGAAACTAACCCGGACTGACACTGTTTTCAGCAGAACTGTCATGGTGTTGTTTATTGTGTAGAAAACAAAAGTTCTCGGAATGACCTGAAAATCCACGGAGATAACTTTTGGAAAATATAAAAAATACTGGCGAAAGAATCAAGGCCAGGGGGCCCACACCCTGTCCACGAGGGTGGGGGCGTGCCCTCCCCCCTTGGGCGCGCCCCTGTCTCGTGGGCCCCCTGATGCTCCACCGACCTCAACTCCAACTCTATATATTCTGTTTCACGGAGAGAAAAATCAGAGAGAAAGTTTCATCGCGTTTTACGATACGGAGCCGCCGCCAAGCCCTAATCTCTCTCAGGAGGGCTGATCTAGAGTCCGTTCGGGGCTCTGGAGAGGGGGATTCATCGCTGTCGTCATCATCAACCATCCTCCATCACCAATTTCATGATGCTCACCGCCGTGCGTGAGTAATTCCATCGTAGGCTTGCTAGACGGTGATGGGTTGGATGAGATTTACCATGTATTCAAGTTAGTTTTGTTAGGGTTTGATCCCTAGTATCCACTATGTTCTGAGATTGATGTTGCTATGACTTTGCTATGATTAATGCTTGTCACTAGGGCCTGAGTGCCATGATTTCATATCTGAACCTATTATGTTTTCATGAATATATGTGAGTTCTTGATCCTATCTTGCAAGTCTATAGTCACCTATTATGTGTTATGATCCGACAACCCTGAAGTGACAATAATCGGGATACTTCTCGGTGATGACCGTAGTTTGAGGAGTTCATGTATTCACTATGTGCTAATGCTTTGTTTCGGTTCTCTATTAAAAGGAGGCCTTAATATCCCTTAGTTTCCACTAGGACCCCGCTACCACGGGAGGGTAGGACAAAAGATGTCATGCAAGTTCTTTTCCATAAGCACGTATGACTATATTCAGAATACATGCCTACATTACATTGATGAACTGGAGCTAGTTCTGTGTCGCCCTATGTTATAGCTATTACATGAGGAATCACATCCGACATAATTATCCATCATTGATCCAATGCCTACGAGCTTTTCTCATATTTTTCTTCGCTTATTTACTTTTCCATTGCTACTGTTACAATTACTACAAAACTGCTATCTTTACTTTTGCCACTGTTACCGTTACTTCCATACTACTTTGCTACTAAATACTTTGCTGCAGATACTAAGTTATCCAGGTGTGGTTGAATTGACAACTCAACTGCTAATACTTAAGAATATTCTTTGGTTCCCCTTGTGTCGAATCAATAAATTTGGGTTGAATACTCTACCCTCGAAAGCTGTTGTGATCCCCTACACTTGTGGGTTATCAAGACTAATTTCTAGCGCCGTTGCCGGGGAGCATAGCTCTATTCTTTGAGTCACTTGGGATTTATATTTGTTGATCACTATGAGGAACTTGAAAGATGAAAGAACAAAGATTTTTCCCTCAACTACGAGGGGAGGTAAGGAACTACCATCTAGCTCTGCACTAGATTCTCCTTCTGTTTTGAGTAAGCTTGCTACACCTAAACCTGCTACTGCTATGAATTCTGATATGTCGCATGTTATTGATGATGCCACTTCTGCTATGCATGATACTTATGATGAAACTACTTCTGTGCGTGATACTACTTTGCCATTAGGTGAATTTCTTGATGAACAACTTGCTAGGGTTAGAGAGAATGAAATTAATGAAAATGAAAATATTGATGATAGTGATGATGAAAGTTCTCCCCCTAATTATGAATTGCCTGTTGTTCCTGAGGGTTATGTTATGGATGAAGAAGCTGCTAGAGCTATTTTTGCTTGCAAAGATAGATATGATCGTAAGAAGTTATTAGCTAAATGGAAGCAGCAATCTCTTAATGCTAGAATAAAACCTGACCCCGCTTTTGCTACTTCACCTATCTGTGTTACTGACAAGGATTATGAATTCTCTGTTGATCCTAAAATAATTAATTTGGTAGAATCTGATCCTTTTTATGGCCTTGAATCTGAAACTGTTGTGGCACATCTTACCAAGTTAAACGATATAGCCACCTTGTTCATTAATGATGAGAAGTCTCGCTGTTATTATATCCTTAAGATATTTCCGTTCTCATTAAAGGGTGCTGCTAAAACTTGGTTTAATTCTCTTGATCTTGGTTGTGTGCATAGTCCCCAGGATATGATTTATTACATCTCTGCTAAATATTTCCCTGCTCATAACAAACAAGCTGCCTTGCAAGAAATATATAATTATGTGCAATTCAAAGAAGAAAGTCTCCCACAAGCTTGGGGGAGGCTTATCCGATTACTTAATGCTTTGCCTGATCATCCTCTTAAGGAAAATGAAATACTTGATATCTTTTATAATGGACTAACCGATGCTTCCAAGGACTACTTGGATAGTTGTGCTGGTTGTGTTTTCAGGGAAAGAACAGTCGACCAAGCTGAATTACTATTGAATAATATGTTGACTAATGAAAATAATTGGACTCTTCCTGAGCCAATTCCTGAGCTAATTGAGCCAACTCCTGAGCCTATTCCTAAACCTACTCCAAAGAAGAGGGACGTTCTATTTCTCAGTCCTGAAGATATGCAAGAGGCAAAGAAATCTATGAAAGAAAAAGGTATTAAAGCTGAAGATGTTAAGAATTTACCTCCTATTGAAGAAATACATGGTCTTAATATACCGCCTGTTGAAGAAACACATTGTCTTGATAACCCGACACAGGTAGTAAAGGTAAATTCTCTCTATAGATATGATAAAGTTGAAATCTCGTCTGCTAAATTTCATAGCCCATGCTTAGATGAATTTGATGACTTTATGGCTAGACAAGGAAGTTTTAATGCTTATGTTGGTAGAGAATTAAAGAATAATGCTTTCGAGATAGGACGCTTGAGTGATTATATGGCTAGAGTTAAAGGTGAACTTAAACTCATTAGCAAATATGCTTCTATGGTTACCACTCAAGCTGAGCAAGTACTTAAAGCTCAAAGTGATTTGCTCGATGAATTAAATAATAAACATGACTTTGCTGTTAGAGTGGATACTAGAACTAGTAGAATGACTCAGGAACCTTTGTATCCTGAAGGCCACCCTAAGAGAATCGAGCAAGATTCTCAGAGAAATAATTTAGAGGCACCTAGTTCTTCTAAAAAGAAACAGAAAAATGATAGGACTTTGCATGCTTCTAGTGAACCTGTTGTAGACACACCTGAGAATCCCAATGATATTTCTATTTCTGATGCTGAAAGACAATCAGGTGATGAACATGAACCTAGTGATAATGTTAATGATAATGTTCATGTTGATGCTCAACCTAGCAATAATAGTGAAGTAGAGGTTGAACCTGTTGTTGATCTTGATAACCCACAATCAAAGAATCAACGTTATGATAAAACAGACTTTGTTGCTAGGAAGCACGGTAGAGAAAGAGAACCATGGGTTCAGAAACCCATGCCCTTTCCTCCTAAACCATCCAAGACAAAGGATGATGAGGATTTTGAGCGCTTTGCTGAAATGATTAGACCTATCTTCTTACGTATGCGCTTAACTGATATGCTTAAATTAAATCCTTATGCTAAGTACATGAAGGATATCATTACAAATAAAAGAAAGATACCGGAAGCTGAAATTTCCACCATGCTTGCTAATTACACTTTTAAGGGTGGAATACCAAAGATTCTTGGAGATCCAGGGGTACCAACTATACCATGCTCCATTAAAAAGAAATTATGTTAAAACTGCTTTATGTGATCTTGGAGCCGGTGCTAGTGTTATGCCTCTCTCTTTATATCGTAGACTTGAATTGAATAAGTTGACACCTACTGAAATATCTTTGCAAATGGCCGATAAATCAACTGCTATACCTGTCGGTATTTGTGAGGATGTGCCTGTTGTGGTTGCAAATGTCACTATCTTAACAGACTTTGTTATTCTTGATATTCCCGAGGATGATAGTATGTCGATTATCCTTCGTAGACCCTTTTTGAATACTGCAGGGGCTATTATTGATTGCAACAAAGGCAATGTCACTTTCATGTTAATGGTAATGAGCATACGGTACACTTTCCGAGGAAACAATCTCAAGTTCATAGCATCAATTCTATTGGAAAAATTCCAACTATCATTGTTGGAGGTTTTGAATTTCCTCTTCCTACTGTTAAGAAAAAGTGTGATATTCTTAATGTTGGGGATGTTCATATCCCCGTTGAGGTAACCTAGTGTTATTCGAAATTTCTCCGGTTCCGCCTTATTCGGAATGAGTTTGTTAACAAGACTTGATCAACCTTGTTAGTGGATTCATTTTGATGATCATGAGATGGATGAAACTATAAGGCACAACCTTCTATACCCTCTTTTTACTTTCTGTTATTTAGAATAAATAAAGCCAAAAATAGTATTATTATCTGTCTATTTTCTGGATTATCCGTGCAATAAAAAATATCCCGAAAATAAAAGTGCTCCAAATGCCCTGCAAATTTAGCATGATTTTTTATGGAATATTTGAGGATTTTAGGCACTCAAAAATCTGCAGGGGGCAAGCACCAAGCCACAAGGATGGAGGGCGCGCCCACACCCCCTGGGCGCGTCCCCTGACTCATGGGCCCATGGTGCCCCCCCTCCACTTATTCCTGCACCCACACACTCCATCTTCTTCCCAAAAAAAATCCCCATCTAGCTCAAGCACGAGTTCTAGCTCATTTTGCTGCAATTTTCGATCTCCTTGCTCAAAGCTCCATTCACAAAACTGCTTTGGGAGATTATTGCTTGGTATGTGACTCCTCAGTCAAATTAGTTTTTGTTCTAGTGCTTTATTCATTACAAATTTTTGCTACATAGGTGACCCTGTTCTTGAGCTTGCATGTCAAATTTATGAGGTCCCAAGTAATTCTAATGCATGATATAGGCTCTAGGCACTTGTAGGAGTAGTTGCTACCAATCTTGTTTAGTTTTATTCACTTTTATTTTAAAGTTACTAAAAATTTCAGAAATTTTCAGAAAAAGAAATGTCTAGGAGAATGTACCAAGGTGGTTCCTCAACAAAGAGAGGACCCAGGCGTGCTATGCGTGAGCAAGACGACGAACCACCAAGGGACACAGAAGTGCGAGCTTGTGAGTGTCCATCAGAAGAGTTCATGGTCAAAGCAGGCATCAAGGATGAATTTGACGCATATGTGTGTAATGCCGATCTTGAGGACTTCTTACAAGATAAGTGTCCTCGGTACTACCAATTGACTGATTCATTCGTAAGAAGGTTTAAATATAGATCTTCGCGTAATTCTCAGAGTGCCCTGTTTGATATTTATGATAAATCTTATACCATGGACTTAGAAGATTTTACAACTTCTTGCAAACTCCCGCAGTGGGGCAATGTTCATGAACCCCACATATCTGAATATAAAGACTTTCTTGCTAGTATTACTGTGGGAGAATCTAGGGATATAGCACAAGCTACCATAGGGAGCATTCATTTTCCTGCTATACATTATTTTGCTCTCTTCATTGGTAGATGCATTAACGGTAAAGACAAAGCATGTCACATATGTGTGCCTGATCTTTGTGTCCTCAAGAGTGTTATGTTAGGTAATAAAGATTACAACTTGGGGGCAATAGTTGCACGTAGGTTGCATAATAATGGTATATCTGGAGATTTATTTGGAGGGATTTATGTGACCCGTGTTGCTAATAATTATCTTGGTATAGCCCCACGAGAGGAGGATATGGAGTTCCTTCCTGCTTATTTAGATTATGACGCTATGGTCAAACATCGTTTTCTTTTGGGGAATGAAGAATTCCTCCAGTATCGGCTAATCTTTGACAGACGTAGCTCTGTCCATGTTACTCTCCATGCTCCTTCCCTTTTTGATTACCAGAAAAAACGAAGATATGTTGTTACCAGGGAGGAGGCAGCTGAACAAGAGAGGAGAGCGGAGGCGGCTCGCCAACATGCCACAGCTCAGGACGCATTTGCTGCTGCATCTCAGTATGACCCCAGTTATAACTTCGGATATCAGCCAGGCTATCCTTGGCATTAGACCAACATAGGCCAAAAGCCTAATCTTGGGGGAGTACGTATTTCTCACCGACTTTACATTCATGTTCACACACTATTCTAGTTGTCGGTGCTCATACTCTTTCATTGTAGTATCCATGCTAGTTTAATTTCTTTTTCTAAGCTTTATTCTTGTGTGTTTGATAAACCTTAAGAAAAAACAAAAAAATTAGTTAGTTTAATTTCCATGCTTGTAGTAGAAATTAAATTGAAGACCCAAAAAGGTTTCTTATTCTTCTTCTTGCTTGTTGGGAGCTTTCCCGTGTAAATAGTTTTATTTTCTTTCCTTTGGGGGTCGAGAGTAGAAGAGCATATTGAAAATGTTTAGTGGCTCTCATATGCATGATTGTTGATTTAACTTGGAGCCCATAATACTTTGTCTTCTCTCTTGAGTTGAATGCTTGCAGATTCCAGCTTAGTCCAATGCACGTGCACTATTATTATTATACACACCGTTCGGTCGTGCAAGTGAAAGGCAATAATGACGATATATGATGGACTGATTGAGATGAGAGAAGCTGGTATGAACTCGACCTCTCTTGTTTTTGTAAATATGATGAGTTCATCGTTCCTGATTCAGCCTACTATGAAGTAAACATATTTGCAATGACATTTAGAGATTATAGTTGCTTGTGCCATGCTTAATTAGCTATGAGTTATAATGGTTTACCTTGCGTGCCAACATGCTATTAAAATGATTGTGATGTGGTATGATGGGATGGTATCCTCCTTTGAATGAATTGAGTGACTCGACTTGGCACATGTTCACGCATGTAGTTGAAACAAATCAACATAGCCTTCACGATATTTATGTTCATGGTGGATTATACCCTACTCATGCTTGTACTCGGTGTAAATTAATTTTAATGCATGTTCATGATTGTTGTCGCTCTCTCAGTTGGTCGCTTCCCAGTCTTTTGCTAGCCTTCACCTGTACTAAGCGGGAATACTGCTTCTGCATCCAAACTCCATGAACCCCAAAGTTATTCCATATGAGTCCACCATACCTTCCTATATGCGGTATCTACCTGTTGTTCCAAGTAAATTTGTATGTGCCAAACTCCAAACCTTCAAATGAAATTCTGTTTTGTATGCTCGAGCAGCTCATGTTTCAACTAGGGTTGTCTGTATCTTCCATGCTAGGTGGGTTATTCTCACGAGGAGTGGACTCCGCTCCTCATTCACGAGAAAATGGCTGGTAACTGGGATGACCAGTCCCGTGATCAAAAAGATGAAAGCAAATCAAAATAATTAAACAAAACTCCCCCAGGGTTGTTGTTAGTTGGAGGCACTCGTTGTTTCGAGCGAGCCATGGATTGATGCTTGTTGGTGGTGGGGGAGTATAAACTTTTACCATTCTGCTTGGGAACCGCCTATAATGTATGTAGCATGGAAGATATCACCATCTCATAGTTGTTGCGTTGACAGTGAAAGTATGCCGCTCAAAATCTTATCCATCTCTATTTTAAAATCGAGCTCTGGCACCTCTACAAATCCCTGCTTCCCTCTGTGAAGGAACTATCTATTTACTTTTATGTTGAGTCATACCTTCTTATTAAAAAGCACCCGCTGGAGAGCACACTATCATTTGCATTCATTACTATTAGTTTATATTGGGTATGACTTGACTGGATCTCTTTCACCATGAATTACAATGTTTAGTTAGTCCCTGATCTTTAAAGGTGCTCTGCATTTATGTTTTGCGGTCTCAGAAAGGGCTAGCGAGATACCATCTTGTTATATCATATTATGATTGTTTTGAGAAAGTGTTGTCATCCGAGTTTTATTATTATTGCTCGCTAGCTGATTATGCCATTGATATGAGTAAACATGAGACCTAAGTGTTATTGTGAATATGGTTAGTTCATAATCTTTGCTGAAAACTCTAATGCTGGCTTTACATATTTACAACAACAAGAGCAAACAGAGTTTGTAAAAGTTTTTCTTTATCACTTTCAGTTTATCAACTGAATTGCTTGAGGACAAGCAAAGGTTTAAGCTTGGGGGAGTTGATATGTCTCCAACGTATCTACTTTTCCAAACAGTTTTGCCCTTGTTTTGGACTCTTAACTTGCATGATTTGAATGAAACTAACCCGGACTGACGTTGTTTTCAGCAAAACTGCCATGGTGTTGTTTATTGTGCAGAAAACAAAAGTTCTCGGAATGACCTGAAAATCCACGGTGATAACTTTTGCAAAATATAAAAAATACTAGTGAAAGAATCAAGGCCAATGGGCCCACACCCTATCCACGAGGGTGGGGGCGCGCCCTCCCCCCTTGGGTGCGCCCCCCTGTCTTGTGGGCCCCCTGATGCTCCACCGACCTCAACTCCAACTCTATTTATTCCGTTTCGCGGAGAAAAAAATCAGAGAGAAAGTTTCATCGCGTTTTACGAAACAGAGCCGCCGCCAAGCCCTAATCTCCCTCGGGAGGGTTGATCTAGAGTCCGTTCGGGGCCCCGGAGAGGGGGATTCGTCGCCATCGTCATCATCAACCATCCTCCATCATCAATTTCATGATGCTCGCCGCCGTGCGTGAGTAATTCCATCGTAGGCTTGTTGGACGGTGATGGGTTGGATGAGATTTACCATGTAATCAAGTTAGTTTTGTTAGGGTTTGATCCCTAGTATCCACTATGTTCTGAGATTGATGTTGCTATGACTTTGCTATGCTTAATGCTTGTCACTAGGGCCTGAGTGCCATGATTTCAGATCTGAACCTATTATGTTTTCATGAATATATGTGAGTTCTTGATCCTATCTTGCAAGTCTACAGTCACCTATTATGTGTTATGATCCGACAACCCCGAAGTGACAATAATCGGGATACTTCTCGGTGATGACCGTAGTTTGAGGAGTTCATGTATTCACTATGTGCTAATGCGTTGTTCCAGTTCTCTGTTAAAAGGAGGTCTTAATATCCCTTAGTTTCCACTAGGACCCCGCTGCCACGGGAGGGTAGGACAAAAGATGTCATGCAAGTTCTTTTCCATAAGCATGTATGACTATATTCGGAATATTACATTGATGAACTGGAGCTAGTTCTGTGTCGCCCTATGTTATAGCTATTACATGAGGAATCACATCCGACATAATTATCCATCACTGATCCAATGCCTACGAGCTTTTCACATATTGTGCTTCGCTTATTTACTTTTCCGTTGCTATTGTTACAATTACTACAAAACTGCTATCTTTACTTTTGCCACTATTACCATTACTTCCATAGTACTTTGCTACTAAATACTTTGCTGCAGATACTAAGTTATCCAGGTGTGGTTGAATTGACAACTCTACTGCTAATACTTAAGAATATTCTTTGGCTCCCCTTGTGTTGAATCAGTAAATTTGGGTTGAATACTCTACCCTCAAAAGCTGTTGCGATCCCCTACACTTGTGGGTTATCATCCCTCAACGCAGCCCCCACTCCAGCCCCCAACTTGAGTCTGTTACTCATTTCCCGCTGGCAGACATTGGAGTGTGTATTTTCAGTGCTGATCTTGCCATGTTTGCAGGAGGAGAGCGGCAACAGGAGGAGCCGCTGAGGGCCATCCCCGAGAAGACGCCCCCATCAACCACGCCACCCAGAGGGGCGTCCCCTGCAAGGGCACCCACTGAAGAGCCCACGCCCATGGAGGAAGAGGTTGTGGGCATAGGCGTTGGTGGCTCCGTCCCGGCAACGAACATTGTCGGGGAAAGAACCACTTCTTCTCAGCTCGTCATAGGTAAGCCGCTTAACTCCCGTCCTTGCTATCTTTTTCTTTCTTTCCTTTGTTCTGAAGTTCGATATTGGCTCCGCCCCATTCTCCTATTTGGTCTCCAGATCCTCCCTCGATGGACCAGATGGACGTCGACGCTGTTATCGAGGAGACCGCCAAGGATGTCAAGGCTGAGGCCACCAAAATCACTATCGAGGAGGCCGCCAAGGCTACTGTCGAGGCAAACATCAGGGTTGTTGCCGAGGAGGCCGCCAAGGGGCCTGCCAGGGAGGCCGGCAAGGCCACTGCCAAGGAGGTCGCCAAGGGGCCTGCCAGGGAGGAGGTGGTCGATGACCAACCCTCTTCCTCAACAACCCCCGCCCCAAGCAAGTACTTGAAGGTGGGTGGCGATCTATTTGTCAGCATCCCAGGGACGGCAAGCACCGGAGCGCCAGCCGAAGGGGAGGTGTTCGACGATGAGGTCTTCGCCGCTGCCGGGCTCCAAGTTGTCGACGATCTGAGCACCAGCAGCGGTGGTTCCAAATAAGATCAGCTCCTCCAAGCCAAGAGCGCCAATTTCCAAAACCTCCAGGCGCTCTACCGCGCCTGCAAGGATAAGGTGGACTCCAGGATGGCGGTCGTGGACAAGGCAGAAGTAGACTTTCAGGAGCATGTTGCACAGATGCAAGTCTGGTTTGCCGAGGCCCAGCAAGATCTAAAGGCCACCCAGGACCAGCTAGACGAGCGCCAGCGAGAGCTCCTCCTGAAGCAAGATGACATCGAGAAGGCCCAAGAGGTGGTGAAGGCACAGGCCGCCAAGGATGAAGCTGAACAGACGCACCGCTGCATCCTGCTTGACACTCAAGAAGAAGACCTGGTTGCCCATGAACAGGCGCTTGCCGCCAAGCTTCATGCTAAGGATGAAGAGGTCGAAAAGCTTGTTGCGCAACGGACCCAGGAGCTGGAGCAGAAACACAAAGATGCACTTGATGCTTTGGCCCTGGACCATGCCGGCAAACTGAAGGAGGCCATTGACGGTGCTGAGGCCGCAGAGGCCACCAAGAATGAGCTGGCCGGCAAGGTGGAGAAGCTGGAGCTGGAGCTAGAGGAGCTGAAGAAGGAGATCTCGAAGCTGATGAAGGATAGGGACATGACTATCCACACCTTGGTGGATCTGCAGGTCACCATCTTCGACAAGACTAAGCTGCTCTCCGAGGCCAACAGTTCCATTGCCGATCTAAAGCTGAAGCTGGAGACCTTGGAGGGGACGCTCTCAGAGACCAGGGCCCATGAAAAGACCCTGATCAAGGACCTCGCGGATGAGAGGCAGCTGCTGCAGAATGTCACCGCCACCCACAACGACCTTGTGGACAGCACGAAGCTATGGACCAGCCGCCTCGTCAATGCTGCAGAGAGGCTCACCACGTAGCTGTCTGTCATGGGCATGCCAAATTTCAGGTTCTCCCATGAGGTGAATGTGACCAACGGTGCCAGGCTGACCCTGTTCTTCGAGGTTGTCCTCGACGCCCTGGAGCTGCTCCACTCCAATAGGGCAACTTATTTGGCCAATGAGGCCCGGAAGCTTTGCCGGGGCGCTTGATCAAGGTGCTCACCAAGGTGGCGTACTAGAATCCTAACATCGACTTTGCCAATGCGCTTGAGAGTTTGCCAGAGGATGTGTACCTCAAGGTGCTCGAGGAGCGTATCAAGCCCATCATCAGCTGCGTTCGTGGAGTCAAGAGGCTGGAGGGCTAGCGCCGGGATTAGCTGCTCCGTTTCTCATTGCCGCTGCAAATTCATACCCAAGGCAATTTTATCTTAAGTTAGAACCATGGCAACCACTGATGTAATATAACTTTGTTGTGCTTTGAACTGAATGCATGTTATTTTCCTGTTTGATTTCTCTTTGTATGTACTACACCCTACTCTTAGTTGGATAGGCTTGCCGGCGCGTAAACCCTTGCCGTGGGCGCTTTGAGGAATGGATCCTTAGCAGCCTGCTAGGGGTGTCGCTGTCGGGCAAGCCACCTTGTCGGCCGTTCTTGGCGCAGCCACTTGAGCTGTTGAGTGGACTCGAAACAGAACAAGGGCGCTGCCAATAGTGGTAGGGTTCCTTCGCGTACATGTTTTTCATACAAAAACCGAAACCATTCGAGGAAAATAGCCTTACAACAAGGAAATCACTCGAAGTTTTAGCGTGACCTAGCTTTTTGTTGCTACGTGGATCATCGTTGCGGCTGTAGATGACACCGCTCGCCTGGCTGCTGGTACCAGGACAACGTAGAAGGACTTGATCTCCACTGCCACCAGCATTCGCCACATCGCCCATTCACGCTGGCACAGGCGGACCGGCCCCAGACGAACCGATCGCCGTGATCATCTTCTTCTTCGTAGCCATGGCGATGAAGAAACTGCTGCACCAACTACTAGTCCAGATTTGAGCAACTTCACCCCCCTACCTGGTGCGCCAAAGATGTCGGGGAAACGACACCTATGGGATCACGAGGATCCCTTCTACGGTTTGCGGGGAGAGAGCTGCGCAAAGATCAGGTCTAGTGATCAGCGCGAGGGATTTTTACCCAGGTTCGGGCTGCAATGGTGCGTAAAACCCTAGTCCTGCTTTTGGTGTATATTTCGTGTTCTTGAGTTCTTGAACTAGTTGCGGTGCATGCCCAGTCCAAAAAGTCCGAATCCTCCCCCAGTACGCCTCGGGCCTCCTTTTATATGTCAAAGGGGTCGCCACAATGGCACACAGGAGGTGGAAAGTATCTACAGTGCTCAGGCTTATCACTGGCATCGTAGGACAAACACATTTAATGCACTGCCTACGTGCCCTCTTACTTTATCGGGGACGGTAACAGAAGTTGTCCCGTCCGTCGCCGCCTTTCCTTGCCTTGACATGCGTCTAGGCTGACGAGGCATGCAACGTGATACGTCTCCAATGTATCTACTTTTCCAAACACTTTTGCCCTTGTTTTGGACTCTAACTTGCATGATTTGAATGGAACTAACCCGGACTGACGTTGTTTTCAGCAGAATTGCCATAGTGTTATTTTTGTGCAGAAATAAAAGTTCTCGAAATGACCTGAAAATCCACGGAGACACGTTTTGGAATTAATAAAAAATATTGGTGAAGGAATCAACGTAAGGGGGCCCACACCCTGTCCACGACAGTGCAGGGCGCGCCGACCCCCTGGGGCGCGCCCCCTGCTTCATGGGCCCCCTGGACCTCCACCGACCTCAAATCCAACTCCATATATTCACGTTCAGGGAGAAAAAAACCAGATAGAAGGATTCATCGCGTTTTACGATACGGAGTCGCCGCCAAGACCTAATCTTCCTCGGGAGGGCTGATCTGGAATCCGTTAGGGGCTCCTAAGAGGGGAATTCATCGCCATTGTCATCATCAACCATCCTCCATCACCAATTTCATGATTCTCACCGTCATGCATGAGTAATCCCATCGTAGGCTTGCTAGACGGTGATGGGTTGGATGAGATTTACCATGTAATCGAGTTAGTTTTGTTAAGGTTTGATCCATAGTATCCATTATGTTATAAGATTAATGTTGCTATGACTTTGCCATGCTTAATGCTTGTCACTAGGGCTCGAGTGACATGATTTCAGATCTGAACCCATTATATTTTCATGAATATATGTGAGTTCTTGATCCTATCTTGCAAGTCAATAGTCACCTGCTATGTGCTATGATCCGGCAACCCCGAAGTGACAATAATCGGGACCACTCCCGGTGATGACCGTAGTTTGAGGAGTTCATGTATTCACTAAGTGTTAATGCTTTGGTCCACTATTCTATTAAAAGGAGGCCTTAATATCCCTTAGTTTCCAATAGGACCCCGCTGCCACGAGAGGGTAGGACAAAAGATGTCATGCAAGTTCTTTTCCATAAGCACGTATGACTATATTCGAAATACATGCCTACATTACATTGATGAACTGGAGCTAGTTCTGTGTCACCCTAAGTTATAACTGTTGCACGATGAATTAATCCGACATAATTATCAATCATTGATCCATTGCCTACGAGCTTTTCACATATTGATCTTTGCTTAATTACTTTTTCGTTGCCACTGTTACGATCACTACAAAATTGCTACTGTTACTACGGTTACTTCCATACTACTTTGCTACCAAATACTTTGCTACAGATAATAAGTCTTCAAGGTGTGGTTGAATTGACAACTTAGCTGCTAATACTTGAGAATATTCTTTGGATCCCCTTGTGTCGAATCAATAAATTTGGGTTGAATACTTTACCCTCAAAAATTGTTGCAATCCCCTATACTTGTGGGTTATCAAGACCTTTTTCTAGCGCCATTGCCGGGGATCATAGCTCTATTCTTTGAGTCAATTGGGATTTATATATGTTGATCACTATGAGGAACTTGAAAGATGAAAGAACCAAGATTTTTCCCTCAACTACGAGGGGAGGTAAGGAACTGCCATCTAGCTTTGCACTTGATTCACCTTCTGTTATGAGTAAATTTGCGACACCTACACCTGCACCTGCTATTGATTTTGATATGTTGCACGTTATTGATGGTGCCACTTCTGCTATGCATGATGCTTATGATGAAACTACTTCTCTGCTTGATAATACTGTGCCATTAGGTGAATTTCTGGATGAACAACTTGCTAGGGTTAGAGAGAATGAAATTATTGAAACTGATAATATTGATGAAAGTGATGATGAAGATTCTCCCCCAAGATACAAATTTCTTGATGTACCTGAGGGTTATGTTATGGATGAAGAAACTGCTGGAGACATTCTTGCTTGCAAGATAGATATGATCTTAAGAAACTGTTAGCTAAGCTCAAAGAAAAGTCTCTGAATGCTAGAATGAAATATGACCCTGATTTTGCTACTTCACCTATCTGTGTTACTGATAAGGATTATGAATTATCTGTCGATCCTGAGTTAATTACTTTGGTTGAATCTGACCCTTTTTATGGCTATGAATCTGAAACTGTTGTGGCACATCTTACTAAATAGAATGATATAGCCACCATATTTACTCATGAGGAAAAAATTCACTATTATTATATCCTTAAATTGTTTCCTTTCTCATTAAAGGGTGATGCTAAAATAGGGTTTAATTCTCTTGCTCCTGGTTGTGTGCATAGTCGCCAGGATATGATTTATTACTTCTCTACAAAATATTTCCCCGCTCATAAGAAACAAGCTGCCTTAAGGGAAATATATAACTTTGTGCAAATCGAAGAAGAGAGTCTCCCACAAGCTTGGGGGAGGCTTCTCTGATTGCTTAATGCTTTGCCTGATCATCCTCTCAAGAAAAATGAAATACTTGATATCTTTTATAATGGAATAATCGATGCTTCCAGAGACCACCTGGATAGTTGTGCTGGTTGTGTTTTTAGGGAAAGAACTGTTGAGCAAGCTGAACTGCTATTGAATAATATATTGAGTAATGATAATGATTGGACACTTCCTAAACCAACTCCTAAACCAACTCTGAAGAAAAGGGGTATTCTATTTCTCACTCCTGAAGATATGCAAGAGGCAAAGAAATCTATGGAAGAAAAATGTATCAAAGCCGAAGATGTTAAGAATTTACCACCTATTGAAGAAATACATGGTCTTGATAACCCGACACATGTAGTAAAGGTAAATTCTCTCTATAGATTTGATGAAGGTGATATTCCTCGTAATAAGTCTGCTAGCCAATGCTTGGATGGGTTTGATAATTTTATTGTTAAACAAGAAAACTTCAATGCTTATGTTGGTAGACAATTGAAACATAATGCTTATATGGTTGAAAATTTGAGTGATTGTATGTCTAGAGTTAAAGGTGACCTTAAACATGCATCCATGGTTACCACTCAAGTAGAACAAGTGTTGAAGGCACAAGATGATTTGCTCAATGAGTTAAATAATAAGAACAATGATAATGTTGTTAGAGTTATGACTAGAGGTGGTAGAATGACCCGGGAACCTTTGTATCCTAAGGGCCACCCTAAGAGAGTTGAGCAAGATTGTCAGAGAACTAATGTTGAAGCACCTAGTCCTTCTAGGAAAAATAAAAAGAAAAATGATAGGACTTTGCATGCTTCTAGTGAACCTGTTATAGACGCACCTGAGAATCCCAATGATATTTCTATTTCTGATGCTGAAACCCAATCTGGTAATGAACATGAACCTAGTGATAATGTTAATGATGATGTTCATGTTGATGCTCAACCTAGCTATAACAAGGATGTAGAGATTGAACCTGTTGTTGTTCTTGATAACCCACAATCAAAGAATCAACGTTATGATAAGAGAGACTTTGTTGCTAGGAAGCACGGTAAAGAAAGAGAACCATGGGTTCAGAAACCCATGCCTTTTCCTCCATAGCCATCCAATAAAAAGTATGATGAGGATTTTGAGCGCTTTGCTGAAATGATTAGACCTATCTTTTTTGCATATGCGTTTGACTGATATGCTTAAAATGAATCATTATGCTAAGTATATGAAAGATATTGTTACAAATAAAAGGAAGATACCGAAAGCTGAAATTTCCACCATGCTTGCCAATTATACTTTTAAGGGTAGAATACCAAAGAAACTAGGAGATCCAGGAGTACCAACTATACCATGCTCCATTAAAAGAAACTATGTTAAAACTTCTTTATGTGATCCCGGAGCCGGTGTTAGTGTTATGCCTCTCTCTTTATATCGTAGACTAGATTCGAATAAGTTGACACCACTGAAATCTCTTTGCAAATGGCCGATAAATCAACTGATATACCCATCGGTATTTGTGAGGATATGCATGTTGTGGTTGCAAACATTACTATTTTAACGGACTTTGTTATTCTTGATATTCCCGAGGACGATAGTATGTCGATCATCCTTGGTAGACCCTTTTTGAATACTGCAGGGGCTGTTATTGATTGCAATGAAGGCAATGGCACTTTTCATGTTAATGGTAATGAGCATACGGTACACTTTCCGAAGAAACAACCTCAAGTTCATAGTATCAATTCTATAGGAAAAATTTCAGCGATTACTATTGGAGGTTTTGAATTCCCTCTTCCTACTACCAAAAAGAAATATAATATTCTTATTGTTGGGGACATGCATATCCCCGTTCAGGTAACCTAGTGTTATTCGAAAATTCTCCGGTTTCATGTTATTCGGAAGAAGTTTATTAACAAGACTTGATCAACCTTGTTAACGGATTCATTTTGATGAGCATGAGATGGACGAAGTTAGAAAGCACAACCTTCTATACCCTCCTTTTACTTTCTATTATTTAGATTAAATAAAGTAAAAGTAGTATTTTCTGCCTGTTTTCTGAATTATTCAAGCAATAAAAATATACCCCAAAAATAAAAGTTCTCCAAATGCCCTGAAAATGGAGTATGATTTTTTGTAGAATATTTAAGAAATTCTAGCACTTAGAACACACCAGGGGGACCCACCATTTGGCCATGAGGGTACAGGGCGTGCCCCCTGCCTTGTGGGTCCCATGTGGACCCCTCCACTTATTCCAGCACCCACACACTTCGTCTTCCTCCAAACAAAATCATCCCATAGCTCAAACCTGTGTTCTAGCTCGTTTTGCTGCCATTTTTGATCTCCTTGCTCAAAGCTCCATTCACAAAACTGCTTTGGGGGATTGTTCTTCGGTATGTGACTCCTCCAATGGTCCAATTACTTTTTGTTCTAGTGCTTTATTTATTGCAAATTTTTGCTGCTGAGGTGACCCCGTTCTTGAGATTTCATGTCAAATTTATATGGTCCAAAGTAGTTCTAATGCATGATATAGCCTCTAGGCACTTGTGGGAGTAGTTGCTATCAATCTTGTTGAGTTTGGTTCACTTTTATTTTGAGTCACTAAAAATTTCAGAAATTTTTCAAAGACGAAAATGATGAAGAGATTGTTGAGGGGCTCCTCGAGCCGAAGCTTGAAGGATAAGCAGAATGAAGAAAATAAAAAGCCCAAATACAATCTTCCTCGCACTGTAGAGGTTCGACCATGTGAATGGCCTTGTGATGCATTCTTGAGAGCCGCTAGAATTCACGACGACTTTTATTATTTGGCTGAGAATGCAGGCCTCACCGACTTCTCCACGACCAGTATGAACAGTATCTGCTACTCACTAATATTTTCGTGCAAAACTTTTACTTCCATGCTAGAAAATCACCACCTTCAGTGGAGTTTTACTTATATGATGAGTTTAAGGAGATGTCACTCTATGATTTTTGTTTGGTTTCAAGTTGCCCTTTATGGGCAGCATCGAGGAACCACATCCTAGTGATGTGGATGGATTTATTGATAGAACTGTTGTAGGAGAAATGAGAAAAGTTTCAGATGCAAGGACTACTAGTATACATTTTCCTGTTCTACGTTACTTTGCAATATATGCTAGTAGATGCTTAACTGGTCGTGGGAACAGTGGAAACCTTAGTGCTCCTGACCTTGCTATCTTGTGCCATGCTTTATTTCGTGATACAACCTTCAGTTTGGGCGCTATTGTTGCTAAACGGTTAAGTCTGAACCGTACAAAGGGCCCCATCTTCGGAGGTATCTTTGCTTCACGCCTTGCTAAACACTTTGAGATACCTATCATGCATTATGAGAAAGAGGAAAAGTTGTTTCCCACTATTTTTCTAGACTATAAGAGTATGCTAGCACATGACTTTATTTTTAAAAATAAGAAGAAGATACTTAAGTATAACTTGATATTTGCTAAAACTCATTGTGAGACTATTACCTTGCATGCACCCTCTTTGTTTAACATACTTTCAGGCACGTGCCTCATACTTCCCAAGGACATTTATGCATACTGGAAGTTGACACAAGCTCCAGAGCCTGAGCCTGAGCCACCACTTGACCCATATTGGAAGTCTGTTTATCAGTGGGATCCGGAGGAGCTCGCTAACCAGTGGCACCCCGAGGATCCTCGTCAGTACACCGGCAAGGGTAGCTTCGATCCGTGGACATAGACCAACTTAGGCCAAAAATCCTAAGCTTGGGGGAGTACGTATTTCTCACCGACATTACATTCATGTTCACACACTCATTCCAGTTGTCGGTGCTCATACTTTTTCATTGTACTATCCATGCTAGTTTAATTTCTTTTCTTGTTTTCTTCTTGTGTGTTTGAAAAACCTTAAGAAAAACCAAAAAAAAAAATTGTGGCCTTTAGCTAGTTTACATTCCATGCTTGTAGTAGTAATATTAAAAGAAAACCCAAAAATATTTCCCATTCTTCTTTTGCTTGTTGGGAGCTTTCCCGTGTAAATAGTTTTAGTTCTTTTCTTTTCTTTGGGGGTCAAGAGGATAAGACCACAATGAAAATGTTGAATGGCTCTCATATGCATTATTGTTGATCTAACCAAGAGCCCATATTACCTTGTCTTCCCTTTTGTATTAAATGCTTGCAGATTCCAGCTTAGTCCAATGCACGTGCACTATTATTATTATTCACACCATTCAGTCGTGCAAGTGAAAGGCAATAATGACGATATATGATGAAACGATTGAGATGAGAGGAGCTAGTATGAACTCGACCTATCTTGTTTTTGTATATATGATTAGTTCATCGTTCCTGATTCAGCCCATTATGAATGAAACATGTTTGCAATGACAATTAGAGATTATAGTTGCTCATGCCATGCTTAATTAGCTAGGAGTTTATAATGGTTTACCTTGCGTGCCAACATGCTATTAAAATGGTTATGATGTGATATGATAGGGTGGTATCCTCCTTTGAATGATTCGAGTGGCTTGACTTGGCACATGTTCACGCATGTAGTTGAAACAAAATCAACATAGCCTCCACGATATTTATGTTCATGGTGATTTATATCCTACTCATGCTTGCACTCATTGTTGGTTAATCTTAATGCTTGTTCATGACTGTTGTTGCTCTCTAGTTGGTCGCTTCCCAGTCTCTTTCTAGCCTTCACTTGTACTAAGCGGGAATACTGCTTGTGCATCCACTTCCACAAACCTCAAAGTTGTTTCATATGAGTCCACCATACCTTCCTATATGTGGTATTTACCTGTCGTTCCAAGTAAATTTGTATGTGCCAAAATCAAAACCTTCAAATGAAATTCTATTTTGTATGCTCAAATAGCTCATGTATCAACTAGGGTTGTCAATATCTTCCATGCTAGGTGGGTTATTCTCACGGTGAGTGGACTCCGCTCATCATTCATGAGAATGGCCGGTAACCGGGATGCCCAGTCCCATCCTCAAATCAAATCAAAATAATTGCAAACAAAACTCCCCCAGGATTGTTGTTAGTTGGACGGTACCCATTATTTCGGGCTAGCCATGGATTGATGCTCGTTGGTGGTGGGGGAGTATAAACTTTACCATTCTGTTTGGGAACTACCTATAACGTATGTAGCATGGAAGATATCGAGATCTCTTGGTTGTTATGTTGACAATGAAAGTATGCCACTCAAAATATTATTTATCTCGGTTTCAAAACTCAAGCTCTGGCACCTCTGCAAATCCCCGCTTCCCTCTGCGAAGGGCCTATCTATTTACTTTTATGTTGAGTCATCATCCTCTTATTAAAAAGCACCAGTTGGAGAGCACCGCTGTCATTTGCATGCACTACTATTAATTTACATTGAGTATGATCCTGACTGGATCTCTTTTGCCATGAATTACAATGTTTATTCATTCCTTGATCTTTAGGGGTGCTCTGCATTTATGTTTTGCGGTCTTAGAAATGGCTAGCGAGATACCATCTTGTTATATCATATCATGATTGTTTTGAGAAAGTGTTGTCATCTGAGATTTATTATTATTGCTCGCTAGTTGATTATGCCATTGATATGAGTAAATGTGAGACCTAAATGTTATTGTGAATATGGTTAGTTCATAATCTTTGCCGAAAACTTGAATGCTGGCTTTACATATTTGCAACAACAAGATCAAACTGAGTTTGTAAAAGTTTTTCTTTATCACTTTCAGTTTGTCAACTGAATTGCTTGATGACAAGCAAAGGTTTAAGCTTGGGGGAGTTGATATGTCTCCAAAATATCTACTTTTCCAAACACGTTTGCCCTTGTTTTGGACTCTAACTTGCATGATTTGAATGGAACTAACCCGGACTGACACTGTTTTCAGCAGAAATGCCATGGTGTTATTTTTGTGCTGAAATAAAAGTTCTCGGAATGACCTGAAAATCCACGGAGACACGTTTTGGAATTAATCAAAAATATTGGTGAAAGAATCAACGTAAGGGGCCACACCCTGTCCACGAGGGTGCAGGGCGCGCCCACCCTCCTCGGGCGCACCTCCCTGCCTCGTGGCCCCCCTTGACCTCCACCGACCTCAGCTCCAACTCCATATATTCACGTTCGCGGAGAAAAAAATCAGAGAGAAGGATTCATCGCGTTTTACGATATGGAGCCGCCGCCAAGCCCTAATCTTCCTCGGGAGGGCTGATCTGGAGTCCGTTCGGGGCTCTAGAGAGGGGAATCCATCGCCATCGTCATCATCAACCATCCTCCATCACCAATTTCATGATGCTCACTACCGTGCATGAGTAATCCCATCGTAGGCTTGCTGGACGGTGATGGGTTGGATGAGATTTACCATGTAATCGAGTTAGTTATGTTAGGGTTTGATCCCTAGTATCCATTATGTTCTAAGATTAATGTTGCTACGACTTTGCCATGCTTAATGCTTGTCACTGGGCCCAAGTGCCATGATTTCAAATATGAACCTATTATGTTTTCATGAATATATGTGAGTTCTTGATCCTATCTTGCAAGTCAATAATCACCTACTATGTGTTATGATCTGGCAACCCCGAAGTGACAATAATCGGGACCACTCCCGATGATGACCGTAGTTTGAGGAGTTCATGTATTCACTAAGTGATAATGCTTTGGTCTGGTACTCTATTAAAAGGAGGCTTTAATATCCCTTTGTTTTCAATAGGACCCCGCTGCCATGGGAGGGTAGGACAAAAGATGTCATGCAAGTTCTTTTCCATAAGCATGTATGACTATATTCGGAATACATGCCTACCTTACATTGATGAACTGGAGCTAGTTCTGTGTCACCCTATGTTATAACTGTTGCATGATGAATTACATCCGACATAATTATCCATCATTGATCCATTGACTATGAGCTTTTCACATATTGATCTTTGCTTAGTTACCTTTTTGTTGCCACTATTATGATCACTACAAAATTGCTACTGTTACTATTGCTACTGTTACCGTTACTTCCATACTACTTTGCTACTAAATACTTTACTGCAGATATTAAGTCTTTCAGGTGTGGTTGAATTGACAACTCAGCTGCTAATACTT
Organism: Aegilops speltoides; assembly: GCA_021437245.1. Lineage (NCBI taxonomy): Eukaryota > Viridiplantae > Streptophyta > Magnoliopsida > Poales > Poaceae > Aegilops > Aegilops speltoides. Next base: position 116,157,484 of record CM038142.1, read on the forward strand.
GAGAATATTCTTTGGCTCCCCTTGTGTCGAATCAAAAAATTTGGGTTGAATACTTTACCCTCGAAAACTATTGCGATCCCCTATACTTGTGGGTTATCACAACGCTAGGCCGGCTGGCTGCTGCTGTGTTGGTGTGGTGGTACAGCCTCCACGAAGATCTGCATGCCGCCACGCAGGGACCTGCCTAGTTGGCAAGCTGGTCGTCGCACCAGAATGACCGTGAGGTGGCGAAAACCTTATCGGGTGCGGGCCTGGATGTGGGCCCGCAATTGCCCCGGCAAGGGTCTTGCCGTGGGGGCCTCGCAGTCATCCCCGTCAAGGGTCTTGCTGGGGGTTTTTGCTCTTCGGTCTCCATGTAGACTGGCAGGCCACCAGTCTTCACAAAGATCTGCATGCTACTACGCATGCGTCCCCGAGTCTTGGCCTTGACGCTGTCGATGGTGTCAAAGCTCTCAGCCTCATGGGTGATGACCTTGCTGGTGCTTCGCGGGCTGCCCCGGCAAGGGTCTTGCTGGGGCTATGTTGGTCACCCCGGCAAGGGTATTGCCGGGGGAGGTTCCAGTTAGTCTTCTGCTCTTTGTTTACTATCTTGAGTATTGTCTTGGTAGTCTTGTATTCTGTTGCCTACTGCCCCGCCAAGCCCTATGGCAGGCGTGGCTACGACTGCTCGTGCACAAGTAAGGGGTACAGAAGAGCCCATACTTTTGTACACTGACAATTCAGCATAAGGGGACATCTTTAAAATATCAGTCAAACGAGTACGCAAAAAGACTGGTCTAAGCATTTTAGCAAAGCGTTCAAATTCTACATCATCCTTTTTCTTAGATGGTTTAGGTGGAAAGGGCATGGGTTTCTGAACCCATGGTTCTCTTTCTTTGCCATGTTTTCTAGCAACAAAGTCTCTTTTATCATAAGGTTTATTTTTAGGTTGTGGATTATCAAGATCAACAGCATGTTCTATTTCAACATCATTATCTGATTCTTTATCATTGTCTTGTTGAGCATCTTTATGAACATCATTATTATCATTTTCATTGTCACTAGGTGAATGCTCATTACCAGATTGAGTCTCAGCATCTGAGATACAGTCATCATTGTTATCTTCAGAAGGTTTTTCTATTTCAGGTTCATTAGAAGCATGTAAAGTCCTATCATTTTCCTTTTTCTTTTTAGATAGACTAGGTGCATTAGCATTAATTCTTTGAGAGTCTTGTTCAATTCTTTTAGGGTGACCTTCAGGATAAAGTGGCTCCTGAGTCATTGTACCTCCTCTAGTCATTACTCTAACAACATGATCATTCATATTATTATTCATTTCATTGAGCAACTCACTTTGAGATTTGGCAACTTGTTCCAACCGAGTTTCAACCATAGAAGCATGTGTTCCTACCCCTCTAATATCATTAGTTATTCTAAATAACAAGTCACTCAAGCGAGCAATCATATCAGAAATTTGTTTTAACTGTTGGCATTGAAGTGATCTTGCTTCATGATATAGTTATCAAATTCATAGAAGCATTGACTAGGAGGTCTATTATGCGTTGTCACCTTCATCAAATTTCAAAAGATAATTTACCTCCACCTCATGCGGCGGTGTGTGGAGACCATGTATTTCTTCAGTAGGTGGCAAATTCTTAACATCTTCAGCTTTAATACCCTTTTCCTTCATACATTTCTTTGCCTCTTGCATATATTCAGGACTGGGAATAAAATACCCCTCTTCTTTGGAGTGGGTTTAGGCGGTGGTTCAGGAAGTGTCCAATCATCATAATTCTTCAATATATTATTTAATAGTTCCTCAGCTTGTTCAACAGTTCATTCCCTGACAACACAACCAGCACAACTATCTAGGTGGTCCCTAGAAGCATTGATTAGTCCATTACAAAAGATATCAATTATTTCATTTTTCTTGACGGGGTGATCAGGCAAACCATTAAGTAATTGGAGAAGCCTCCCCCAAGCTTGTGGGAGACTCTCTTCTTCAATTTTCACAAAGTTAAATATTTCCTGTAAGGCAGCTTGTTTCTTATGGGCAAGAAAATATTTTTCAGAGAAGTAATAAATCATATACTGGGGACTACGCTCACATTCAGCAGAAAGAGTATTGTACCATATCTTAGCATCACCCTTCAATGAGAAAGGAAATAAAGGATATAGTAGTAGCGAATTTTTTTCCTCATGAGAAAATAGGGTGGCTATATCATTTAATTTAGTAAGATGTGCCACAACAGTTTCAGTTTCATAACCATGGAAAGGATCAAATTCAACCAAAGGAATTAACTCTAGGTCAACAAAGAATTAGTATTATTAGTAATGAAGATAGGTGAAGTAGAAAACTTAGGATCATATTTCATTCTAGCACTCAAATATTTTTCTTTCAACTTGCATAGCAATTTCTTAAGATCATATCTATCCTTACAAGCAAGAAAGTCCCTAGTAACCTCTCCATCCATAACATAATCCTCAGGTATCTCAGGCAATTCATATCTAGGAGAACTAGGTCTAAAAGGTGTCTCATCATTCTCAGTTTCAAAACACTTCATCAATTTCAGTAATTTCATTAGTTTCAGCATTCTCAATTTCCTTAGCTCTAGCAAGTTGTTCATCAAGAAATTCACCTAGTGGCAGATTCTTATCAAGCAAGGTACTAGCTGATGGTGAACGTTGCGTGGAAAACAAAAAAAATTCTATGCACACGCAAGATCTATCCATGGAGATGCATAGCTCGAGAGGGGGGGAGCATCTACATACCCTTGTAGATCCCTAAGCGGAAGCGTTCATCAATGAGGTTGATGTAGTCGTACACCTTCATGATCCGTCCCGATCAAGTACCGAATGTACGGCACCTCCACGTTCAGCACATGTTCAACTCGATGACGTCCTTGCCTTCTTGATCCAGCAAGAGGGGCGAAGTAGTAGACGAGTTCCGGTAGCACGACGGCATGGTGACGGTGGTGGTGAAGAACAATCTCCGCAGGGCTTGGACAAGCACAACGGAAACTATGATGGAGGATAAACTAGAGGGAGCGGGGTCGCCGGCGAATGTCTTGGTGAATCTTGATGTATTCCAGGTGCTAGCCCCGACCCTCTATTTATATGTTGAGCCTTGGGTCGTTTCTTGGAGAAAGAGCCTCCTCAAATCAATTTGGCACGCAAAGCAAGAGTCCTCCTCGGACTCCAGGACTAGATGCCAAGGTCCTCGGCGTCTGGACCCAGACGCCAGGGTCCCTGGTGTCTGCCCTCTGGCCTCCGCAGAACTCCTTTTGCACCTTCCTAAAGCCTTGTGGGCTTTACTCCTTGGCCCAACTAAAGTGTTGTCATACCCGAACATTTGGGGAAACATCCGAAACCCCTTCCGGTGAATCCCGGGACCCTTCCGTAGACCAAACACTATTATCCCATATATCAATATTTACCTCTGGACTATTCTGGAGCTCCTCGTCACGTTGTGATCTCATTAAGGACTTCGAACAACATTCGGTCACCAACAAACATAACTCACATAATACTATATCGTCGACGAACATTAAGCATGCGGACCCTACGGGTTCGAGAATGATGTAAACATGACCGAGACGCTTCTCCGGTCAATAACCAATAGCGAGACCTGGATGCCCATATTGGTTCCTACATATTCCACGAAGACCTTTATTGGTCGAACCTTTATGACAACATATGTAGTTCCCTTTGTTCGTCGGTATGTTACTTGCCCGAGATTCGATTGTCGATATCTCCATACCTAGTTCAATCTCGTTACTGACAAGTCTCTTTACTCATTCCTTAATACATCATCCCGTAAATAACTCCTTAGTCACTTTGCTTGCAAGCTTCTTGTGATGTTGTATTACCGAGAGGGCCCACAGATACCTCTCCATCATACGGAGTGACAAATCCCAGTCTCGATCCATGCCAACTCAACAGACACTTTTAGAGATACCTGTAGAGCACCTTTATGATCACCCAGTTACATTGTGACGTTTGATGGCACACAAGGCATTCTTCCGGAGTTCGGGAGTTGCATGATCTCATGCTCGAAGAAACATGTATTAAGAAAGCAGTAGCAATAAACTAAACAATCATATGCTATGCTAACGGTTGGGTCTTGTCCATCACATCATTCTCCTAATGATGTGATCCCATTGTCAAATGACAACTCATGTCTACGGTTAGGAAACCTTAACCATCTTTGATCAACGAGCTAGTCTAGTAGAGGCTCACTAGGGACACGATATTTGTTTATGTATCCACACATGTATTTAAGTTTCCGGTCAATACAATTCTATCATGAATAATAAACCTTTATCATGATTAAGGAAATATAATAATAACCATTTCATTATTGCCTCTAGGGCATATTTCCATAAGTCTCCCACTTGCACTAGAGTCAATAATCTAGTTCACATCGCCTTGTGATTAACACCCAAAGAGTTCACTAGAGTCAATAGTCTAGTTCACATCACCATGTGATTAACACCCAGAGAGTTCTAAGGTGTGATCATGTTTTTCTTGTGAGAGAGGTTTTTAGTCAACGGGTCTGCAACATTCAGATCCGTGTGTACTTTGCAAATATCTATGTCCACAATGCTCTGGATAGAGCTACTCTAGGTAATTGCTCCCATGTTTAATACGTATCCAGATGGAGACTCGAAGTCATCCGGACCAGTGTCAAAGCTTGCATCAAAGTAACCATTTACGGTGAACTCTTTATCACCTCCATAACCGAGAAACATTTCCTTAGTCCTCTTTAGGTACCTAAGGATAATTTTAAATGTTGTCCAGTGATCCACTCCTGGATCACTGTTGTACCTCTCTGCCAAACTTATGGAAGGCACACATCAGGTCCGGTACACAGCATGGCATACATTACAGAACCTATGGCTAAGGCATAGGGAATGACTTTCATTCTCTATCTATCTTCTACAGTGTTCGGGCTTTGAGTCTTACTCAATTTCACACCTTGCAACATAGGCAAGAACCCTTTCTTTGATTGGTCCATCTTGAACTTCTTCTGAATCTTGTCAAGGCATGTACTCCTTGAAAGTCTTATCAAGTGTCTTGATCTATCTCTACAGATCTTGATGCCCAATATGTAAGCAGCTTCACCGAGGTCTTTCATTAAAAAGTTCTTATTCAAATCTCCTTTTGTGTTATCCGGAAATTCTATATCATTACTAATCAGCAATATATCATCCACATATAATATCAGAAATGCTACAGAGCTCCCACTCACTTTCTTGTAAATACAGGCTTCATCGTAAGTCTGTATAAAACCAAATGCTTTAATCACCTCATCAAAGCGTGTATTCCAACTCTGAGATGCTTGCACCAGTCCATAGATGGGTCGCTGGAGCTTGCACACTTTGTTAGCACCTTTAGGATTGACAAAACCTTTTGGTTGCATCATATACAACTCTTCTTTAAGAAACCCGTTAAGGAATGTAGTTTTGACATCCATTTGCCAAATTTCATAATCATAAAATGCATCAATTGCTAACATGATTCTGACAGATTTAAGCATCACTATGGGTGAGAAAGTCTAATTGTAGTCAACCCCTTGAACTTGTCGAAAACCTTTTGCGACAAGCCGAGCTTTGTAGACAGTGATATTACCGTCAGCGTCCGTCTTCCTCTTAAAGATCCATTTGTTCTCAATGGCTTACCGATCATCGGGTAAGTCCACCAAATTCCACACTTTGTTCTCATACATGGATCCTATCTCAGATTTCATGGCCTCAAGCCATTTGTCAGAATCTGTGCTTGTCATAGCTTCTTCATAGTTCGTAGGTTCGCCGTTGTCCAACAACATGACTTCCAGGATAGGATTACCGTACCACTCTGGTGCGGAACGTGTTCTGGTCGACCAACGAGGTCCAGTAGTAACTTGATCTAAAGTTTCATGATCATAATCATTTTCTTTCTCTCTGGTTGGTGTAGGCATCACGGTAACGATTTTCTCTGATGTACTACTTTCCAATTTGAGAGCAGGTACAACTACCTCATCAAGTTATACTTTCCTCCCACTAACTTCTTTCGAGAGAAACTCCTTCTCTAGAAAGGACCCATTCTTAGCAACAAAAATTTTGCCTTCGGATCTGTGGTAGAAAGTATAGCCAATAGTTTCTTTCAGGTATCCTATGAAGACGCACTTCTCCGCTTTGGGTTCGAACTTATCAGGCTGAAGCCTTTTGACATAAGCGTCGCATCCCCAAACTTTAAGAAATGTCTGCTTTGGTTTCTTGACAAACCATAGTTCATACGGTGTTGTCTCAACAGATTTAGACGGTGCCCTATTTAACGTGAATGCGGCCGTCTATAATGCATAACTCCAAAATGATAGTGGCAAATCGGTAAGAGACATCATAGAACGCACCATATCTGATAAAGTGCGGTTACGACGTTCGGACACACCATTACGCTGTGGTGTTCACTACAAAAAAAATACACTTCCGTGATGATACGTGTTTGTCACAGTAGGTCGCGTTTTTTGTCATGCATGTACATCCATGACAAATTTATGACAGAATCAAGATAGTCATACATGTGCTGTCGTATAAGTGTTCCATGACATTACCAAAATTATCATCACGGAAGTGTCCACTTCCATGACGATAAATCACGCGTCACAGAAGTGCTTTCGTCAAGCGTGACCAACACGTGGCATCCACCGTAACGGAACGCCGTTAAGCTAACGGGTTGGATTTTGGATCCGATAACCCGTTAACAGCCACGACCAATGCCGATTTTCCACGTGTAAAATTCTCATTGGCTGACGGATCCACGTGTCAGCTCCGCGTTGGCACAGGTGTCACTCATCCAACGATCGAGATGGGCCTATGATATGTTGACACGTGGACCGGCCCAAAAGTGGCCCACAAAGTTTAAATGGGCCGGCCCAACCGAAGGCCCATAAGATTTAGCAGACCTTAATGGGCCGGCCCAGCTAAAGGCCCACAAAATTTAGCGGGCCATAATGGGCCGGCCCAGCTAAAGGCCCACAAGATTTTGAGGACCACAATGGGCCGGCCTAGTTAAAGGCCCACAAGATTCTGCAGACCATAATGGGCCGGCCCAGCTAAAGGCCCAACATTCTCTATCAAATCGGCCCGTCAATGGCCTGGTTTAAACTTGTCATCAATGCGGCCCATGGTCACTTCTGGCCCGTTAACAGTCCGCTAAGTAATTGGCCCAAATTATGGCCTGGTGTATTTCCGGCCTGTTAAAGGTCCGGCTTCATTTGGGCCCATTTACAGTCCATCAAAACTTTCGGCCCATAAACGACCGTGAACGATTTGGGTCATATTCGGCCATGTCTCTCATCCGGCCTGTTAGAAGCCCACTATAGATTTGGGCCACTTTCGGCCTGTTGTCATTTTCGGCCTGTTAACGCCGGACGTAAACCATGGGCCATATGTGGCCCAACGTCATAACGGGCCCATTAACGGCCCATATAAAAATGACGATAATCTAGCCCGAGCGAAGTTCCGGCCTGTTAAAGGCCCGTGTATTAGGTCGGCGCATTTACGGCTCGTCTGAATTTCGGTCTGTCAAATATCCGCATCGTAAATGGGCCACCATTTCGGCCTGCTAAGTCCAGTGGGTTATTTGGCACAATCAGGGCCCAATCTCACTTTCGGTCTATTAAAGGCCCATGTGTTTTATGGGCTCGAGATATTTACACCTGTAAACGGCCTTTTTTACTGAGGGCCCAAATTATGTTTAGGCCTGCTAAAGGCCCACTATGGGCATAGGCCTACCAGAAAAATTTGAAAGCTTATGCTAATTTAAGCCCAGATATTTTTAGTGGGCTACATGCCAATTTCGGCCCGTAATCATTTTTAGCCCAATTGGAATGGGCCCGACGAATGTTGGCATGTTGGGCTCCTACGAAGCTTTCGTCCAAATACATTACTAAGATAAACCTACACTATACAAAAATAGCGTCATAATTACTGCAGCATGTGGCAGCATCATAAATGTTGTATCACAACAAAATAAATTCCAATCATACAACAAAAGGCTTGTTGGCATAAAGTTTACATTCCTTCCAGATAAAAGCACCATCAGATGTATAGAAGCACAAATCATTTGACCTGAGTGCTAGTGTTTCAGGCTGTAGAATCTGATGGAGCAGCACGATCTCCACCTTTTTCCGCCATTGCTCTTCAACAACGGTTTAATGTCTGATAGTCTGGTTTCAAAACCATTCATATCTTGACGACATTTCTCAACCACTATTCTTGTTTCCGAAACAACGTCCATTAGGGATTGGACTTGTGTCTGGAGCACAGATATATTACTCTATCTAGCAGGAAGATTTTGTTCAGTAGGCGATTTGGACGAGGTTACCTTGACAACCAACCTAGAATTACGCAGGAAGGTGCTTTTTGCACTGTTAGTGGAGAGATACTGATGCACTACAGCAAGAGGTGACATTGTGCCTGTAGTAGCCTCGTCACCTTCAGGTGGTTGTGGCTGTTCAATCATTTGTTCCATAGCTTCCTGAAAGTTTGAACTTGTAGATTAGTGTACCAGTGAGTTACTAATGAGACAAAAACAAACAAAGTAGGTTAAACGTTTATACATAACTTATTTTGGTGAACTACTGTAATACATTAGCATGTATTGTAGTGCCAACTACATAATAAAATCACTTTCGGAACATATGTCCATGTAGCATGCCTACTATATTGTCTATTTCCTCACATTGATTGACATCTAAGGATAAAGAGACATGGTTTAAAGTAGGATGAACATAGTATGACATCATTCATATCATGGGCAAACAGATATAAAACAAACAGACTATTTTATCATTGTGTGCGCATGTGAACATAACAACTAGATTACAGATCAAGACCAAAAGAATATCCTTCATCTCTTTTAAATCATGTAAGGTGAAATGATACGTTAAGACAACTGTGTATAAAGTGAACAGAGTAACTGGCATTGGCTGCAAACCAAGTAGTTAAATGAACACATCACAGTACCAATCAGTTCAAGGCAGGAGGAGTAAGGACTTACAACAGCGGCTTGAACTGGTGTGCTCGTGCCCTTCATCTTGCTGGTGTGGCAATCCTTGAAGATTTGCTTCGATTCGGTTCAGTTCTTTTTGGTCCGCACGGGCTTTCCTCTCAGATTTGGAACAAGTCAATATAGATATGATAATATGGCACAAAAAAAAGAAGGAAGTAGCAGCTATTTACAAGAGCCTCACAGTGTGCAATATAGCTACGAGATCCTGTTGTCTGTTGGAATTTCACTTTAGAAGGGTTGGTTTTGTTCTTCAAACAGTTAGCCTAGAAGAAGATACACTTGTAAGGCACATACATAAATACAAGTTCAATATGTGGTCTAATCAAATACATATAGCCTACCTGATACTTTGGATCAGACCAGTGTTTAACGAGGGCTGTCCAGTCTTCATCTGTAATATATTCCACTAGAGATGTTTGGGCGATTTCATTGTTAGCCTTGCCTTCAAAGTGAGATTTTCTAAGGTGGTACCGACATTTGTCCGCAGAAGAGCGCATCGAAAAACATGAGTGCATGCTTGTTTAGTTGCATCATCTTTTGGATCCAACTTGAACCTCATCTGTTGAAAAAAGAATGTGAGTCTTATTAGGAGGAAGCTATAAAGTATGGGACAGAGCAAGACAATATTACTAATTGTGATGAATAACATTACTTATGGATAAATGGTCAAGGAAGGTGTTAAACTGGGTATTGTCTTTCTCATTCCTGTGCTGGATCCACATTGGGAGGATACGCGCATGACGCCTAACGGCAACGGCTGCCTCTGATACTAACTTGGCTGACTCTGTAGCATCATGTGGCCTTTTTAAACTTGCCTCAAAATGGATCTCCATTCTTCCTCCTTTAGATTTTGTTAATCATCAAGCATTATCCTCGATGTTTGTTTCGCTATGCCGTGGTGCTAGTTCAACAACGAATATGGAAAGTTTTAATGTACATCAAACCGTGAGAGTACATCTAAAGGAGAATGCAATCGCAACTTGACTCGGTCAGTATTGTTTTGGTGTTGATGCTCATGAGGTTCATCTGATCTTGCCAAGTCCTGTTGTGTCAGCGATTGCTTCGAAGTAGTGTTAGGTGTGAAGGCAGCTTAGGAACCGCCGCCCGAGCAAACGAATGAGTAACTGGTTGAGATGCTGGTACAGTTGAAGCGGATGCTGCAGCTGGTGGAGCAGGTGATACTGTGTTTGTTGATTTAGCCGGTGGACTTGGACCTTCTACTGCACTGTAAGTACCAGCGGAATCTCGACGGCAGATCCTTTTCCGTTTCACCCGACGAGTAACAGCACTCCCTACTATATTATTTTCCTTGCTCTTTTTTGACTTTGCCATGTCAAGTTGTACCCACAACACAAAATAATAAAATCACTCTTCAGAACTCATTGATGCATGATATAGACAAGCAATACTTTGATGTAAGACAACTGTATGAGGATGGAATATGTAAGAAAAACAGGACGGCATGACATATTCACAGCTACGATGTGCAAACTAAGCAGAAGGATTTTCAATAAAATAGAAGTAATGCAAGCTAGACACCATATGAAAGATGCAACCAATATTACTCTGCCAAGTTAAAAGTGTCTTGTCATAAGTGGCAATTCAAAAATTAGAAGCAAGACAACATAGAAATCAATGCAAGATGCAACCACTATCAAACCGCCATGTTAAAAGCGCCCAATCATGAGTTCTTGATGCGGGATACACAACAAAGAGACTTTGATGTAAGAACATGGTATGATAGATAGATGCAGTGTATTCTAGACACAAAGCCATGGTCATATGCACATGTATAACGTATAAACTCAGCAGGTGCAATTTAATCAAAATAGAAGAAATACAGGCTAGACAACATATGCAACATGAAACCAATTATCACACTGTCAACTTAGAGCAAGCACCTGCGATGGTGGAGTGCGGGAGATGAACTCATCATGTAGACTTGGGACTTCAACTTCATTAGCAGTAGCAGTGGCAAATCTAGAGAGTATCTGTTTGCGTCGGTGCAGAGTACCACCAACATCCCCTAACTTACTCTTTTCCTTCCTATTTTCTGATATTGCCTTACGAAGTCAAAACCACAAGAAGATGAATAAAATTAGCTATGCATAACTGGTTGATGCATGATACAGACGAACACTACTTTGATGTAAGGCAAGCGCAGGATAGGAGGATGGAATATATACAAAAAGGACAGTGTTTCATATTCACACGTATGATAGGAGGATGGAATATGTATGAAAAAACATTAAGCGGAAGGCATTTCAACAAAATTAGAAGAAATGAAAGCTAGGCACCATATGAACATGCAACCAATATCACTCTATCAGGTAAAAAGTGTCTCGTCAGAAGTGCCATTTCAAGAAATTAGAAGCAAGACAAGCTAGAAGACAATGCAAGATGCAACCTACATCACAGTCCCAAGTTAAATGTGTCTTATGGGTAAGTGATCGTTGCAGGTATAAGTTGTAAGCTATGCAGATGCAATTCTACATAATCAGAAGCAATACAAACTAGACATCATACGGAAAATGCAACCACGTATAACAGTTCCAAGTAAGAGCAAGCACCTGTGATGGTGGAGTAGGGGAGATGTGCTCATCATGTACACGTATGTTCTAGAAACAGGAACACGTGTCATATTCACAGGCATTATGTGTAAAGTAAGCAGATGCTATTCAAGTTAGAAGCAATACAAGCTAGACATCATACGCAACATGCAACCACATATAATAGTGTCAAGTTAGAGCAAGCACTGTGATGATGGAGTAGGGAGATGTGCTCATCATCTACACAGCCACGTTGATATCCAGCCTTGTGTTGTCTTGCGAATCTTGTTGGGAGGATGGCGGAGTAGAATCTGAGAGACCCCTGTTTGAGTTGCTCAAGGACCACCATCATCCATGCGGACTAATTTCCTTCAGCTGTAATGATTTGCATTGTGAAGTCAAACCGATAAGAAAAAGGAATAAAATTCGCTCTTCGTAACTCATTCATGCATGATCTCGTGAACACTACTCGGATGAAAGGCAAACACATGATGCGAGGATGGAATATGTATGAAAACAGGAAGGTGTGACATATTCACACCTATGATGTGGTAACTAAGCGAAGGCATTTCAACAAATTAGAAGCACCGCAAGCTAGACACCATATGAAAGATGCAACCAATATCACTCGCCAAGTTCAAACTGTATGGCGTTTCAACAAACTAGAAGCAAGATATGCTAGAAATCATATGCAAGACACAACCAATATCACAAATGGCGACTTAAAGGTGCCTTATCATAAGTGACCGATGCGGGATATGCAAGAATAGTAGTCTGATGTAGAAACAGGAACACATGTCATATTCACAGGCATTATGTGTAAAGTAAGCAGATGCAATTCAACAAAGTTAGAAGCAATACAAGCTAGACATCATACGCAACATGCAACCACATATAATAGTGCCAAGTTAGAGCAAGCACCTGTGATGGTGGAGTAGAGAAGATGTGCTCATCATCTACACAGCTACATTGACTGTCTAGCCTTGCGTTGTCTTGCGAATCTTGTTGGGAGGATGGCGGAGTAGAATCTGTAGAGAACCTCCGTTTCAGTTGCTCGGAAGGACCACCATCATACAATGCCTTGCCAATTTCCTTCAGCTTTATTGATTTTGCATTGTGAGGTCATACCGACAAGAAAAAGGAATATCATTCGCTCTTCAGAACTCATTCATGCATGATACTGATGAACACTACTCTGATGAAAGGCAAAGTCATGATACGAGGATGGAGTATGTACGAAAAAATGGACGGCTTGACATATTCACACCTATGATGTGGTAACTAAGCAGAAGGCACTTCAACAAATTAGAAACACTGCAAGACACCATATGGAAGGTGCAATCAATATCACTCTGCCAAGTTAAAACGGTCTCGTCATAGGTGGCGTTCATCAAACTAGAAGCAATACATGCTAGAAATCATATTCAAGACGCAAACCAATATCACACTGCCAACTTAAAGGTGTCCCATCATAAGTGACTGATGCAGATACACAAGAAGAGTAGTTTCATGTAGGAACATGGTGTGATAGATGATATGTATGTACCAAAAACAGAAAGCGTGTCATATTCACATGTATCATGTGTAAGCTAAGCAGATGCGATTTACACTAATTAGGAGTAATCTGAGCTAGACACCATATGCAACATGCAACCAGATATCACACTGCCAAGTTAGAGCAAGCACCTTGGATGGTGGAGTAGGGGAGCGGAGACTTGGACCATGTAATGCACTATCAGTACAAGGAGAATCGGTACAGATGCTCCGTTTACGTTGCTGCAGAGGACCACCATCATCGCCTCCCTTACTCTCTTCCTTCCTCTTTCTTGATTTTGCCTTGTCAAGTCAAACCCACAAGAAAAAGGAATAAAATTTGCTCTTCAGAACTTATTGATGCATGATACTGACGAACACTACTTTCATGTAAGGTAGCCACATTATAGGAGGATGGAATATGTATGAAAAACAGGACGGCGTGACATATTGACATGTATGATGTATAAAGTGTAAACTAAGCACAAGGTGCTTGAACTTGTTAGAATCGATGCAAGCTAGAAACCATATGAAAGATGAAACCAATATCACTCTGCCAAATTAAAAGGGTGCCCTAACAAATGTATTTGACCAAATTAGAAGCAATACATGGCAACAGGCTAGAAATAATATGCAACGAATAAAGGTGACTCATCATAAGTGATTGATGCAGGATACAGAAGAGAGGTAGTTTCATGTAAGAACACGGTTAACACATAGATGTAGTGTGTACCAAAAATAGGAAGGCATGTCATATTCACAGGTATAGTGTGTAAACTAAGAAGATGCAATTTACCCTAATTAGAAGCATTACAAGCTAGACACCGTATGCAACATGCAACCACATATCACCTGCGAAGTTCGAGCAAGCACTGTGATAGTGGTGTAGGGAAGTGTTGTCTTTGTGCACAGAGCAACGCTCAATATCTTCATTTAGGCTTCTTTGTTTCTTGAGAATCATGTGGAGAGGATGAAATTGCATTCTTTATAAGAGTATTGTGTCTCATATTAACCCACGCGCGTGGATCTGTCTCATCATAAGTTTATAGACGCAGGATACACAAGAATGAGTTTGATGTAAGAACATGGTGTGATAGGCGATGTAGTATGTACCAAAAACAGGAAGGCGTGTCATATTCACATGTATAATGTGTAAGCTAAGGAGATGCAATTTAACAAATTAGGAGCATTGATGAGGGATACACAAGAGAAGTAGTTTGATGTAAGAACATGGTTAATAGAAAGACATAGTATGTACCAAAAACAGGAAGGCATGTCAGGTATAATGTGTTAACTAAGCAGATGAAATTTACCCTAATTAGAAGCATTACAAGGTAGACACCATATGCAACATGCAACCACATATCACACTGCCAAGTAAGAGCAATCACCTGCGATGGTGGTGTGGGGGAATTGCGGTGATCAACTAGAGAGCTACGTTGACTATTTTCATTTAGCCTTGCTGTTTCTTGAGAATCATGTGGGGAGGATGACACTACACTCTTTAAACAAGTAGGGCGTCTCACAGTAACCCTCACGGGTGACAGTCTCATCATAAGTGATTGACGAGGGATACAAAAGAGCATTAGTTTGATGTACGAACATGGTTAATAGACATGTGTAGTATGTATCAAAAACAGGAAGGCATGTCATTATCAAAGGTATAATGTGTAAAGTAAGCAGATGCAATTTAACCAAATTAGAAGCAATACAAGCTAGACACCATATGCAACATGCAACCACATTTGACAGCGCGAAGTTAAAGCAAGCACCTGGGATGGTTGTGTGTGGCAATTGAGATCATCAACTGCAGAACTACGTTTACTGTCTCCAACTGCTGACACTGCACCCATTAGAACACTGAAACACTTACTGCTTATCTTCGAATTACACTGGAGCGACTTCTATCTTTTCTTTTCTGCATTCATCAACACTGCGTCAGAGTCTGAAATACCCATGCATAAAAAAACAATAGTGTGAGTATGGGTGAAGTGTGTGCACAATTAGTACAGTGTAAAGGTAGCAGATAGCAGGTCGGTGGGAAATAAACGACAGGAGACATATGATAGCTCTACAACATGCATGGCACAATGAATTACTACAGGATTCTATGAAAATAACAGTCGACTGAAAGCAAATAGGTCAGTCCATTTTTTCTGCACCGTCCGATGTACAAAGAATGGGCATATCACCTTCATCTACCTCCAGCCAGTCAATGTTGACGATCTTCCTCGAAACGCCAGCGATCACCGGCCCAGTATTCCTCCCCTGCCTGCGCCCTCCCCTCGACCTCACTGCACCGCCGTGCTTGGCACCCACCCCCCCGGCCATCCATTCAAGCTCCGCCGACCTCCAGATCGGGCGCAAGCAGCTCCTGCGCCCCACACCCCTATGATAGACACTGATGAGCCGCTTCCCCGGGGAACAGGCGGACTATGCGGTTCGACTGACCCTGAATTGAAATCCAGGCGGGCTACTGACCTCTAGCAAAGGTGAAATAGTAAAAGGGAGGAAACCTTGTGCATTTAGTATCATGAAGAAGATGAAGTAAGAAGCGCTCAACTAGTTTCTTTCGTGGGATGAATACGGTGTGAGCGGAGACGTAAGATTTGCATGAATAAGGGAAGAGGAGTACCTCTTTCTGCTGGTAGTGCTATGTCCTCCTTCTGTTTTTCCAACGATCTTGTTGTTCGCCGGAAACCAGAAGTTGTGGAGGACGGTGCAGCCTTGGACGAACCCATGGCCAAGTTGTTGAGTGTGGTGCGGTGGCCGTTTGTCGGCGGCGGGGAAGCAGATCCGAGGCGGCGAACGACGGCGTAGCGGGAACAGCTCCGGTGCGGTGGACGGTTGCGAAAGTGGAGCCGCAGCAGTGAGGCGTAGGACGGCGTGGTCGAAGTGGTTCTGGTACGGCGCACGTAGGCGTCGGCGTCGTGGAGGCAGCTCTGCCTCGGCTTCAGCTGCTAAGTCCTTGAGAGCATTGCAGTTGCGGTTGCGTTGGACGACGACGTCGGGGTACCGGCTCCGGCTTGATGGAGGAGGGCGGAAGTGGATTGGCCGCTATGGGGTGGAGAACGGAGGAGGCTGGGGTTTCGCGGCTGGTGGAGAGGGCTTTTTCACACCCACGGAGTATGAATGGGGAAACGGAGGGATGCGGGGAACTAAGGGGGAACAATGTTTCGTTTGAGACGCGCTTGTTTGAAATTTGGGGAAAGTTACAAACTTTGCCCCCATCTAAAATTTCGAACATATTGCGGGTTGGGGGTAGGACAGTCATGTCAGGTGTCCCCAATGTGGGCGGGATAGATTTCGGCTGAGCGCATGGGTGTTTAGGCGCCCACGGTGTATGAATGCATCTCGGAGGCGGTTGAGAATGGCGTCTTGGTGAAGTTACAAACCTACCCCGGTTTAGACCTTTGGACATCGGGACGATAGGCTACACGGGCCAGAGTCAGGACAGTAATTTCCTACCACCAAAACATTAGTATCGCGCGGTTTCGGGTGACCAGAGGCCTATTTGGCGCTTCGTTCAATATTTGGGAGCAGAAGCATTAACGTTTTCGGTTCTCTTGAATTGAACTTTCAGGATTTGTCAAACTTCACAAATCTTTACTCTCGAAAATCCTAAAGCTACGATTATTTTGGAATGGAGGGGGTACATTTTAATATACATTGTACACGAGTATATATTAAAAAATATGCAACTTACCTCAGTTCATGCATGGTTCCAGGCATAATCTCCTTGGTTACAAAAAAAAGTTAGATATGCATATGAATATATGCATGTTCAAACTCACAATAAAGATTGATGCCCCCTTTTACATCTGATTTACAAATGCCATTATCTCGGGTTCAAATAGATGAATGCACTTCCTATAAATTCGAATCTTCGAAACCCCCTTTATGTTGAATTCGACATGTATTTTATTTCGTAGCTAGCAATTTGGAATGTATCTATGCAAGTGACAAATGTATAAAGTGCTTCACACTAACAACATGGAGTGCACTAATTAATGTTTATATATGAATTGCAAAAGCATCCATTGCCTGTATTTCAAACCGCTCTCACTCTATGGATCGATAATATGAAATAAACACATGCACATGCTAGAATTCAATAGAGTATGGGTGTCTGATAGACCGATTTTCGTCCATACGCAATTTTGCAAAATTATTGATCTCATCCAAAAATAATAATGCCATTTATATTTTAATTTAATGTGTAGAACCGCCTTTTACACGTAGATGCACTATGCCTCGCCCCGTTCTCACAAACGCGTTATATATCTCTCTATCTAACACATAAGTGCACACACTTTATATGCATCGGCATTTCTCTTTCACACATGCTCACAATCTCTCTCAGGGTGTCCGGGTGTCTCATGCACATGCTCTCTCTGTTTCTCTCTCTCTCTCTTTCTGACTACTATGTACCACTCTTTTCACTAATCTCAGTTGGAAAACATTATTTCTCTCACATGCATATATACACATGCACGGTCTCTACTAGCCCTCTATACGCACATATATGTGCCTACGTGTCTCCCGCACGCACATTATCTTTAGGCCTCTCTCGCACACATTGCCCCCCCCCCGACACACCTCTCTAATAGTAGTTGGCAGATACGATTTCATCATATCATTCGGTAGGATATCCCTGGCTATTAGGCTGGATGGTAATACGAGGCAAAGTTTTACCCTAGTTCGGATCGGACCCTTGCAGTTGAAGAAAGAGCCTACTCTGCATCAGTATATTAGTGATAGGGTGTGTACAAAGTACACGTGAATACCAGGCATTGTGCGTGTGTGTATACTATCGATGAACTAGCCCCCAAGCTTGTATAACATACTAAGGGCCTAGGGTTACAAATCATATATAGTCGGCTTATCACCAGTGGGGATAGAATCCTCCGCGACTCTGGTAGCTCCGTGTTGTACGCCGAGTCCTCCACATGGGTCTCCGTATAACATGTCTCGGTCCAACCTATATGTGGCGCAGGATGGAACCGACCCATGAGTCTTCATGTTGACCCACCACAACTAGAAATGTTGTGCCCACCACACACGCAATCGGCCACTAAGAAAATAAGCATATACAATAGTACAATGGTATCTAGCTCACGATACGTCTCCATATTTTGTTGATGACACTGACGGACTTTGCATTTGATGCGTGCTCCGTATTTTCTTGACAACACTTACGGTCATTGTATTTGAAGCGAAAGCACGATATGGTCACTGGACTTTAGAATAAGCTCATCACGGTCACCACATACATTTTGTCGTGCTAACCAACATGTGGTTGGATGGTTAGAGGACAGTGGTTTCTCGAGCCCACCAAGGTTAAAGTCCCGGTGCTCGCATTTATCTTGTGTTAATTTCAGTATTTTCCGGCGATGTACGTTCAGTGGGAGGAGACGTTCCACTCGACTATGAGGCACCTATGGTGACTTCGTAAAATCTCAAGATCATATATGCTGGCCCACTCTCTCGAAGGTGCTCATAGGGGTAGGGTTCGTGTGTGTGCGCTTATAGCGGTGAGTGCTTGCGCGTATATATGAGACCTTGTGTTTGTACCATGTTAAACAAATACATGCCATGATTGTACTATCACTGGCTCACCCGTACAACTCTGTATTTTGTTGATGACAAAATCAAATGACCAGTCAAACGGCACAACTAGTGTTGCACCATCGGGGTGCGTAACCGTGGGGCCCACCTGTCAGCCCGTATACGAAAGAAAGAAATGGTAGTTTGAGTCTGTACTGTGTTAATAAAATAGGAGTACATTTTAGGGTGATCATACGGTCACTGGCTCACCATACAGCTCCGTAATTTGTTGATAACACGATCAATTGACCAGTCAAACGGTCCACATTCAGCAGCGCACATTACCATAGGGCCCACCCGTCAGCGTGTATATGAAGGACAGAAATGGTAATAAACTAGTGGTCGGTGGGTATTCGAAGTCGTGAGACCTCTGGTTGGCAGTCACCGGCGGTTGGGGGGCGTTCAGTGGACGGTGGGGTGGGGATCCCCGGAGAAAAAGCTCGGCGCGGGGGAGGGGCTAGAGGGATGGCCGATGCGGCGGCGGATCAGCGGTGGGGAGTGGTTTCCGGGAGGGCGGGCCGGCCGCGGGCGGCGGGGGCGGGCGGTTCAGCCAGTGGTGGCTGGCGGCTCGGGGCGGTGGAGTTTGATGATAAACTGGAGGCCTTTGATTTCGTATCCAACGACTGGAAAATCTAATGACCAGAGATGAAAAAGTCAGTCGACTGACGTGTAGCCTCACCCTGCACGTACACATACACGCACGCAAGACACGCACGCATGTAGGCGTGCAACACTGCCACGTACACATAATGTACAAAAGCACGCATGTTGGAGTGCAACACTGACACGTACACATGCACTCACGAACACACGCACGTACGCACCCATGCATGCAACACTGAAACGCACCCTTGCACGCACGCAACACTCGCACGCCTGCATGCACACAGCACACGACGCAAGACACATGCTCAACCTATACGTGCATGCACCCTTTGTTAAGGACATGGATTGTTACGGGTATTAATCAATCTTATCTGTGAAAAGCAGAACATTGATGTTTGCATCGGTCTTTATGAATCACAACATATCGAACGGGCTATCAACATAGTAGGCTTAACTACATGAAAAAGATGACGTCACACTCAATGAACAATCATCGGTTTATGAAATGCCCGCTTCTGACCGCCCTGGCCCACCAAAGGTTCCTCTGCTGTGTGCTGCCTGCGTCGGGTCACTGACATGCAAGACATGCACCCAAATAGCCCACATGTCAGTGGAAGAACGGCGTGGTGTCCTAGGTCAGAGTCGAGGGCGCCAGTCGCAGCACGCCCGACTGAACACGCCTCCGTGCCGCATTCAAACGCCTCCATGAAACCCGCCCGTGTGGAAGCCGAGAAACCCACTCTGGACACACGTCGATTCATGACCGGGCCGGCGTTAAATGCAACGCTGGCCGAGCTCCTCCCGTCCGCCGTCTATTTAATCTCCTATTTAAACGAGGCCAAACGCCGGCCAAGAATCGCACACCTCCGCCGCTCCCCTATCTCCTCCACCATTTTGTCCACTCTTACAATGGCTTACGAACAGTAGTTACTCCGCATCCAAGCCGGCTGGGTAGCCCGCCGGATACGAGCTATGCAGCTCGCTGATTCACCTCCCTCCCCTCGCCCGACGGAGCCAGTTGCCGCCCCAAGCCGGCGCGCGGTTCAGCAACTCGCCGCTCCAGGCCAGCTCGACGAGGAGCAGTGCACGGGCGTCATTGCTGTCGTCCATGCCGCCGCCTCGTACCGCATCTCCCGTTTCTATGGCCGAGCCTCCCATGCCGGCGGCCGCGCCATGCAAGTAGCGACAGAAGCCGGTGCACGGAGAGCGACGAGTCGGTGGCCAGTGCCTCCGCGTCCGCCGCCATCATCGAGGAGAAGTAGAACACGGGAGGCCGCCGCCGCTTGGGTCCCATGAAGGCCACCGTGGAGGCGACGCCGGCGTACATAGCAGGTGTCTTGCCGGAACCTTTTGTTGCGAGAACCTTCGTCGACCCTGCATGGGCTCCACGGAAGAGGTCAATGTTAGGATGAACTCGAGCCGGTGCCGGCCATGGCGAAGTAGTGGCCGGTGATGAACTCGAACCGGTGCCAACCACCATCATCTTCGGTACCAGCCAATGATATCAGTTGGGTAGTGGGGAAGCGAGCCGTCCTTTGCACTAAAGCATATACCTCCGGGGCTCTCGGCAGTCCGGTGATCATGCTGCCGGACATGAGGAACACAAATCAATCGACGGGCGACCATTTAGGCCAGGTATTATATACATGTGCTGTCCAGAACTAGCACCGCGTAGTTCATTTGAATGTAATGAAATCCGTCATGTTTGTGTGAAAATCCGGTATTTTATATGATTTCCATTGTTGTTTATATGAAATATCAGTTTGTCTACGTGTTTGTGTGAATTTCGTCCGGTTGGTTGAGTTGCTGTCATAATGTGTGCGGCTACGGTTGGATGGTGTAATTTGCGGGTCGCCGGTCGGTCTGCGGGCGGCATTGTGGGACAAAAAACACACCTCATGCGAGCTCGTCTCCAAAATGCGCGCTGGAGGATGCGTGACAGCATGAGCACCCAAGCCGTTCCGCGTTCATCGGTGGCAAAGGCACCGGTGGACAAAAGGGTCGCCAATATTTTGGCTACCCCGGGCAAGATCCAAACAGCCCCTCCCAACAGATTCAAATCCCTCGTTCGCCGTGGAATTTTGCCATGTGTTGTTTTCATGGACTAGCAAGATGCCTGTGCATTGCACGGAACATCAAGATGCATTTTTTTACAAACTCCCGCATGCATGAAAGGAATAATTAATGTCCTCCTTTGGTACTACCTCCGTCCTGGTTTATAGGTCCCTTTTATAGTTTGTGCCAAGTTTTGACTAAAGATTTAACTAACAAAATGTTAATGCATGTAAAGAAAAATTATCTCATTGGATTCGTATTTGAACATAGTTTTGAAAAATATAATGTTTGGTGACATGCGTGAACATTTTCTTAGTTTAATCTATGGTCAAAATCTGGCACGAAATACAATGGGGACCAATAAACCCGGACAGAGGTAGTAGTACCATGAGGCAAACACCATTAATATTGCATCAATTGGTGTTAGTGGCCTTGTATATCTGCAAATTGTAATTTTGATAGTGGCCCCTTGTATATAAAAATGGAGGGAGAAATATGAGAGATAAGGTGAGGAGGAGTGGGGCGTGGTGCCATGGTGGTGACTGGTGGTCGGACTGGGCGGAGGCATGGGGATGGACGGCGCATTATGTCTAGGTTTGTATCTCTCTCACACACACCCACGTAGGTGGGGGACGTGCACAAAGAGAAGAGGTGCACACACGGGGCACGTACTCCCGTCTCTTTCCCAACCACACCCGCGCGGGTACATGATGGAGATCATTTCTGTACGAAAAATGCAACCCACGTGGTAATTTGGCACGTGTACTAGTTGCCCACTTGGTGGAGGGAGGATCGTCTACCACGGGTGAACAAGCAAATTGCGACTTGACGCGTTATGTTAAATTAAAAAAGAGGCAAACCATGTGGGGCCTACCTTAGAGTCAAGGCTCTATACACTGGAGTACTTTTGATGTGTCCCGTCAACTCGCAGAATGAGGAGAAACTTGCTTAGTACGCCGTCTCCCCCGCCCACGGGTGCGGTGGCTCGCAGGATGAGGTGAAGCTTACTAGGAGTACTACTGTACGCCTTTAAGCCCGCTCCCTCGCCCATGCGCGCAGTGCCTCGCAGCACGAGGAGAAAATTTTACTACTCCCTCCATTTACTCCTCGTCCCTACTACGTACTTTGGTTAGTACTCCCTCTATTTACTTATACAAGGCCACAAATAGTAATCGAGACAAAAGTTGCTACTCCCTCCTTTCCAGTTTATGACTCAATTTCAAAATCTCTCCAGCCAAGGTAGACGGTGAGTGGTCGAATTAATTTCGTAGTTTGCACAGTACGCTCGTTTTTCTCAAGAAGTTATGTTTACCGTGGCATTAATTAGAACGAATGCATGAATGACCACAAAATTTCCATGAACTTGTACATGCATTGGTTAGTTTCCTCTTGACACTGCTTCCGTCGGGTGATCTAACGCACCACGAAATCCAACATGTAATGGTAGTATGGTACTACTACTAGTATAGTAGAATTGAGACTTATCAAACGGAAAAACGAATGTTTTTTAGATGATCCCTATAAACCCTAGTGGGTATGTACTCTGTAAAAACAGATTTTTCCAAAACTAAGTCGCTCCCTTTCATGAATTCTGTAGTACCCTCCTCCGTCGACGCTTCCTTTTCATGAATTATGTACTTCCTATCGCCGACATGTGGGACATATAGCAACCGGGTCGACGTGTCAAGCACCAAATAACAGTGCAGAACAGCAGGGGGACGCACCCCACTCGTACCGGCCCAGTAGTAGTAATGAGCAATGAGACATCAAATCACAATGCCGCACCTTTCCAGACGGACGAAGCAACCATTATTTCACACTTCGGTTCGACATCATCTCAAACCACGTAGGAGTACTAGTATTGCTTTTGCCTCAAGAGGGACACGTGCATCGCCTTGGTACATCATGACACATGGGACCGCATGACAGGCCATGCTCCCCCGCCGATCGCTCGGTAAAATCACCTCATTTTTTCTATTACTTCCTCCGTATCGGTTTACTACATGGCATGCACGTCGTTCTAGGTTGAGAATTTAACTGGCTATATATGTGATGAACAGTACGCTAGCCTTTCAAAAAATGTATACTTTTGTACAGTAGTACTCCACTATCGATGGATTGCGCCATGGAGCAAAAATTGAAATTTAAAAAAATGGTGGTACATATAGAGAGCACTCGTCGCCAAATTATGCATATAGTACTATTTAAAAAGCTAGTACGTGCTTAATTGGGGTGCTAAATTCTATTAAAGAAATACTAGTACTAGTATGTACATACTGAAGAGTTAAAGTAACGAGAAGAAACATAACATAGTTCTGCTGGGGGCTCAGCGCAACACACCCCTCAAATTAAACTAAGCACACCTGAAATTAAACTATGCAACTAATCCGGTAGACACTGCATTAGAAGTTTAGAACCACCATGAGCAACGACACTGCCACCTTACTCGGAGTCCTCGTCCACGTCCTCGACTTCGTCCTTGTCCCTCTTCCTCTTGGCCGATACTTCTTTGCTTGAACCGCCAACTTGGCTGTTGCTCTTCATCCAACCCTTGTAGATATTGAAACAAAGGTAGCCATCCATTGCAGCGTACTGGATGTGGTCTATATCTAGTACATTCCGCTGCCATGCATGACGATGAAACGTGCAATGAGGTTTCTCCGGTTTACGTCTGAAGGATGAACCATGGCTCTGCCAGGTCGGCGTGAAGGTCGACAAGAGGGCACCACCAATTCTTACGGAGGTCGAAGGGGTTGCCTACAACGAGGCCTATCCGACGCAGGACTTCTTTGTCGTTACCAAAGTCTGCAGTAACGAAATTGACTGTTTTGTCCTCGAGGAAGTTCTTAAAATCCTGGCACACAACGTCGGCATGGCATATGTGGTAGACCAAGCAAACGTTATGTACACAAAACACGGATCACGGCGGCTTCTTCCTCTCTTCATCCTTTAGATCCTTCTCTCGTCCCACGACTGTGGTGTACTCAACATCTAGCCCAGCGACCCACTCATCATGTGAGTTTTCGAACATGCGTCTGAAGCGAGAAAGGCATCCTTTCACCGTCGCGGAAGTACGGGTGTAGATGACGTCGAACTCATCGCCGGTGATGGTTCTAACCTTGTACTCACCGCCGATCGGGGAGATTTGGGGCGCCATGGATTTGGGAGGAGGGTTAGGATTAGTGGAACTGCCGTAATGTGAATGGACGGGACGACTAGGAGCGAACAGCCGTAGTATTAAAGGACGTGCGGGAAAGAGTAGGGCGAACTGCCAGCGTGTGAATGGCAGGGTAGTGGCTTTCCATTCTCCCATGATACGGGCTTCCGAGAGCCCTTGGATCTGAGATCGAATGGTTGCATGGCGTGATTCTAGACCTATGGGTGAATATCCTATCCTGGAGGGTTATTCTTAAAATTTTTAGCAACTTAGCATGCGACCGTTTGATCTTAGATCCAAGGGCTGCTAGCAGCCCGTATCATGGTCGCGCCTACCACGACCGTCGCGTCGCTCACACGGTCGCGCCCTTGGAGATTTAACATGGTGCATTAGGCTATCTGATGTTGGCATGTCATACATAGTCATCACTTAGTCACTCATACTACAACAAGGTTGGATATAAGTGTATTTTTTTACTCCTCTCTATCTCTTTCTTCGTACTCCCTCCGTTCCATAACATAAGAACGTTTTTGACACTTGACACTAGCTAGTGTAGTGTCAAAAACGTTCTTATATAATGGGACACGGGGAGTACTAGTATTTATTGCATTTGCCAAGGAGTGACCTCTTCCAATGAAATGGTGTTGCTAAGTTTGCTTCATTAATTAGCTATGGACTCAAAATTGTCTTTTCACCTAGGTACACGCGCTTAGCACCGTTTCTTTCTTGGGTCACCAAACTAGTCTCTCTCTTCTTGATTAACTTGCCACATCAGACTTTATGCCTATGTGGCAAGCTTAAGCACCTGTAGGAGCAAGTAAGTACAATAGTGCGCTTTACATGGCATTTTTGCATATGTGGAGGAAAGAGAGGCAAGGAAAAAGTGGAGAAGTGGGCTCTCATGCAAGAGCCAGCCTCTACTACTACATGGTGGAGCATTGGGAGAGGCACCTGTATGGAGGTGGTCAGGACTCGGGAGACTCACACCGGTCGAGGCCCATGATTAAAATGATAATGGCAAGTCAAATCACGGGCCCCACCTGTCCAAAGAATAACTCATTGTCAAATCACACAGCCCCACGTTTGCAGCCTACTCCCTCGTCTTCTCGCATCTCTGTCGAACCGACTAGGTGGAACTGCCCCGCCTACCGCGCAGGAAAAGCCCCGCCCTCGACTTTTAAATACAACTACTCCCTCCGTCTAGGTGAGTAAGGCTGGTCATAGTGGGGAGTAACTTATACTAGTGTCGTGCATATAACACTAGTCTAAGTTACAACCTTTATAATGCAAAGTAACATAGTAGTAGTGTCATAGATGACTCTATTTGTTAGCTTGTAGACTCATCTTGTCTTGGAAACCGCTAAGTTACAGTAACATATTATGTTACCACTTCACATTAACTAATTGTCACGTAGGCAAAATTTTCTTGAAGTGCGCTATGTTACTAGCTAAGTTACTCCCACTATGACTAGCCTAAGTCATCTTACGAAAACTAAATAATCCCAAAATACTAAGGCGCGGTGCATTAACTTCTACCTCGTTTCTTGTTTCTTCACATATCAACCAATAAGAATCCAGTGATATACTTTTTGTGACATAGTAACTCATATTTAGTTAGCCAAATGGATGACCTCGAACTACGTGCAGGCCCTATAAACCGAGACGGAGAGGGTAGTTCAGCACGTATCTGTTTAGATCAATATAGTCAGGATTCACCAAGGAGCAAAACCAAGTGGTAGGTTGCTCCTGTCGTGTTGGCGTAGCAACTCAAGCGAGGTCGATCCACATACTAAATGGCGACACACTTAACAGGACCCCTTTGGCAGACATGTGGCTCATCCACCATCTTGTTCCATGTGCAATGCACCAAATTACAGTTCGGAGCAGCGGTTGGAATTGGAGGCACCCCGGTCATAGCGCCCATGATAGTAGAAAATGAGCGATGAGGGGTCAAATCACAAAGCCCCACCTTTCCCGCATTAAGCTGGACGGACGAAGCAACCATCATTTCACTCTAGCGCACAAGAGCATAAAGAAAAGAGAAAACAATGATGCGTGCAGCAGCTACCTAGGGCACCCTAGGGTAGGGGTCTCCACTACAGATCCTTTTTTTGAAAGCGCCTCCACTACAAATCGGCTTCTCCCTCGTCCTCTTGAAGAAAACCGATGATGAGTGCGGCGGTAGGGTTTGTAGGAGTACTACGGCATGCGGGGCCACGTCGTAGTAAACGGATTCGAGTCAACGCCTTAAATATGTGTGGGCCGCTTGGTTTTACGGGAACGAGGCGGCATTTTGGGTTCGGGGACCAGTGGAGATATAGCACGTACAAAAAATTGTGGACGTAGTTTCTACCGAAAGGCAATGATGCATGGGCCCTGCATTTTGATATACCTGGGGCCGTGTGAAATTTACTACTCTACTCAAAACTAGTGAGGTACACATGTATTGAACGCATGAGATTTTGAAACCAAATTATGAATAAATACACACTATAGCATGTAAAGCTTTGAGTCATATATGCATGATGTAGATGTTCGTTTAGTTCTTATAGTTCATCTCATTCAAAATCAATTAGTTTTATAAAAATGTTAAGATTCATGGGGTTGTGCATTGTAAATCATAAAGTAAAAAACAAATAATGGCAATTCATTTAGAAAAAAATAATCAATTATGATACAGAAGATTCTAGAACAAAGGAGAAGTGCTTGTGTTTTGAGGTTTGTGCATTATGCTTAAGTTCAACCATGGAGTCTTCTAAATTGTACATGTGGCGATCTGGTGGAATGTTGATGATATCCAACGCCAAGAGTGCTCGGATTTGCCCATCTCTGACTTTGTCGGGTTAGCTTCATCCAGCGACCATCTTTCAAAGTTATTGGCACACTATATAGTTCTTGTGCCATAGTTGCATGTTTTGGAAAAAAGCTACTAGTGGGTTGTATTATCTATTTAGGAATAGAAGATGTATACATGGAAGTTGTAGGAAAGAGATGACATGGAGGATCTCAATTCCTATGAGTAGGGATTGGAAAAGAGATGTCATTTGGTTCACATCATAGGAACTTTTCTATTGAATCTAGAGATGACATGTATCTCAATTCCTATGAGGAGGATTAGTAAAGAGATGTAATTTGGTTCATATCATAGGAACTTTTCTATTGAATATACGCTAATGTTTATTTTCCTTTGAAATTAAGGGAGTATAGGAATCCATTCATATGAACCAAGTGGCTCTAAAGCTATAGAAATGATATCATGTTTATTTCCTTTGAAATGTAGAGTATATGAATCTATTCCTATGAACCAATTGGCTCTAAAGGAAAAAATCCTATAAAAATCATATCATATAGAGTTCCTATGATATTCCTCGACACTAAAGGATGGTTGAAATTGATGCGGGTGATATGATGGTCTTTCTTTGTAGACTCCTCACCCATATTTATAGTTACCTCTCGAAGATGAATGAAATGATATATACAGGGTATTCTACATGTGCAATTTGGTACACGAAAAGTCGGTAAAAGTTTGCGAGGTTCTAATTTTAAATAAAGCTATATGCACTGCATTTCGGAACGGAGGGAGCATACGGCAGTTGCTAACACTCACGTGGAAGATTTGGGTGTAGGAGGAGTGGCTGGTCCGTTAAATGACATGGAAAAACTGACACTGTCGGATGCCGATCTAATGGTTCTTACGGCGATCGTCGGGAAAAGGCTTGTGGCGAACGTTTGTCGGATAATGATTTACGGACACATGCATTGCATTGATACATGCCCCCTCTCTCTCACGCACACGCACTGAGGGAGTCCTGGACTAGGGGGTGTCCGGACAGCCGGACTATCATCGTCCGCCAGACTCCAAGACTACGAAGATACAAGATTGAAGACTCCGTCCCGTGTCCGGATGGGACTTTCCTTGGCGTGGAAGGCAAGCTTAGCGATACGGATATGTAGATCTCCTACCATTGTAACCGACTCACAGAATAACCCTAGCCCTCTCGGTGTCTATATAAACCGGAGGGCTTTAGTCCCAGAGGACACAACATACATTACAACAATCATACCATAGGCTAGCTTCTAGGGTTTAGCCTCCTTGATCTCGTGGTAGATCCACTCTTGTAATACACATCATCAATATTAATCAAGCAGGACGTAGGGTTTTACCTCCATCAAGAGGGCCCGAACCTGGGTAAAACATCGTGTCCCTCGTCTCCTGTTACCATCTGCCTAGACGCACAGTTCGGGACCCCCTACCCGAGATCCGCCGGTTTTGACACCGACATTGGTGCTTTCATTGAGAGTTCCTCTGTGACGTCACCGATAGGCTTGATGGCTTCTCCAATCAACAACGCCGTCCAGGGTGAGACTTTTCTCCCCGGACAGATCCTCGTATTCGGCGGTTTCGCACTGCGGGCCAATTCACTTGGCCGTTTGGAGCAGATCGAAAGCTACGCCCCTGGCCGTCGGGTCAGATTTGGAAGCCTAAACTTCACGGCAGATACCCACGGAGACTTGATCTTCAATGGATCCAAGCCACAGCCGTGCGTGCCGCACTGTCACGATGGGCATTACCTAACTCTGCCGCCGGACAGTGCCTTGGAGGCCGCACATGAATCCGCTCCGACCCATAGTTCGGAGCCGATCGTGCAGATCGAGGACGAGTGGCTGGACACCGCCTCGGGAGCTGCAACATCCGTGGTGATGGAGCCGAACACTGACCTTGTCCCCTATAAAACTCATGACTCCGAGGCGTCGGACTCCCTGCCGGACTCCGAACCTCCTGCGCCCTTGCCAATCGAATCCGATTGGGCGCCGATCACGGAGTTCATCGCTGCGGACATCTTTCAGCACTCACCCTTTGGCGACATCCTAAATTCACTGAAGCATCTCTCGCTATCTGGAGAGCCCTGGCCGGACTATGGCCAGGATGGTTGGGATGCGGACGACAAAGAAATTCAAAGCCCTCCCACCACCCACTTTGTAGCCACTGTCGATGATCTAACCGACATGCTAGACCACGACTCCGAAGACATCGACGGTATAGACGACGATGCCGGAGACAATCAAGAACCAGCGCTCACAGAGCACTGGAAGGCCACCCCAACCCATGACGTATATATGGTGGATACCCCAAAAGGAAGCGATAACGAGGACCAACGGGGCACGGCAAAGGATAATCCCGGTGATAAACAACCAAAACAGCGACGCAAACGCCGCCCTAAGTCCCGCCTCGACAACAACAGCGCTCCTAATGACCCAGCAATATAGCAGGCAAACCAAAGGACGCATTTAATATGCAGCCAAGCAACCGTCCGAACAGACTTAATCGGATAATCAATCCATGCCCGGCGAAACCAATAGTCCAGACGACCTCACGCCGGACACACCACCGGAGAATAAGAGCCTTCGCAAAAGACTCGTCGCCACTGCAAGAAGTCTGAAGAAGGAAAACGGAAGCTCAAAACAGCGGAAGACATACTCCAGAATGAGGTGGAGCAAAGTGCTCAAAACCGCAGACAAATACGGCAATGGCCATCAATCAAAGAGCTACCCGAAGTCAAGCTGCTGCCAGAATTTGACGAGGAAGCCATAGAGCCCCCACAGTCAAAAAACAAAGAGGCCGCCTGGCCGGATAGACGGCCGTAAGATAGGCCAAAACTACAAGCGGCACCGCACTCCAATCCAACTCATGATCACTGGAAAACAGATGGCCCAGCCAGTCCATTTACTGGCCAAAAAGAGGGCCCCAGAATCAACACAACACGCCAAGTGTTCAAGACAACAGTACACCCAAATCTGGGCGTCGCACACCCACTATGTTTCACTAACGAGGTTGGATCATGAATTTCCCAGGGTTTAAACCCATAAACATAGAGGCCTACGACGGAACAACAGACCTCGAGTGCGGATAGAGGATTATATACTACACATACATATGGCTAGAGGAGATGACCTCCACGCCATAAAATATCTACCCCTCAAGCTCAAAGGGCCAGCTCGGCATTGGCTCAAAAGCCTCCCAGAAAACACTGTTGGAAGTTGGGAAGAGCTTGAGGACGCGTTTAGAGCAAATTTTCAAGGGACTTATGTCCGCCCTCCGGATGCAGATGATCTAAGTCATATAACTCAACAGCCCGGAGAGTCGGCGCGCAAATTCTGGAACAGGTTCCTTACTAAAAAGAACCAAATATTCGACTGTCCGGATGCTGAGGCCTTAGAAGCTTTTAAACACAACGTCCGAGACGAATGGCTCGCCAGACACCTCGGCCAAGAGAAGCTGAGGACAATGTCCGCGCTAACAAGCCTCATGACCCGCTTTTGCACGGGGGAAGACAGCTGGCTAGCAAGATGCAGCACCAGCGACCCAAGTACATCCGAGATCAGAGATGGAAACAGAAAATCACGGCGCAGAAAAGATCAGCGCCGGAATAAAGAGAAAAGCCCAAAGAGCACGGTGGTCAACGCCGGATTCAAAAGCTCGCGGCCAAACAACAAAACACTGCCTCTTAAGGACAACAGTGACGAGCTATCCAGCTTAAACAAAATTTTGGATCGGATATGTCAAATCCACAGTACCTCCGGAAGGCCTGCAAACCATACCCACCGAAATTGTTGGGTTTTCAAACAGTCCGGCCGAGTCAACGCCGAACACAAGGGGCTTGACGCACCAAGCGAGGACGACGATGAACCCCACCAGCAGGGCACCGGAAAACAAAAGACTTTCCCACAAGAAGTCAAAGCAATAAACTCACTTCATGTGATAATACGGAAAAATAATGCGGCACCCGCTAAGATGGGACTCGCACGGTCCACTCCAGTGGAACCTCGAGATTGGATGTCAAAACCAATCACCTTCGATCACCTGGATTATTCCAGAAGTGTTTGAAATGCAGGATGGACTGTCCTGATATTGGATCCTATAATCGACGGACTACAATTTACACAAGTCCTAATGGACGGCGGCAGCGATTTAAACCTGCTATATCCGAACACAATCCGCAAGTTGGGGATAGACCTTACTAAAATTTGACATAGCCGCAATTCCTTTAAAGGAGTGACGCCAGGCCCTTACGCCAAGTGCACAGGCTTCTTACTACTGGAAGTTGTGTTCGGGTCACCGGACAACTTCCGACATGAAAAGCTAATCTTTCATGTCGTCCCATTCAAAAGTAGCTATCAAGCACTATTGGGACGTGAAGCTTTCGTCCGCTTTAACGCAATACCGCATTACGCGTCTCTTACACTCAAAATGCCCGGTCCACGAGGCATCATTTCATTAAGAGGGTCATTCAAAGACCCCGGACACGGCTAGACGAGTCCGGCATAAATAAGTTAGGGGCTCCCCAGCCGCACACCCCTTCACAAGGGGCTGGGCATATAAGCAACAATGAGCTAATATAGGCTCAGCTTTATTAATTTCTAAATATTTTAATTTTTATGCACTTTTCGCACGATTTCTTTCAAACTAAGTTCCTCTCTTTTACTGAGATGAACACCGTGCACACCCGCCCGTGATAACGGCACAACGGAGACACAGCGCAGACGCAAGAGGGACCCGTTGCTAGGATTCTTTTGATTAAGACCTGCGTAAACCTTTTTTACTGTCTCTTGTTGCTATAATCCCCTGGTTTTTCATGATAACCAGAGAGGAGGCTGACGTTTTGGCATTGGCCGCGTCAGAGTACCTCGCCCGTACCTGGACACAAGGGGCTTAGGGCATTGTTTCGCCCATTATTATAAAGACCGAACATCTTAGGGAGTGTTCGGCGTCTCGAATGCATCAGCTCCGAATCATGTCTTTGGTCAAATGTTGGGTTTGCCCGGCTCCTGTGTTTTGCTGCCTTACGTTCCGTATCATCGGCTAACGCGGCACTAGGAGAACTACTGCGATTGTGCCACCTCAGTAGAGAAAGCCGAAAACTGACTGTCGTGATACAGCGCGAGACTAGTCAACCACTCGATCGACCATCGGAATGTTTAGAATTCCTCCGCTTGGACAAAGGACCGTTTCCCGGTCAGGCACACACGCGCCCCGAAATCGGAGAGCGCGGTGCCCCTAGGGGCTATATCGTAGTCCCACCCTCGAGCTCCAATGGCTAAGTGAAAGTGATAAAGCATCATAGTCCGGTTGCCTCGTTTGCTACGCTACCACCTCCTCAACAGGACCGAGACATCGGATTAAGTGTGAAAATGCGCTATTTTTTGCGAACACCCCCGCACCTTGTGCGTGGGGGCTGAAGCCGACGACTGCCATCTTTCGGGTTATACATACATTATACATAAGCGGCCGCGATAGGAGATATTTCAATACTTGAGCGCACAAGTATAAAAAGCGATTACATCATAACCATTGTTTTACAAAATAAAACGTTCATTTGAACGTGACATTTTTCGAGCACTGCGACTCTATTACACGAGCACCACGCATAACTTCCCCAAAATAGTGCTCGGCGGGTAACCGGCTTTCGTCCGAACCCGGGGTTGCAACAGCGGTGGGATCCATCTCTGTTCAATGTGTCTTCACACATGCAAGGGCCATCCGCGCACCCTCTATGCAGGCCGACCGCTTCATCGCCTTGATATGCGGCACCGCCCCAAGAAACTGCTGCAATAAGCCAAAATAGCTCTTCGGCTTGGGCCTCTCCGGCCAGACATGAGTCACGATATCCGTCATGGCAAGTCCGGACAACCTATTCAGCTCAGCCCATTCGGCCAAACGATCGGTCAGCGGAAGTGAACGATACGGACTATGGAATTGAGAGCAAAACATCTCTTCTGTCTTGTGATCCTTCTGACTCCGGAAGTGCGCAACGACATCCGCCGCACTCGCCGCTAAATCCATATATGGATCCTCCGGGCCCCATAGCTGGCCAAGCTGAGCATACTTTGGATCCGTAAACCTGCGGCGCAGCAGAAAAGGCTTGCCAGCCACAATGTCTCCGGCCTGACGCAGCTCCTCCTTTATAGCCCGCATTGCAGAACGGGCATCCTTGGCTTCGGCGGTGGCCTTCCCCAGGTCTTCTCGCTCCGATAGGTGCTCCTTTTCAAGAGCCTCATTGCGGTCGGTAGCATCCTTCAATTTAATGGCCAGTTCGGCCATCTCTTCCCTGCTTCGGTAGTGTGCAGCCCTTTCGGCTTCTAACTCCTCGGCCGCCCTCGAGGCAGCCGCATTATTTTTCCGCTTGCTCCTTGGCTTGAGCAAGTTCTGCGCCAAGGCTCTCCACAGAATAAAGACCATCTGCGTCAAGCATAAATCTTGTAAGAGGTGGGTTTTGGCTCCTTAACGGTATCGCGGAGACAACTTACCTTGCGACTCGTCAAGTCGCTTGTTGATTAGCGATATCCGCATCCGCAACATCGAGTTGCCGCATTAATTCAGCAACTCCATCAGTCCGGCTAGCCCCGGACCATCCGCCACCTGCATAGGAAAGGCGACACTCAATACTGCGATTTTGATCCTCGACGCGGCTGTCGCTTCCGACAACATACCGAGTCTCGAGGGCTACTATCTATACAGGCGCACTTTCATGTGCAAAACTGTCAAAAGGTGCATCGTTTTACGTACCTCAAACCCGCCAAACAAACTCGGCGACATTATGCAATCCGCTTTCGGCGGACGAAATCCTTCAATCACCATGCTCATCAATGCACGGTGATCTTACGAGATGGACGCCCTCTCAGCAGATCCTTGCTCCCGGCGAACACTAGTCGGCACGAACTCTTCGGCTCTGCCGAGCTCGAGGACACCCTCCGTGACGACACTTCAGGCTCGTCCGCCCTATCCGACGGCGCAGCAGACGGAGGCGTCTCGCTCTCCATCATCTCCGGACGAAGATCCCCCGAAGACGAGCTCATCTGAGAAGGTCGCAGATCCGAACTAAAAGGTAAAATTTCGGTTATCCTCAGAAGCACAAATAGGGATGTTTCTTATTAATGAACTCCCCCTTTTCCACTCACAGCTCGCTGGAGGGCTGATTCTTTAGAGAAGATTGTGCGGCCGGGACCTCCCCGGACGCAGGACCCTCTGGCAAAGATTTCTTCCCCCGCTTAGGGGCTTTGGCCTCTGGGTCTTCAGAGGCGGTCCTCTTCTCCCCCTGGAGGGAGGGATTCTCGATCCCCCCTTCTTCAAGCGCCCCCTTGGGCGAGGCGGTAGCTCCTCTATTTTCCCTTCGCCTTCTTACAGGCGCAACCTCAACATTCTCGACCAGCCACGGGCTCGGCGCGGTCTCGGAGGGGGGCGGACACCATATCAGCCGCTTGCGCTATCCACTCTGTTGAAGGATAACGGGTTAAAAAGCGAAGTGTAGAAAAGCAAACAAACGGTGCGTCCGAACACTGAGCTACTTACTTGAGTATCCGGGCGATTGCAGCTTAGGCCGGCATCCTCGGTCAATTCCGGACACGCCGCCTGTGATCCGAAGAACAGCTTGTACATCTCCACGGGTGTCGTACCCATGAAGTGTTGGAGAATCCGTGGTCCCTCCGGATTGAACTCCCATAGCCGGAGAGGACGGCGTTTGCAGGGCAGGAGATGCCTAATTAGCATAACCTGCATCACCACAACCAGATCGATCTCCCTCGCTTTGAGGTCTCGAATCCGGCGCTGCAATAGGGGCACGTCTTTTGACGGCCCCCAATTGAGCCCTTGGTTGACCCACAACATCAACCGCCGTGGAGGTCCCGAGCGGAATGGAGGCGGCGGCTTCTGCCTGCTGCCCTTCGGAGCGGTGATATAGAACCACTCCCGCTGCCACAAGCCGAGCTCCTCTTGGAAGGAGCCCTCAGGCCACGGGCATCGGCCCTCCTGCTATGGCTGCCCCCGCCAAGACTCGCTTGGCGCCCCGATCATCTTGGCTCCACATTGAAGGTCTTGACCACGGGCGAAGTGGGGGGTGACATGGAGGAAGGCTTCGCAGACGATAATAAATGCGGAAATATGGAGGATGGACTCCGGAGCCAAGTCGTGGAATTCCAACCCATAGTAGAACATGAGCCCTCTCACAAAAGGATCCGTCGGGAAGCCTAAACCCCGACGGAGGTGGGATACAAAGACGACATACTCGCCGGGCTCGGGGGTGGGGATGGCCTGCCCTTCGACAGGCAACCTGTGTGAAATCTCGTAGGATAGGTACTTGGCCTCTCGCAGCTTTAGCACGTCCTCCTCCGTGACGGAGGAGGGCATCCACTGGCCCTGAAGGTTGGAGCCGGACATTGTTGAAGGTCCGAAGCGCTCGAATCTGGGGCTCTGGGTGTTGGAACTTGGAGCAAGGAGAGGATTCGATGGAAGATTGAAGAGAAGAAACGAGCCTTGGTCCTATTATAAAGAGGGAGAATACCAAGAGCCGTCTCCGTGACCGTTCGGGACTCGCCTTCGATAGAGGAGGCGTGGCGACGGGCGCGGTTGGGTTACCCACGTCCGTATTGATGAGAATCCCGAAATAAGGGGAACACGATCTCTGCTTCGACAAGACGTGCCAAGGAAACCGCTTCGCTAAACACGCTGAGGTGGTATAATAAAAAACGATTCAAGTAAAGGCTTGGTAGTGGTGTGATGTCATGCCGCAAAATACGTCAGCAGATTGAACTTGTGTACATATTATTCTCTCTATGGTGGAATGTGGAATTTATTTTGCGAGCCGGACACTATCACGGTGTTCACAATCTTCTATGGATTATTCGAGGAGGAACCCGCCTTGCAATGCCGAACATTATGCGCGCGGACTCATCGTCATTGAAGCCGAGTTCAGGGCTCTTGAGGAGTCCCGGACTAGGGGTGTCCGGAGAGCGGACTATCATCGTCCGCGGACTCCAAGACTACGAAGATACAAGATTGAAGACTCCGTCCCGTGTCCGGATGGGACTTTCCTTGGCGTGGAAGGCAAGCTTGGCGATACGGATATGTAGATCTCCTACCATTGTAACCGACTCTGTGTAACCCTAGCCCTCTCCGGTGTCTATATAAACCGGAGGGCTTTAGTCCGTAGGACACACCATACATTACAACAATCATACCATAGGCTAGCTTCTAGGGTTTAGCAACCTTGATCTCGTGGTAGATCCACTCTTGTAATACACATCATCAATATTAATCAAGCAGGACGTAGGGTTTGACCTCCATCAAGAGGGCCCGAACCTGGGTAAAACATCGTGTCCCTCGTCTCCTGTTACCATCTGCCTAGACGCACAGTTCGGGATCCCCTACCCGAGATCCGCCGGTTTTGACACCGACACACACCCTCATGAGTCACAACTCTCCCGAGTCCTCTCGCAGACTCGCACGTGGCACCCATCTTCTATCTGCAGGTAGACGTCACGCACATATGTGCTCTTCACACCCTACCCTTAGAACTTCTAAAAAACAAAAGACTGCGCGCACATTTTATTTTAGCTCACACGCCGCACACTTATATTATTACTCTTGCGGCAAACGTTCTTTGGGCATAGTATATATTGTACTCTCACGAAGAAAATCGGTGCACGCACGCACTAGTTCTCTCACACCCACTCGCGGGTACACGTAGGAGCAAATTTTTTTGAAGCCGGTACAACAAAATCACTCCACTATATATAAAAGCAGGAGCCTTAGCACTTGCTTTACTAGGGTTCCTCTTGTTCACTCTCTCATGCTCTCCAGATCTAAGCAAGACATAGGTGGCCACACTCTCTCTCTCAGCTCACGGCTGGTCACAAATCCGGCCGGACAACCTCGACCGGGGCAGGGGGTGTAGGTGCATCGTTCACGCTGTCGTCGGCGGTGAGGGAGGAGACCAACGGCTGCCCGCGCATCCCGATCGGCGGTCGTGCCGTTCTCTCCGAGAGAGCGCCGGCTCGGGAGGGCCTCCGACCCCTTCTTCCTCCCTGTGGTATTGTGGCCAAGATGTGGCCTCCCGACACCGTCTTTGCCACATGCCAACGACCCTCAGGTATATATTCCTTCGAAACCTGCCTTGCTCTACTGCCCCAGCTCTTCCCCCTTTGTGTGGATCCTTTTCTACTTCCGCCCGCTGTTCCAAAGCCACCTTGACTTCTACTATTATTAGAAGTAAAGCTAGTTCATACAGTCAACTCAAAGCGTTGGTTCAAACAGGGAAGAAAGTGGGAAAGTTGTAGCATGAATCTAGGACTTGGTTCTAAGAGGAAACAGGGGAATGTAGTAATATCTGTCACTATTTAAATAACCGTATTTCGTATTTGCGCAAACAGGGATGTCTGTCTCCATATCGTTTGGGATATCTCTCCGTATCATTTCTATCCGCGCAATCAAAAGCACACACCTCGGTTTTAGTACAAGCTGCAAAAATGAGATGGCTATCCTCATTGTTGCCGTCGACCTCCCGTCTTCAAGGTATCCCTACATTGGTAGTAACTAAGGTAGAATGACCAAGGCAATCTAAAAGAAGCTGATTAGTACATTTTACTTCTGATTGCGGTCTTGAGGACGAGCGAAAACAATCTGCATCCTAGTCCGGAATGCACTTTCTACCAGTTCATCCATGGACCGAGGACTAGCTGCACGGCTCTTGGCGGTTTTTAGACGGTCTTGCGGACAAGAGGCATTGTGGTGCCTTATTTCTGCAAATAGCGGTGCTTAAATTTAGTGGAATGCACAAGAATTTCACTGGTTAGTACAATTGCATGGTTCAGTTCAACATTCGGTGAGACCACAATTATAATTGGTTATTACGGAATGAGAGAACCTAACCCGGATGGTGGCAACAAGAAAAACCAGAGTGAACTCCGGAAATTTAAGCCTGCCGGGAGGCCCTTTGCTCAGAGAAGCCTTGCTTGTTTTTTCCTGATTTGTAAACCTTCTCACAACTTTGTCTTTTGCTGTGAACTAGTATATGTTTGTTATGTTCTATGAATCATTGAGATGTATAAAACTGCTTAACTTATGCTTTTCAAGATTTTTATGAAGACGAGTTTAATATGAGTGTTCCACATGAGCATTGGATTAGCGTTGAACGTTTGGAATTTATTACATTATGGCCTCAATTAACTGCATGAACCACTGTAACAAGATACATAGTTGCTCATATGTCAGACAGCAGATTGTTGATTGTTAGCTGGTCGATAGCCTAGTGTTGAAGCAAGTTGAGCCAATGTGCCGTGTTTTGCACAACTGCTTACAAGTGGGGTAGCACCAACAGAGTTTACAAGTACTTATGTATACGTTGGCGCACGGTTCTCGAACGAGTGCTCTATTTCATCAAAACACACACCGCTCGTATGATAAACCGTGACAACTTA
The DNA here is from genome assembly GCA_021437245.1 of Aegilops speltoides. NCBI lineage: Eukaryota > Viridiplantae > Streptophyta > Magnoliopsida > Poales > Poaceae > Aegilops > Aegilops speltoides. The sequence goes on from CM038142.1 coordinate 116,196,274, forward strand.
TGTCTTACCATGCCATATTCATGAAAAAACTAGTGAGGACGCATCTGTTTCGGCAACAATTATGATGGTTCTCACATGATTCACGGGCACACAAAAATAGCAGCAGTTCCCATAGACGGATTCAAGCAGTACTAGCCCCGGAGGGGTCGATATGAGCAAGGTTAGGATAATTAGGCACAATCAAACTACTATTAAACACTAGTGGGGCAACTATTTCATGCCTCGATCTAATTTGGGCTGGACACAAGGCGGACCTTGCCATGAACATCATCGAGGGCGCCCTGCAGCAGCTCAATCTGTGAACCTTCATGAAGACAACCTTGTGGCCTTGCCACTGATAAACTTGTTTGTGGAGGCATGCCAGGTCATCTTCCTGCGTAAGCTTGACAAGAACAGTATGCCTCACAAATGAAGGAGTAGCTTTGAATTTCTGGTGCTTCAGTACACCCTGGACGACACGCCTGACAATAGTGAGGCTAGAATACACCTCTTCATTGGTATAACCGCAAATTGCTTCCAGGATCCAACAGCCTAAGAACTCTATTTTCCTAGTGCGTATATTCAGGTCATCCGCCTCATAGCGAGTGACATGCACAACCACACAATCCTTGTCTGCATCAGGGCTCTAATTGAAACAGAAACAAATTTTGAATTACATTTCAGTATAAGAAACACAAGTTATTTAAACCACTATGTATAGCATGGCAGCGAAGCTAATAAAATTTTGCATTATTAATCACCACATACTTCCTTTTCTAAAAAAATCACCACATACTTAGATGAAAAACCACAGTCAAGATCGGCAAAGAAGGAAATCACCTTGGGCAGCTCAGCGGGGGGGCACATCCTCGAAGGGGTAAAACTGCTCCTGCAGTGCCACGGGGGTTGTAACCTCAAACAGGGCATTGACCATCTTAGTAGTGGCCGTGAGCGTATCTGGGGTCGGCTCGGTGGTTGCCTCCATCTTCTTGGAGCTCTCAGTCTTGTGGGGATCAGCCTCCCGCGTCTGCTCCAACATCGGCAGATCTTTGCCTGGTTCTCCTTGGTCCATCATGGCCCGCGAATACTAGGAGACCACTTGAAAGGAAAACACAATCGCAATGACAATGAAACAAAAAAGAGAGCGAGGATCGGTTACTGCTATGCAAAAGTTCTTTTTTTCTCTGAACGAAAATATACCAACATCACGGATCCGCTTACCTTCCCTTCGTTGGGAGAGAAAACGATGGCGAGATGCAAGTGTTGCCTTTCTTGAAGGCGGTGAGGAGAAGAGGGATTCAGCGAAGAGTGAAATGATGGTTGCTTCGTCCGTCAAACTTAGACTGCGGGGAGGTGGGGTTTTGTGATATGACGGCTCGTTACTGCCGCTACGACCGGGGTGACTCTCCGTCTGCATACTGCCTTCTAATTTGGTGGATGGCATTTGGGGCCTTGTATTTGCATGGCCTGCATGTCGGTGAACAAAAGTATAACGGCATTCAGTAGAGGGAGACGTTTCAATGACCTGGGAGGAGCCAGAAGCGGTAGAGTGTCTCCACTGTACTAGTAGCAATTGTTTTTCTGGGTAGCTGTAGAGTGTCTCCGTTGTACTAGTAGTAATTGTTTCTCTGGGCCCAAGACAAAACAGCCAATCCACACTAGCAAAAAGTAAAATCAATTCAAAAGGCGCTACCCACACCCAGCACATCCCCCCCCCCCAAAAACAACCTCGGTGCTCTTCTTCCTCCTCGCTCCCACCCACCTCACATCAGCTCGCTCCACTCGTACCCCCAAATTCCTCACCTCACTCCTCTGAAAACCCCAGCTCCCTTCTTCCTCACTCCTCTGAAAACCCCAGCTCCCCTTCTTCTTCGCTCGCACTACAACTAGGCTCGTCATTCGTTACTCTACTCAAATCTGTGAGCGCGACGCGACGCCCTCGAGGAAAATTGAGTCGGCTAACCCCAGCGCCAAGAAGATGAGGCTCCCCCAGCAGCGACGCCTGTTGTAGATCCCGCACCCGGCAGCACGGGGAGAAGCGGTGACCCCGCCCCCACCGGATCCCAGGAACCCGTACAATCTCGGGTGGACCGCATCAGCGATCTCTCGGACGCCGTCCTTGGGGAGATCATCTCGCTTCTCCCCACCAAGGATTGCTGCCACACCCAAGTCCTCTCAATTCGGTGGCGCCCTCTATGGCGTGCCGTGCCCCTTAATCTCGACTGTCGTCAGCTATCTCTCTTCAATGATTTTGAAATCCCCAGAGCCATCATCTCCTCCCACCAGGGCTCCGTTCAAAGCCTCTGCATCCCGTCATGCTACCTGAGCAAGCATACCATGCCCTGCATGGTGGACGCCTGGCTGAAATCCCCTGAATTCACAGAACTACAGCTGCTTGAGTTCTACTATTCCCCTGGAAATCACATACCACGTACCGAACGCCATGAACTTGTGCCCTCAGCACCGATGTCCATCTCACGGTTTTCCTCCTCTCTCCACACCGCCACCTTTGCGCTTTTCTACCTACCAGACAACCTGGTACTAAACCTTCGACTCCCATTTCTCAAGAAACTTTCACTTGTGCGGGTTCGTATATCGGAGGCCTCATTGCACAGCATCATCCACTCCAGTTGCCCTGCGCTAGAGTGCTTGGTGCTTGTTTTCACAGTTAGGATCGGTTGTCTCCAAATAAAGTCGCCTAACCTTGTAAGAATTGGAATTTCTTTTGATGGAAGATAGCTCATCATCCAAGATGCCCCTTCACTTCAAAGGTTGATCCTTGATTCTAGTTATTCACCGTTGCAAATAACCGTCCTCTCTGCGCCTAAACTGGAGGCCTTGGGTGTAATACATGATCTCTGTGCTCATTTCAATATGGTGTTTGGCTCCACAGTTCTTCAGGTACTTTATATTATCATCTACACTTGTAACCATAAGCTGTGTTTTAAATTTCTGCGCATAATTTATAAATCATCTTGGAGTACACATTTTGTACTAATATTATGTTCTATGCTCAATGAAGAGTTTCTCCATGGATGGCCTATCAATGGTACTGGATTCTGTCAAGATCTTATATATCCAAATGAATAGTTTTGATCTGAACAAGATTATTGGCTTGCTGCAATGCTTTCCATGTCTAGAGAAGTTGTATATAAAGGTGGTAATTTCACACACATTGGAAGCCCACATATAGTGTACTAGAATTAACCGTTCAGTTGTTGCTCTTTCGACACTCTTCTTTTAGACCTTAACTGTTTTCAATCTTCATGTCTATTTAGGCAACAGGACGGGGTAAGAAAGTTATAACCAATCGGTGGATTCGTAAGCATCGGGATTTTCTCACTTCTCATGAGATTCGATTGAAGACAATAACGCTAGAACGTTATGTAGCCAACCGTGCAAACACAAGATTTGTCACATTCTTCTGCTGAATCTTGAGGTTACTATTGTCCATCGGGCTTAAGTTTATCAGACATGGTTTTGACGGATGGGTATGTCGAAGAGCAAAAAAAAGGAGTTTCAGGTGGGCAAAAGAGCTTCTGAACGTGTTGGGCTTCTATTTACAACATATTGTGGTCATAATCCAGTAAATTTTACGACCCAGGACGTTCATTCTATGGACCTGACCGATCCATTTGGTATGATCGCCGAAAAGCAGTGCTAGAGTTAGATGTTGTTGCCCTTTTCAATCTGGTTTCTTTTGTAAACCTGATGAACAATCAACCCTCGTGCTTTTGTACAATTTGTAAGCTGGAGTTAGATTTTCCTGCCCTTTTCAACTCGGCTGTGACTGTCATATTTTCTTTGAAACAAGGCAAATGGCTTGCCATTCGTTTAATTAGAGTGAAATATTGTAACAAATCACAACCAAGGGAAATAACATCACTCGCACCGGCTGCTTGAGCTCACTGTGCATTACAGAAGCCAAGTGATTAGCCCCCACCAGCACCCACAAACTTATTTCGAACTAGCACGTCAAATGGATTGTAAATTTTCATAGGAAAGGCTGCATGACCGTGACAGATTTGGATTCTGACATCTGTCGTGTATCTTCTATCTCTTGTCTTCTTCCTCTAGCCGCCCAAACCAAACCACCCCGTCGGCTCCGCCTGCTCCCGCCTCCCATGGCTCCGCCTGCTCCCGCCTCCGCTGCCCTACCATACGTACCCTCCAATGTTGGCCAGTCCCTCCCTCTATTCCCCCACACGTCCTATTATTCTTCGGCGATGTCAGCCCCAACATGCACCCGTGCCCAAACCAGTCAACCCTCGTACTCCCCTCCGCCTGCGACTGCACCGGCGCATCTTCAACGGCTCCTGTTCGTTCCGTTCGAGGCCTCGCCGTCGTCCTCCGCCTTGCGGCCTTGGTTCGCTCGCCGTGCGCGGTGCGCCACCCTCTTGCGTTGTCAACATCGTCAACAACCGAGAGGAACAAGGAGATGATTGTACGGGGAGAGGATGACAGTAGGGACCCACCATCGTCATGGCAGTACGCAAGCAAGTGCCTCTATAGTAAAAGCCCAAAAATGTGGTTCCTCCTAATGGTTGGACATCTGGGGCTCACGCCATTGTCAACGTAGTCAATAAACGAGAGAATTACACTACGAGCGGCTGACACCAGGGACCCAGCAAGTCGCGCAGTTTTTTTTTTGAGGAACAAGCAGTTGTTATTTATACTAGTTTTAGCGACGGATCAGGGTAATAACGGGGCTGTGCGGGGGCTGTGGCTTGTCTAGCCACGGTTTTATTTATGTTTACCACATCATGAGCCCAGTTGTGTTTTTTTCTTGCTGAAAATGGCTAGCCCAGTTCTATTTTGTTTTTAATAAATATCCAAACAAGGCCTACTTGCTTTATCGGCACTGTTGGGCTGCAAATCTTTCAGGATGATGAGAGTTTCATTCGGTTTGCCCAGAAATGGCCTGTACATTTTTTAAAACACATCAAACTGGGAATTAGTTTCAACTTTTTTTTAATTACAAGATCTTAAATTCCATTGATTTTTATGCGTGGACAATTATTTGGATTTTATATTTATATAAACTATTTTTCAAAATAGTTTGAATGTGAATCGATATTTCGGATTAAAAGCAGTTGACCGCTTTTGAAATATGCAAAATTTCGTATACTTTTTAACCGTGGCCACAATATGGGGTGTAATGCTAACAAAAAGAAGATGGGCTCCAAAAAAATCTTAAGAATTAGCAAATGGGTTGTACATTATTAGAAATAATGGCAGATGGGTTGTATGTTGTTTTCCACATATTTGAGGCTGACTTGTGCGCCTAGTACAGGTTGACGCGTATGCTTTCATAAAAAAAGGTTGACGCACACGCAATGCCCTGTCAACTTAATCAACACACAAGAGCAGTGACTGTTGGATGTCCATCCAACGGCTATCGTGCTTCTTCAATCTCTGCTCTTCATGCTCCAGCCGCTCAAACAAGCGCCGGTGGGACTGCCTGTTCCCTCCTCCATGACGGCTATCTTGCCGCTGTGAGCCCTCCTGCCCCACCGTACTCCCATCGCTGGCCTAGCCATCCCTCTACTCACCCACACATGTTGTTATTCTCCGGCGACGGCAGACGAACCAGTAAACCCTCGTACTCCTCCGCGTGGGAAACAACTGCCGAGTATTCCCTGGCTCCATGTCGTTCCCTTCCTAGGCCTCACCGTCGTCCACCGCCCTAGTGCTCTCGGCGCGGCCTGGTCAACGTGGTCAATGAATGACATCCATCGGAAGTGGACTGTACATGGAGAGGCTGACAGCTGGGTCCACGGCCGCACACAAGGAAATGCCTCCTTATTACGCGCAAAATAATGATTCCTCCACCTGACAGCTAGGACCCACAGGAAGGGCCTCTGTATTTCGCGAAAAAAAATGTTCCCCCCGCTGACAGGTCGGACCCAGCAGCTATATCTTCACACGTAAGGAAGTGCCTCCTTATTACGCCCAAAAAAATGAATACCCCCCTGCTAGTTGGGACCCACCATATTGTTGGGCTGACTTGTGGGCCTATTAAGTTGACGGGGACGGAGGGCTTTGTCAACTTAGTCAATACTCCAGTGACCGTATGATGTCCATCCAACAGTCATAGTGCTTCTTCAACATCTGGTCTTCTTGCTCCAGCCGCCCAAAGCAGCGCCGGTCGTGCCGCCTGCTCCTGCCTCCCGTGGCCGGCTGTGCTACTGCCTGCTCCTGCCTCCTGTGGCCCGGCTCTGCGTCGTCCCCTTCCTAGGCCTCGCCGTCGTCCATCGCTATGGTGCACTCGGCGCGGCATGGTCAATGTGGTTAACGACTGACTTCCATCGGAAGAGTACTATACGTGGAGAGGCTGACAGCTGGGTCCACGGCAGCCGCAAGGAAGTGGCTCCTTATTACGCGGAAAATAATTATTCCTCCACCTAACAGTGGGGACCCACCAGACGGGCCACTAGTATTTTGCGAAAAAAATCGTTTCCCCATGACTGCTGGGACCCACCGGACGGGCCACCGTATTTCGTGAAAAAAAACGTTCCCCCCGCTGTCAGCTCAGACCCACCGGAAGTGCCTCCTTATTACGCACAAAAAAATGAATACTCCCCCGGCTAGCTGGGACCCACTTGTGGGCCTACTAAGTTGACGGGGACAAAAGGCTTTCTCAACTTAGTCAATATGAATGATTCTAGCTCCAGTGACCGTACGATGTCCATCCAACGACCGTAGTGCTTCTTCAACCTCTGGTCTTCTTGCTCCAGCCGCCCAAAGCAGCGCCGGTCGTGCCGCATGCTCCTGCCTCCCGTGGCCGGCTGTGCTGCCACGGAGGCCTCACCTGAAGGAAATATGCCCTAGAGGCAATAATAAAGTTATTATTTATTTCCTTATTTCATGATAAATGTTTATCATTCATGCTAGAATTGTATTAACGGAAACATAATACATGTGTGAATGTATAAACAAGCAGTGTCACTAGTATGCCTCTACTAGACTAGCTTGTTAATCAAAGATGGTTATGTTTCCTAACCATGAACAAAGAGTTGTTATTTGATTAACAAGGTCACATCATTAGTTGAATGATCGATTGACATGACCCATTCCATTAGCTTAGCACACGATCGTTTAGTATGTTGCTCTTGCTTTTATCCATGACTTATACATGTTCCTATAACTATGAGATTATGCAACTCCGTTTACGGAGGAACACTTTGGGTACTACCAAGCGTCTAGCGTAAGCGGGTGATTATAAAGGAGTACTACGGTGTCTTCAAAGGCGAGATGTTGGGTTGGCGTATTCGAGATTAGGATTTGTCACTCCAATTGTCGGAGAGGTATCTCGGGCCCTCTCGGTAATGCACATCACTTAAGCCTTGCAAGCATTGCAACTAATGAGTTAGTTGTGAGATGATGTATTACGGAGCGAGTAAAGAGACTTGCGATAGCGAGATTGAACTAGGTATTGGATACCGACGATCGAATCTCGGGCAAGTAACATACCGATGACAAAGGAACAACGTATGTTGTTATGCGGTCGACCGATAAAGATCTTCGTAGAATATGTAGGAACTAATATGGGCATCAGGTCCGCTATTGGTTATTGACGGAGGCGTGTCTCGGTCATGTCTACATTGTTCTCGAACCGTAGGGTCCCTGCGCTTAAGGTTTCGATGTGCGGTTATAGTATGAGTTTATGAGTTTTGATGTACCGAAGGAGTTCGAGTCCGGATGAGATCGGGGACATGACGAGGAGTCTCGAAATGGTCGAGGCGTAAAGATCGATATATTGGACGACTATATTCGGAGTTCGGAAGGTTCGAGTCATTCGGATATTTTTGAATCTGGGAGAGTTACAGGAATTCGTATTGGGCCTCATTGGGCCATACGGGAAAAAGGAGAAAGGGCCAAAAGGTGGCGCGCCCTCCCTTGCTCTAGTCCGGGTGGACTAGGGAAGGGGCGCCCCTCCTTCCTTCTCCTTCTCTCTTCCCTTTCCTTCTCTCCTACTCCCCTACATGGAAGGACTCCTAGTTGGACTAGGAAAGGGAATCCTACTCGGTGGGAGTAGGACTCCCCTGGCGCGTAAACCTAGGCCGGCCTCCTCCTCCCTTGCTCCTTTATATACGGGGGCAGGGGGCACCCCATGGACACACAAGTTGATCCTTGAGATCGTTCCTTAGCCGTGTGTGGTGCCCCCCTCCACCATAATCCACCTCGGTCATATCGTTGCGGTGCTTAGGCGAAGCCTGCGTCGATAGAACATCAAGATCGTCCACCACGCCGTCGTCTTGTGGAACTCTCTCCGGAGCTTTCTGGATCGGAGCCCGAGGGCGTCACCGAGCTGTCGTGTGTCAAGAACTTCGGGCGCCCGAATGCGACGCTGGGATCGGTTGGATCGCGAGGAGAACGTCGACTACTTCCTCTACGTTGTGATCGTTTCGCCCGGTCTCACGAGTGCGTAGACAACACTCTCCCTCTCGTTGCTATGCATCACCATGATCTTGCATGTGCGTAGGAAAATTTTGAAATTACTGCGTTCCCCAGCGGTGGCATCCGAGCCTCGGTTTTATGCGTTGATGTTATATGCACGAGTAGAACACAAGTGAGTTGTGGGCGATATAAGTCATCTTGCCTACCAAACATGTCATACTTTGGTTCAGCGGTATTGTGAGATGAAGCGGCCGGACCGACATTACGCGTGCGCTTCGCGAGACTGGTTTCACCGCTCGAGCACTCGTTGCTTAAAGGTGATTGGCGGGTGTCTGTCTCTCTCACTTTAGTTAAACCGAGTGTGGCTCGCCGGTCCTTGTGAAGGTTAAACGGAGTCTATTTGACAAACTATCGTTGTGGTTTTGATGCGTAGGTAAACGGTTCTTGCTAAAGCCCGTAGCAGCCACGTAAAATTTGCAACAACAAAGTAGAGGGCGTCTAACTTGTTTTTGCGGGGCATGTTGTGATGTGATATGGTCAAGGCGTCATACTATATTTTATTGTATGAGATGATCATGTTTTGTAAGCGAAGTTATCGGCAATGGCGAGAGCCATATGGTTGTCGCTTTATTGTATGAAATGCAATGCATACTGTAATGCTTTACTTTATCACTAAGCGGTAGCGATAGTCGTAGAAGCATAAGATTGGCGAGGCGACAACGATGCTACGATGGAGATCAAGGTGTCGCGCCGGTGGCGATGGTGATCATGATGGTGCTGCGAGATGGAGATCACGAAGCACAACATGATGATGACCATATCATATCACTTATATTGATTTGCATGTGATGTTTATCTTTTATGCATCTTATCTTGCTTTGATTGGCGGTAGCATTATAAGATGATCTCTCACTAAATTATCAAGAAGTGTTCTCCACGAGTATGCACCGTTGCCAAAGTTAAATCGTGCCCGGACACCACGTGATGATCGGGTGTGATAAGCTCTCGTCCATCTACAGCGGGTGCAAGACAGTTTTGCACCGCGCGAATACTCGAGTTAAACTTGGCGAGCCTAGCATATGCAGATATGGCCTCGGAACACGGAGATCGAAAGGTCGGCGTGAATCATATAGTAGATATGATCAACATAAGATGTTCACCATTGAAAACTACTCCATCTCACGTGATGATCGGTTATGGTTTAGTTGATTTGGATCACGTGATCACTTAGAGGATTAGAGGATGTCTATCTAAGTGGGAGTTCTTAAGTAATATGATTAATTGAACTTAAATTTATCATGAACTTAGTCTGGTAGTATTTTGCAAATCATGTTGTAGATCAATAGCTCGCGTTGTTGCTTCCTGTGTTTATTTTGATATGTTCCTAGAGAATATTATGTTGAAAGATGTTAGTAGCAATGATGCGGATTGGATCCGTGATCGAGGTTTATCCTCATTCTTTGCCTGAAGAATAATGTCCTTGATGCACCGCTAGGTAGCGGACCTATTGCGGGAAGCGGATGCAAGCGTTATGAGCGTTTGGCTAGCTCAATATGATGACTACTTGATAGTTTAGTGCACCATGCTTAATGGCTTAGAATCGGGACTTCAAAGACTTTTTGAACGTCATGGACCATATAAGATGTTCCAGGAGTTGAAGTTAATATTTCAAGCAAATACCCGAGTTGAGAGATATGAAGTCTCCAACAAGTTCTATAGCTAAAAGATGGAGGAGAATCGCTCAACTAGTGAGCATGTGCTCAGATTGTCCTGGTACTACAATCGCTTGAATCAAGTGGGAGTTAATCTTCGAGATAAGATAGTGATTGACAGAATTCTCTAGTCACCATCACCAAGTTAGTAGAACTTTGTGATGAACTATAATATGCAAGGGATAACAGAAACTATTCCCAAGCTCTTCGCGATCGATGAAGGTAGAAATCAAAGAAAAACATCAAGGGTTGATGGTTGACAAGATCACTAGTTTCAAGAAAGGGCAAAGGAAGAAGAGGAACTTCAAGAAGAGCGGCAAGCAAGTTCTTTGCTCAAGTGAAGAAGCCAAAGTCTGGACCTAAGCACGAGGCCGAGTGCTTCTCTTGCAAAGGACTGGTCACTAGAAGCGGAACTACCCCAAGTAATTGGTAGATAAGAAGGATGGCAAAATGAACAAAGGTATATTGGATATACATGTTATTGATGTGTACTTTACTAGTGTTAATAGCAACCCCTCGGCATTTGATACTGGTTCAGTTGCTAAGAGTAGTAACTTGAAACAGGAGTTGCAGAATAAACAGAGACTAGTTAAGGATGAAGTGACGATATGTGTTGGAAGTAGTTCCAAGATTGATATGATCATCATCGCACTCTCCCTATACTTTCGGGATTAGTGTTGAAACTAAATAAGTGTTATTTGGTGTCTGCGTTGAGCATAAATATGATTTGATCATGTTTATTGCAATACGGTTATTCATTTAAGTTAGAGAACAATTGTTGTTCTATTACATGAATAAAACCTTCTATGGTCATACACACCAACAAAAATGGTTTGTTGGATCTCGATCGTAGTGATACACATATTCATAATATTGAAACCAAAAGATGCAAAGTTAATAATGATAGTGCAACTTATTTGTGTACTTCTTTGTTTAAATCATATTGGTGTAAAGCGCAAGAAGAAACTCCATCTTGATGGGATTTTGGAATCACTTGATTATGAATCACTTGATGCTTGCGAATCATGCCTCTTGGGCAAGATGACTAAAACGCCGTTCTCGGAACATTGGAGCGAGCAACAGATTTGTTGGAAATCATACATCTTGATGTATGTGGTCCGATGAATATTAAGGCTCCGACAAGTATCATTATTTTCGACCTTCACAGATGATTTGAGCAGATATGGGTATATCTACTTGATGAAACATAAGTCTGAAACGTTTGAAAAGTTCAAAGAATTTCAGAGTGAAGTAGAGAATCATCGTAACAAGAAAATAAAAGTTTCTACGATATGATCGCAGAGGTAAAATATTTGAGTTCTGAGTTTGGCCTTGATTAAAACAATGTGAAATAGTTTCACTACTCACGCCACCGAACACCACGGTGTAATGGTGTGTCCGAACGTCATAACCGTACTTTATTGGATATAGTACAATCTATGATGTTTCTTAACGATTTACCACTATAGTTTTGGGGATATGCATTAGAGGCATTGCATTCACGTTAAAAGGGCACCATCTAAAGTCCGTTGAGACGGCACAATATGAAATGTGGTTTGGCAAGAAACCAAAGTTGTCGTTTCTTAAAGTTTGGGGATGCGATGCTTATGTGAAAAAGCTTCAACCTGATAAGCTCGAACCCAAATCGAGAATGTGTCTTCATAGGATACCCAAAGGAGGCAGTTGGGTACACCTTCTATCCAGATCCGAAGGCAAGACATTTGTTGCCAGAATGGATCCTTTCTAGAGAAGGAGTTTCTCTCGAAAGAAGTGAGTGGGAGGAAAGTAGAACTTGATGAGGTAATTGTACCTTCTCCTTATTTGAAAGTAGTTTGTCGCGAAACCGGTTTACGAGACATACGCACCAAATAGTGAGGAAGTTGATGATGTTGATCATGAAACTTGAGATCAAGTTACTCTGAGAACCTCGTAGATCAACGAGTAAGATCGCACGAGTGAATGCGGTAATCCTGTTCGGAAATCATGCTACTAGATCATGATGAACCTACAAACTATGAAGAAGCGATGGTGAGCCCAGATTCATAAAATGGCTTGAGGCCATGAAATGCGTGATGGGATCCATGTATGAAAACAAAGTATGGACTTTGGTTGACTTGCCGATGATCGGCAAGCCATTGTGATTAAATGGATTTTCAAGAGGAAGGCGGACGACGATAGTAGTGTTACTATCTACAAAGCTAGAATTATGCATAAAAGGGTTTTCGACAAGTTCAAGGTGTTGACTACGATGAGAGTTTCTCACTCGTATCTATGCTTAAGTCTGTCCGAATCATGTTAGAAATTGCCACACTTTATGAAATCGGCAAATGGATAACAAAGCGCAATCCTTAATGGATTTATTAAAGAAGAGTTGTATATGATGCAACCAAAGGTTTTTCAATCCTAAAGGTGCTAACAAAATATGCGAGACTCGGCGATCCATCTATGGACTGGTGCAAGCATCTCGGAGTTGGAATACTGCGCTTTGATAAGTTAATCAAAGCATATAGTTTTATCTGAGACTTGCGAGAAGCTTTGTATTTACAAGAAAGTGAGTGGGAGCACTCTGACATTTCTCATAAGTATATGTATGACATATTGTGGATCGAAATAATGTAGAATTATTACGTAAAGCACAAAGGAGTGTTTGAAAGGAGTTTTTCAAAGGAAGACCTCGGTGAAGCTGCTTACATATTGAGCATCAATATCTATAGAGATAGATCAAGGCGGCTTGATAAGTTTTTCAATGAGAACATACCTTGACAAGATTTTGAAGTAGTTAAAAATGGAGCAGTCAAAGAAAGAGTTCTTGCACGTGTTACAAGGTGTGAAGTTGAGTAAGACTCAAAACCCGACCACAGCGAGAAGATAGAAAGAGAATGAAAGTCATTCCCTATGCCTTGGCCATAGGTTCTATAAAGTATGCTATCTTTGTGTACAGATCTATTGTATACCCTACCTTTGAGTTAAGCAAGGGAGTACAATGGTGATCTAGGAGTAGATCACAGGACGTGTCAAAAACTATCCTTAGTGGAATAAGGATATGTTTCTCGATTATGGAGGTGACAAAAGGTTAGGTAAGTAAAAGGGTTACGTCGATGCAAGTTTTGACACCAATCTAGATGACTCTAAGTCTCGGTCTAGATACATATTGAAAGTGGGAGCAATTAGCTAGAGTAGCTACGTGCGGAGTATTGTTGACATAGAAATTTGCAAAATACTTACGGATCTGAATATGCCAGACCGTTGACTAAAATTATCTCACAAGCAAAACATGATCACACCTTAGTACTCTTTGGCTGTTAATCACATAGCGATGTGAACTAGATTCTTGACTCTAGTAAACCCTTTGAGTGTTGGTCACATATTGATGTGAACTATGGGTGTTAATCACATGGTGATGTGAACTATTCTTTGGTAAATCACATGGCGATGTGAACTAGATTATTGACTCTAGTGCAAGTGGGAGGCTGAAGGAAATATGCCCTAGAGGCAATAATGAAGTTATTATTTATTTCCTTATTTCATGATAAATGTTTATCATTCATGCTAGAATTGTATTAACGGAAACATAATACATGTGTGAATGTATAAACAAGCAGTGTCACTAGTATGCCTCTACTAGACTAGCTTGTTAATCAAAGATGGTTATGTTTCCTAACCATGAACAAAGAGTTGTTATTTGATTAACAAGGTCACATCATTAGTTGAATGATCGATTGACATGACCCATTCCATTAGCTTAGCACACGATCGTTTAGTATGTTGCTCTTGCTTTTATCCATGACTTATACATGTTCCTATAACTATGAGATTATGCAACTCCGTTTACGGAGGAACACTTTGGGTACTACCAAGCGTCTAGCGTAAGCGGGTGATTATAAAGGAGTACTACGGTGTCTTCAAAGGCAGATGTTGGGTTGGCGTATTCGAGATTAGGATTTGTCACTCCAATTGTCGGAGAGGTATCTACGGGCCCTCTCGGTAATGCACATCACTTAAGCCTTGCAAGCATTGCAACTAATGAGTTAGTTGTGAGATGATGTATTACGGAGCGAGTAAAGAGACTTGCGATAGCGAGATTGAACTAGGTATTGGATACCGGCGATCGAATCTCGGGCAAGTAACATACCGATGACAAAGGAACAACGTATGTTGTTATGCGGTCGACCGATAAAGATCTTCGTAGAATATGTAGGAACCAATATGGGCATCAGGTCCGCTATTGGTTATTGACCGGAGGCGTGTCTCGGTCATGTCTACGTGTTCTCGAACCGTAGAGTCCTGCGCTTAAGGTTTCGATGGCGATTATAGTATGAGTTTATGAGTTTTGATGTACCGAAGGAGTTGAGTCCCGGATGAGATCGGGGACATGACGAGAGTCTCGAAATGGTCGAGGCGTAAAGATCGATATATTGGACGACTATATTCGGAGTTCGGAAGGTTCGAGTCATTCGGATATTTTTGAATCTGGGAGAGTTACAGGAATTCGTATTGGGCCTCATTGGGCCATACGGGAAAAAGGAGAAAGGGCCAAAAGGTGGCGCGCCCTCCTTGCTCTAGTCCAGGTGGACTAGGGAAGGGCGCCCTTCCTTCCTTCTCCTTCTCTCTTCCCTTTCCTTCTCTCCTACTCCCCTACATGGAAGGACTCCTAGTTGGACTAGGAAAGGGAATCCTACTCCGGTGGGAGTAGGACTCCCCTGGCGCCAAACCTAGGCCGGCCTCCTCCTCCCTTGCTCCTTTATATCTCGGGGCAGGGGCACCCCATGGACACACAAGTTGATCCTTGAGATCGTTCCTTAGCCGTGTGTGGTGCCCCCTCCACCATAATCCACCTCGGTCATATCGTTGCGGTGCTTAGGCAAAGCCTGCGTCGGTAGAACATCAAGATCGTCCCACGCCGTCGTCTTGTGGAACTCTCTCCCGGAGCTTTGCTGGATCGGAGCCGAGGCGTCACCGAGCTGTCGTGTGTCAAGAACTTCGGGGCGCGAATGTGGCGCGAGGAGAGCGTCGACTACTTCCTCTACGTTGTGATCGCTTCGCCGGGTCACGAGTGCGTAGACAACACTCTCCCCTCTCGTTGCTACGCATCACCATGATCTTGCGTGTGCGTAGGAAAATTTTTGAAATTACTGCGTTCCCCAACATCACCGCCCCCTACTATTCCCACCGCTGGCCAGGCCCTATGGCGACAGTAGCCTCACACCGCGGCCGAACTAGTGAACCCTCGTACTCCTCTCCGCATGGGCTTCCACTGTCTCATCTTCCCCGGCTCCGCGTCGTCCCCTTCCTAGGCCTCGCCGTCGTCCACCACCGTGGTGCTCTCCACGCGGCGTGGTCAACGTGGTCAAGGAACGACTTCCATCGGAAGAATCTTGTCGTGGAGAGGCGGACAGTGGGTCCTGACCACAGCCTAGTTTTTGTGATTTGACAAGTAAGTCGCTTTGCCAGGCCTGTTGGGCTGCAAATCTTTCAAGACGAGGAGAGCTTTCATTCGGCTGGCCGAGAAAATGGCCCATCAGTAATGAGAAATGGGCTGTACATTTTTAAAACACATCAAACCGGCAATTAGTTTCAAATATTCTTTTTTCATTTCAAGATTTTAAATTACATTGATTTTTATGCGTTTGTTGGATTTTATATTGATATATATTTAGTTTTAAAATCAGTTTGAATGTGAGTCGAAATTTCGGGATTAAAAATAGTTCGGACTGCACCGAAATATGCAAAATTTGGTATAATTTTTTAACCGTGGCCACAATATGGGTTGTAATGCTAACAAAAAGAATATGGGCTCCAAAAAAACCTTAAGAATTAGCAAATGGGCTGTAATTATTAGAAATAATGGCAGATGGGTTGTATGTTGTTTTCCACATATTTGAGGCATTCCTAAAAAGGTTGGCCGACAGCGGTGGCGGTTGGATGTCCATCCAGCGGCCGTCGTCTTCTTCAATCTCTGCTCTTCTGCTCGGCCGCTCAAACAAGCGTGGCGGGACTGCCTGCTCCCTCCTCCCATGGCGGCTATCTTTGCCTTGAGCCTCACCGCCCACCATACTCCCATCGCTGGCCTAGCCATCCCTCTACTTAGGCACTTTTCTTTGTTATTCTCCGTGACGGCAGACAAACCGGTAAACCCTCGTGCGATCGTACTTCCCTTCGCGTCGCATCCTTTGTCGCGTCTTCCCGGCTCGCGTCGTCCCTTCCTAGGCCTCGCCGTCGTCCACCGCCGTGGTGCTCTTGGGCGTGGCGTGGTCAATGTGGTCAACGACCGACTTCCATCGAAAAAATCTTGTGCGTGGAGAGGGTGACGGTGGGTCCTGACGCGACAAGGAAGTGCCTCCTTATTCAGCGCAAAATAATTATTCCTCCACCTAACAGCGGGGACCCACCGGAAGAACCCTTGTATTTCATGAAAAAAACATTTCCCCACATTGCTGGGACCCACCGGCTACACCTTCGCATACGCAAGGAAGTGCGTCCGGGCAAAAAAAATGATTCGCCCCCCTGACTGCTGGGACCCACTAGCTACATCTTCGCACACAAGGAAGTGCGTCCGGGCAAAAAAACAAAACGATTCGCCCCCCTGACTGCTGGGACCCACCAACTACATCTTCGCAGGCAAGGAAGTGCCTGACAGTCGGGACCCACCTGGTTGAAGCGTACGTAGTGTTGTCACTCTGGTCGCGAACGTGTACGTACATCGGGGTAGAGGCGCGCACGTGTCGTAGTAGAGGTGCGCACGTAGCATGTACACATACGTACAGGGGTGAGGGTGCAAGAAAGAAAATATGGCCACGTACATACATACGGGCAGGGTCTCGAACGCCTACTCGCGCATACATACATGGCTGGGTCGGAACGGAGAAATAGCGTCGTCGTCGTGTTCATGGGGAGGCAACGGAATGCGTCGTGTTCATGGGGATCCAACGGAATGCATCGTGTTCATCGGGAGGCAACAGAACGCGTGGGAGCCAACCGGCTTGGGCGGAACGGCGATGGAAGCGAGGCTGGTGTACTGCAGAAGCGGAGAAGCGGCCTTGTGTTCGACCGGCCATGTTTGGAGCGGGTCTGTTGATCAAGGCGGGTGTGGCGTCTGCAAAGCGGAGAAATGGACCTCCTACGGTCGAAGCGGGGTCTGTTGATCGGGAGGGTGTGGCGTGCCGCAAAATGGGCCAACGGACCTCCTACGGTCGAAAGGGGTCTGTTGATCGGGAGGGGTGTGGCGCACCGCAAAACGGACGAAACGGACTTGTGTTGGAGCGCTACGGTCGAAACGGGGGTCCTGTTCATCAGGAGGGGTGTGGCGTACCACAAAACGGGACTCCATGGGATACTATTCATCTCCACCGTCGACCTCCTCTAGCCGCCACGGGCTACCGTCGACCTCCTCCAGCCTCCACGGCTCCTGTTCATCCAGCCTCCACCGCGCGCTACTCCACCGGCTACTGTTCAACCACCCTCCATCGTCTACTGTTCATCCGGCCCTCCACCGTCTCTCTGTTCATCCGGCCCTCCACCAAGGGTCTGTTCAACCACCCTCCAGGCCACCCCTCCACCGTCTCTTGTTCATCCAGCCTTCCACACCACGAGGTCTGTTCATCCAGAGGCAGCGCCACCGCTCACTCTTCATCCAACCCCCCCGCGCAATGCTCTTTGTTCATCCAGAGGCGGCATCGATCGGCTTGATTAGCGATAGTTGCGAAGAATCGCTCCATCGAGTTCGATTAACACCATCGATCGATCGCTCGGGTTCGATGTCGTAACTGCGGTCTGTAATTCGGGTTGATCGAGCCCAACACCTCGCTTGGGTTGATTAGAATAACGCCCGCACACATGCGCGTACTGCATGAGAAAGCGTGCATCGCTCCGCCCCGACCTCCCACCGTAACAAGCAACTCCCCAAAATTTTCCTCCCCCTCGCTTCTACCACGGTTTTTTCCATCATGGATGGCCCAAAGAATGTCATGCAGTTGTGTCTCCGGCCGCCCGGGATGAAAAGCCCATTTTCTGTCATGATTTTTGTCATAAGTAGGAGCCCACCACATCTATGATGATACCGGGTTTTGTCACAATTATCGTCATAGAAGTGTCATACGTATGACAGGAAAAAATTCGTTCGGCCCAAAATGTCACGGATGTGTCTTTTTTTTTGTACTGGTTCCAGGTGGTGTGAGGTGTGAAACTATTCCACATTGTTTTAAATGAAGGCCAAACTCGTAACTCAAATATTCATCTCTGCAGTCATATTGTAGAAACTTTATTTTCTTGTTATGATGATTCTCCACGTCATTATGAAATTCTTTGAACTTTTCAAATGTTTCAGACTTATATTTCATCAAGTAGATATACCCATACCTACTCAATTCATCTATGAAGGTTAATAATAGCGATACCCGCCGCGTGCTTCAACACTCATCGGACCGCATACATCGGTATGTATTATTTCCAATAAGTCATTAGCTCGCTCTATTGTTCCAGAGAATGGAGTTTTAGTCATCTTGCCAATGAGGCATGGTTCGCAAGTATCAAATGATTCATAATCAAGTGATTTCAAAAGTCCATACGCATGGAGTTTATTCATGCGCTTTACACCAATATGACCTAAACGGCAGTGCCACAAGTATGTTGCACTATCATTATCAACTTTGCATAATTTGGCATCAATATTATCAATATGTGTATCACTACGATCAAGATTCAACAAGAATAGCCATTCACTAAGGGTGCGTGACCATAAAAGATGTTACTCATATAAATAGAACAACCATTATTCTCTGATTTAAATGAATAACCATCTCGCAATAAACAAGATCCAAATATAATGTTCATCCTCAACGCCGGCACCAAATAACAATTATTGAGGTCTAAAACTAATCGTGAAGGTAGATGTAGAGGTAGCGTGCCAACGGCGATCACATCAACCTTGGAACCATTTCCGACGTGCATTGTCACCTCATCCTTAGCCAATCTTCATTTATTCTGCAGCTCATATTTCGAGTTACAAATATGAGCAACCAAACCAGTATCAAATACCCAGGTGCTACTACGAGGATTAGAAAGGAACACATCAATAACATGTATATCAAATATACCTTTGTTCACTTTGCCATCCTTCTTATCCGTCAAATATTTGGGGCAATTCCGCTTCTAGTGACCATTACTCTTGCAGTAGAAGCACTCAGTCTCAGGCTTAGGTCCAGCTTTGGGATTCTTTACGGGAGCGGCAACTTGTTGTCGTTCTTCTTGAAGTTCCGTTTCTTTCCATTGCTCTTCTTCTTGAAATTGGTGGTCTTGTTAACCATCAAGACTTGATGCTCTTTCTTGATTTCTACCTCCGCCAATTTCAGCATCGTGAAGAGCTCGGGAATTGTTTTCGTCATTCCTTGCATATTATAGTTCATCATGAAGCCTTTATAGCTTGGTGGCGGTGACTGAATAACTCTATCAATAACACACTCATCGGGAAGGTCAATTTCCAGCTGATCAAGTGGTTGTGGTACCTAGACATTCTGAGTATGTGTTCACTAACAGAACTGTTCTCCTCCATCTTACAGCTAAAGAACTTGTTGGAGGCTTCATATCTCTCGACCCGGGCATTAGATTGAAATATCAATTTCAGCCCTTGGAACATCTCATATGCTCCATGGCGTACAAAACGCTTTTGAAGTCCCGGTTCTAAGCCGTAAAGCATGCCACCCTGAACTATTGAGTAGTCATCAAATCGAGCCTGCCAGACATTCACAACTTCTGCATTAGCTCCTGCGACAGGTCTATCACCTAGTGGTGCATCCAGGACAAAATTCTTCTGTGCAGCAATGAGGATAATCCTCAAGTTATGGACCTAGTCCATGTAATTGCTACCATCATCTTTCAACTTAGCTTTCTCTAGGAATGCATTAAAGTTCAATGGAACAGAAGCACGGGCTATTTATTTACAACATAGATTTGCAAATACTACCAGGACTACGTTCATGATAAATTAAGTTCAGTTAATCAAATTACTAATGAACTCCCACTTAAATTAACATCCCTCAAGTTATCTAAGTGATACATGATCCAAATCAACTAAACCATATCCAATCATCACGTGAGATGGAGTAGTCTTCAATGGTGAACATCTTCATGTTGATCATACCTACTATATGACTCATGTTCGACCTTTCGGTCTCCATTGTTCCGAGACCATGTCTGTATATGCTAGGCTCATCAAGTTTAACCCAAGTATTCTGCTTGTGCAAAACTAGCTTACACCCGTTGTATCACTGGTATATCGAGGTGCTATACACACGGTTTTTAACCCCTTTGCACGATAGCATTTGGAACCATCGCCAAGTGAGTGACTGTGATAGGGGGTCCTTCCCACATGACCCAAAAACCTTCGGGGATAGGGAGCCAAGATGCATATAGGTTGGCATGTAAAACTATTTCTAATATCTCGAATATCCCAAATGCTCCATCGTTGCAACTCGTTTGTGCTTGCATTGCCATCGCAGTCGGTATTCTGTGGTGTTATGTTTACGATGTGCGGCCCATCACAAACGGTTCACGATTATTGAACGTGTATGATAAGCATACAACCACACACATTCACTTTTGCCGAACCGTATGCGATAACTAATTAAGAAGATTAGCTAATCATCATACGAGTGTTGGATGGGATTACGAAATGTCGGACCGTTGTAACATCGTCGTACATGACAACTATCACACACGCTATTCTGTGGTGCAACATTTATGATGTGTACCACATCAGAAACAGTTCATGGTTGCAAATCGTGTACGATAAGGCAACTATCAAAAATGTTTAGTTTGCCCGCACTGTTTGTGATATTGTCTAACATTGCACACGCTTTGCAAACGGCAACTGTGTGCATGCTTGCACACATTTCCTCTGTGTGAACCGTGTCAGATTATGGTGCATATCACAAACGTTTGTGTTTTACCGACCGTGTGCGCCGTAACGAGCTGCATAGCATAATTTCACCGTAATTTAATTGCTGCTATTTCAAATTGTACCAGATTTCAATTTGAAAGTAGGCTATAGCTTTATTCGTATCCATTAGGTTCAAACAACCATTGCATTATTCGATTCATAGATACATATGTTCAAGAATTACATAAGCACCAAATAAAGAATGATGAACCACATTCTTATACTTGTACTATTAAAGACGGTAAAGAAAGACATGAAATACATTCTGGTTGTTGAACAAGGTGAAGCGGAATGCCCATATTGTGCCCTCCTCCATGCAGAAGGCACGCACGACTCTAGTCCAACCCCTTGTGATGGCCGACCGCCCATCCTTCATTGTCTTCATGAACACATCTAGATAATCATCGTGTTCTGGTATAAATACTTTAACCTTTGCATGCCTACCAATCATGTAGTTTGAGAGGTAACCTTGAGTAAACTGCTTTGGGAACCACTACAAAGGAAAAAGATTCAGACATTGTCATCTAACACAACTCATTATGGGCAGTAAAAAGAAGGTTGCAGAGTTTTTACTTACCATCCTGCAGTTCGATGTTGTCTTGGATAAAGTATAAACAAATAGTTAAATTGCCATCTTTTGACCCATTTTGCTAACAATCTTTATCAGCTTCCTCACTTGATGTTGGTTCATCAATATCTCATTGCCCCACACGCAGAAAGGGTCGAAGCGCAGATCTTTACCAATGACATATGTACCTAAAAGCACCAAGTTAATATTAGAAGCTAAACAGCAATTGCACAATGATGTAGTACAACACTCTTATATAATATCTTATAACATCCAATTACTCACATATTAGACGAATTAACATCTTATATTATGGCCCGGAGGGAGTCTATTGCATTTTTACAAATTATCGATTGATTAATGATACGTCTCCAACGTATCTATAATTTTTGATTGTTCCATGCTATTATATTATCCATCTTGGATGTTTCATATGCATTCATATGCTATTTTATGTTATTTTTGGGACTAACCTATTAACTTAGAGTCCAATGCCAGTTTATGTTTTTTCCTTGTTTTTTAGTTTTACAGAAAAGGAATACCAAACGGAGTCCAAATGACCTGAAAAAAATTACAGTGATTTTTATGGACCAGAAGAAGCCCTCGAAGCAAAAGAGCTGGGCCAGAAGAATCACGAGGCCACCACAAGGATGGAGCCCCCTCCCCCTCCTAGGGCGCATCCTCTGGTCTTGTGGGTACCTCATGGACCTCCCCCCGACTTGTTCTCGACGCCAAAAATTCCTATAAATATAGAAACCCCTAGAAATGAACCTAGATCGGGAGTTCCGCCGCTGCAAGCCACTGTAGCCACGAAAAACCTCTCAGGACCCTGTTCCGGCACCCTGCTGGAGGGGGGATCCATCACCGGTGGCCATCTTCATCATCCCGACGCTCTCTATGACGAGGAGGAGTATTTCACCCTCAGGGCCGAGGGTATGTACCAATAGCTATGCATTTGATCTCTCTCTCTCTCTATCTATCTATCTATCTATCTATCTCTCTCTCTCTCTCTCTCTCTCTTGTGTTCTTGATTTGGCACGATCTTGATGTACCGCGAGCTTTGCTACTATATTTGGATCTTATGATATTTCTCCCCCTCTACCTTCTTGTGATGAATTGAGTTTTACCTTTGAGGTTTCACTATTATCGGATTGAATACTATTATGGATTTGCGAACACTTGATGTATGTCTTGCATGGGATACCCGTGGTGACAATGGGTTATTCTATTGATTCACTTGATGTATGTTTTGGCACTCAACTTGCGGATTTCTGAGGTGACATTGGGGTAATCTATACATAGGTGTTGATGCACGTTTTCGTCCTTGTTTCTCCGGTAGAAATCTTGGGGCACTCTTTGAGGTTCTTTGGGTTGGATTGAATATTATGAATCTGAAGTTGTTTGATGCATATCGTATAATTGACCCACGGATACTTGTGGTGACATTGGAGTATCTAGGTGACATTAGGGTTGATTGATGTGTGTCATATGGTGTTCTTTTACTACGAACACTAGGGTTGTTTGTGACACTTATAGGAATAGCTCAATGGATTGATCGGAAAGAATAACTTTGAGGTGGTTTCGTACCCTACAAGCAATTTCATCTTATGTTCTCCGCGTTAGGAACTTTGGAGTGACTTTTGTCACATGTTGAGGGATTGCCATATGATCCAATTATGTTATCATTGTTGAGATAACTTGCACTAGTGAAAGTATGAACCCCGGGCCTTGTTTCCAAGCATTGCAATACCGTTTTTACTCACTTTTATTACTTGCTACCTTGCTGTTTTTATATTTTCAGATTACAAAAACCCATATCTACCATCCATATTGCACATGTATCACCATCTCTTCCCCGAACTAGTGCACCTATACAATTTGTCATTGTATTGGGTGTGTTGGGGACACAAGAGACTCTTTGTTATTTGGTTGCAGGGTTGTTTGAGAGAGACCATCTTCATCCTATGCCTCCCACGGATTGATAAACCTTAGGTCATCCACTTGAGGGAAATTTGCTACTGTCCTACAAAACTATGCGCTTGGAGGCCCAAAACGAGTCTACAAGAAGAAGGTTGCATAGTAGATATCAAGCTCTTTTCTGGCATTGTGGCTGGGGAGGTGAGTGCTTGAAGGTATATCTTTAGATCTTGCAATTGAGTCTTTTTGTTTCTTATTTTATAACTAGTTTAGTCTGTAAAAGGAAACTAAAAATGGGAATTGAGGTTGCCTCATATGCTTCATCTTTTTAATGTCTTTCGTGAAAATGATGGAAAGGACAATTGTGCTCAAGTGTTAGAAGAAGTCTATAAAATGTTTGGCATAAAATCTTTGTATGATGAGCAAGATTGCAATGTTATTAGTATGAATTCCTTGAATATCCATGATGCTAATGATATGCAAAGCCACAAGCTTGGTGGGATGCTATGTTTGATGAAGATGATATTTTTAGTCCCCCAAGTTTTGATGAGAATATTTATTTTGATGATAGCATGCCTCCTATTTATGATGATTATAATGATAAAAGTGCATTTGTAGAGGTCATGACTTTATTTAATGATGATTCCACTATTTGGAGAGGTCATAACCCACAAGTATAGGGGATCACAACAATTTTCTAGGGTAGAGTATTCAACCCAAATTTATTGAACACAATGGGAGCCAGATAATATCTGTAAGTATTAGCAGTTGAGTTGTCAATTCAACCACACCTGGAGATTAAATATATGCAGCAAAGTGATTAGCAACACAATAATATGATAGATTGATAGTGATAGCAATAGTAATAGTAATAGTAGTAGCAGTAGTTTTGTAGTAGTTGTAATAGTAGCAACAACAGTAGTAACTTGGCAAAGATCAATATGTGAAAAGCTCATAGGCATTGGATCGGTGATTTCGTTGGATGGTATTCATCATATAACAATCATAACCTAGAGCGACATAGAACTAGCTCTAGTTCATTAATATAATGTAGGCACGTATTCCATAAATAGTCATACGTGCTTATAGAAAAGAACTTGCATGCCATCTTTTCCCGTGGCAGTGGGGTCCATAAGGAAACCAAGGGATAGTAAGGCCTCCTTTTAGTAGAGAACCGGAGCAACGCATTAACACATAGTGAATACATGAACTCCTCAAACTACGATCAACACGGGAAAGTGTCCCAATTACCGTCACCTTGGGGTTTATGGATCATAACATGTAACAGGTGCATATAACGTGCAAGATCGTATCAAGAACATAGAAACAATGACGAAAACATAAATGGTTCAGATCTGAAATCATGGCACTCGGGCCCTAGTGACAAGCATTAAGCATAACAAAGTCATAACAACATCAATCGCATAACATAGTGGATGCTAGGGATCAAGCCCTAACAAAAACTAACTCAATTACATGATGAATCTCATCCAACCCACCACCGTCCAGCGAGCCTGAAGGAATTCTCACTCTTGGTGGTGAGCATCATGAAATTGGTGATGGAGGATGGTTGGTGATGACGATGGTAGTGAATCCCCCTCTTCGGAGCCCAAAACGAACTTCAGATCTGCCCTCCAGATGAAAAATAGGAGGTGGCGGCGGCTCCGTATCATGAACTGCGATGAAACTTCCTCTCCTATTTTTTTCTCGGAGAATATGAATTTACAGTATCCAGAATAGGGTTGGAGGAGCCTCGTGGGCCCCACTACCCACTAGGGCGCACTAGAGGGAGTGGCGTGCCCTGGTGCCTAGTGGGCAGCTGCCCCCCTCTAGTGGGTCTTGGTTCCAGTATTATTATTTATTCAAAATAATTCTCCAAAAAGTTTCGTCCAATTCTGAGAACTTCTATTTATGTACAAAAACAACACCATGGTAGTTCTGCTAAAAATAGCGTCAGTCTAGGTTAGTTTCATTCAAATCATGCAAATTAGAGTCCAAAACAGGAGCAAAAGCGTTAGGAAAAGTATATACGACGGAGACATATCAAATACCATTTATGAGGTAAGAAGTTTTCATGGCCTTTCAATTCCTATAAGAGATTTGTGAAGAATTCTAGCACTATCATGGCACCAATTACCGAGTGCTCGAAGATAGGAAAATTTCAATGGACAGAAGCGGTTGAAGCTAGTTGCAATGAGATTAAACAAAAACTCTCACAAGCTCCTGTCTTGGTGTTACCTCATTTGAACAAGACTTTCTAGTTGGAATGTGATGCAAGTGGAGTAGGCATTGAGGCCGTTCTATCTCAAGAAAGGAAGCCCATTGCTTTCTTTAGTGAGAAGTTAAGTGGAGTAGGCGTTGAAAACTTGGGAAGTCTATTTGCTGCATAAAGAGTTCATTGTTTATAATGACCATCAATCCTTGAAGCATTTTAGAAATCAAAAGCATGTTGATCGCATGCTAGCAAGATGGGCAACATATCTAGAGAGATTTAACTATCTCATCATGCATAAATCTGGAACAACTAACCGAGTGGTCGATGCTTTGAGTCATCGTGCATGCCTCTTGACTTCTTTTGAGGCTGAACTTCCAAGCATGGATCAAATAAAGGAGTTGTATGAGAATGATGAAGACTTTGGCCATGTTCGGGTAAAGCACATCAGGGGCTAGCCATTAGGTGATGACTATTTGGTGTAGGATGGCTATCTCTTTAAAAATAATTGTTTGTGCATCCTAAGGAGTTCTCTGAGTGACAAACTAATTAGACTCCATTCAAGTGATCTTAGTGTCCATGTTGGACGGGACAAGACCATCGCTAACTTGGAAGCTCGCTACTTTTGGCCACAACTAAAGAGAGATGCTAGCAAGTTTGTTCAGCGGTGCCCCATATGTCAAACCTGCAAAGGCCAAGTCCAGAACACAAGGTCATACATGCCTTTGCCTGTTCCTGATACTCCACGGGAGGACATCACTATGGACTTCATCTTGGGCTTGCCAAGAACAAGACAAGGAAGTGATGTTGTATTTGTGGTCGTGGATAGATTCTCTAAGATGGTTCATTTCATCCCATGCCGCAAGACAAGGATGCTCATCATGTGGCAAACCTATTCTTTCGAGAAGTGGGCAGACTTCACAGAGTACCAAGGTCCATCATCTTAGACTGTGATAACAAGTTTCTTGCTGCATTCTAGCTCACTTTGTGGAAGCAATTTAACATTGATTGAAATTTTCTAGCACTCCTCATCCACAAATAAATGGACAAAAGAAAGTGGTGAACAAGTTTTTGGGTAATATGATCCGTTGCATTTGTGGAGAAAGAAAGGGACAATGGGATTTGGCTCTATCTCTTGCAGAGTTCTCCTACAATAACTCCAAGCATAGATCTAGAGGAAGGAGCCCTTTTTCCATTATCTACACTGAAGTTCCAGCACATGTGGTGGACCCGGTGAAGCTACCATCAAGGGGGAACTCAAAATCAGCATTGTCCTTTGCTGATAATTACACTGAATTATTTAAAGAGATTCATGGTGTTTTGGAAGCACAAAATCAGAAATATAAACAACTTGATGACTACAAAAGAGGGCAAAATCATTCCAAGTTGGTGATAAGGTGATGGTCTACCTCCAAAAGGAGAGGCTGCCTTTAGGTGTTAAGGGGAAGCTTATGCAGCGAAAGTATGGGCCTTTCTCTTCCATGAGGAAGATAAATGATTATACTTATGTGATAGATCTTCCAACCGACATGTGTATATCCAACACTTTCAATGTTGCGGACTTGACCCTCTACCATCTAAAAGAAGTGCTCTATGAAGATAAGTCGAGGGCAAGTTCCAAACAACCAGGGGAGAATGATGAGGAACAATAGATGAGAAAAATGATGAGGAACAATAGATGAGAAAAATGATGAGGAACAATAGATGAGAATGATGAGAATCATATGTCAAATCTATCTGGCTAATTCTAGATACTTCTGTTGTGGTTTAGTATTTCTTTTCTTTTCCTTATCCTACCTGCCGTTTCTAGAGTTCTCTAGTTATAAGTAGCTGTGAGTAGAATGATGAATCCTAAATAATGTTTTCTAGAGAGTTTCAATTATAAGTAGAAGTATGTGAAGGCTTCCCAAAGCCCTATAAATAGATGTCCTCATTCTACTTGTACCCACGACCTGTAATAAAACTTGTTGTTCTTATCTAAAATCTTGGAGTAGATCTTGTGTTCTAAGAGTTTTGGATTGAACTTGCCATATCGGCCTACATTCGGCTCTAGAGCGATATCGAGCGCAACACGTTGAAGTTGTTCCTTCAACACTTGTGTTGTACACATTGTAACAACAAGGTGGAGTTGCTCCTCCACAACCTTTGTGCTGCCACTCAACTACAGCATAGTCGCCGGAGGAGAGAAACCCCAATCGAGAGGGTACTTGCCCGATTTTGAATGGAGAAGCTCCCCTAACCTTTATATTAACTTTTTTTTAGTTTTTTATACAATTTACAAAGCTTTATTACATCGTCATCAGTTGAACTGGGATGAAAGAGAGGTTCCCAAGATGGCTGATACATCTCCAACGTATCTATAATTTTTTATTGTTCCATGCTATTATATTACCCCTTTTGGATGTTTATGGGCTTTATTTTACATATTTATATCATTTTTGGGACTAACCTACTAACCGGAGGCCTAGCCCGTATTGCTATTTTTTGCCTATTTCAGTATTTGAAGAAAAGGAATATCAAGCGAGTCCAAGCGGAATGAAACCTTCCGGGGCGTGATTTTTGGAGCGAACGTGATCCGGAGAACTTGGAGTGCAAGTCAAGAAGCAAACGAGGCAGCCAGGAGATAGGAGGGCGCACCCACCCCTCCCGGGCGCGCCCCTGTCTCTTGGACCCACGAGCGGCCACTGGCGTACTTCTTTCTCCTATATATACCTACGTACCACGAAAACATCCAGGGAGCCAACAAAAAACAATTTCCACCGCCGTAACCTTCTATATCCGCGAGATCCCATCTTGGAGCCTCCGTCGGTGCTCCGCCGGAGGGGGAATCGACCACGGAGGGCTTCTACATCAACACCATAGCCCCTCCGATGAGTTGTGAGTAGTTTACCACAGACCTTCGGGCCCATAGTTATTAGCTAGATGGCTTCTTCTCTCTTTTTGGATCTCAATACAATGTTCTCCCCCTCTCTTGTGGAGATCTATTCGATGTAAACTCTTTTTGCGGTGTGTTTGTCGAGATCCAATGAATTGTGGGTTTAGATCAAGTTTATCTATGAGAAATATTTGAATCTTCTGTGAATTCTTTTACGTATGATTGAGTTATCTTTGCAAGTCTCTTCGAATTCTCAGTTTGGTTTGGCCTACTAGATTGATCTTTCTTGCCATGGGAGAAGTGCTTAGCTTTGGGTTCAATCTTGCGGTGTCCTTACCCAGTGACAGAAAGGGTTGCAAGGCACATATTGTATTGTTGCCATCGAGGATAAGAAGATGGGGTTTATATCATATTGCATTAGTTTATCCCTCTACATCATGTCATCTTTCTAAATGTGTTACTCTGTTCTTATGAACTTAATACTCTAGATGCATGTTGGATAGCGGTCGATGTGTGGAGTAATAGTAGTAGATGCAGGCAGGAGTCGGTCTACTTGTTGCGGACGTGATGCCTATATACATGATCATGCCTAGATAATCTCATAATTATTCGCTTTTCTATCAATTGCTCGACAGTAATTTGTTCACCCACCGTAATACTTATGTTATCTTGAGAGAAGCCACTAGTGAAACCTATGGCCCCCGGGTCTATCTTTTATCATATAAGCTTTCAATCTACTTTTATTTGCATCTTTGCTTTTTGCATCTATATTATAAAATACCAAAAAAAATATTTATCTTATCATACTATCTCTATCAGATCTCACTTTCGCAAGTGGCCGTGAAGGGATTGACAACCCCTTTATTGCGTTGGTTGTGAGTTCTTTGTTTGTTTGTGTTGGTGCGTGGGACTTTTGAGGAGCCCCTCTTTGGATTGATACCTTGGTTCTCAAAAGCTGAGGAAATACTTACGCTACTATTGCTGCATCACCCTTTCTGTTCAAGGAAAACCAGCATAAGCTCAAGGCGTAGCAAGAAGGATTTACGGCGCCGTTCGGGAGGTCTTCGCTCAAGTCAAGACATACCAAGTACCCATCACAAACTCATCTCCCTCGCATTTACATTATTTGCCATTTGCCTCTCGTTTTCCTGTCCCCCACTTCACCCTTGCCGTTTTATTCGCCCTCTCTTTCCCAAACTTCTCCTCTCTTTTTCGCTTACCTTTTTCTGTTTGCTTGTGTGCCTGTTTGTTCTTATGGCTTTGCCTAAGAGTACCGACCTCCTTCTTAGGAGGTTGGAAGAGATTGAATCAAATATTAGAAGCTTTATTACTTTGCAATTTGAGCATAATAATTTCTTCAGAAAAGAGCTTAAAGAACAAAAAGGTTTTTTGGGGTTTATGAATAAGGAGCTTGATGATATGAACAAAGAATTTTATGGTGTGAACACTCAAATTACCCGGCTTGAGAAGGCTATAGCCCAAATTTCTGATAAGCAAGCTACCTTAGTCAATAAGATGGCTACCAAACCAGAAAAGTTACATGAAAATAATGATGAAGATCTTGAAGTTATTGATGTGTCTCCTATTAGATCTTTGTTTTGCAATATGAATCTTGATAATAATGGGACTGGATATGAGTCAACTTTAGTTAGAAGGCGTCCCAAGAATTCAGAGTTTTTAGATCTTGATGCTAAATTTGGTAAAAGTGGGATTGGAGAGGTCATGACTTTAAATAGTATTGAACCCACTATCTCGGACTTCAAGGAATTTGATTATGATAATTGTTCTTTAGAAGGTTGTATTTCCTTGTTGCAATCCGTTGTTAATTCTCCTCATGCTTATAGTCAAAATAAAGTTTTTAACAAATATATCGTTGATGCCTTGATGCAATCTTATGATGAAAAACTTAATTTGGAAGTTTCTATACCTAGAAAACTTAATGATGAGTGGGAACCTACTATAAAGATTAAAATTAAAGATCATGAGTGTTTTGCTTTGTGTGATTTGGGTGCTAGTGTTTCCATGATTCCGAAAACTTTATGTGATATTCTAGGTTTCCATGATCTTGATGATTGCTCTTTAAATTTGCACCTTGCGGATTCCACCATTAAAAGGCCAATGGGAAGGATAAATGATGTTCTCATTGTTGCAAATAGAAATTTGGTGCCCGTAGATTTTATCGTTCTTGATATAGATTGCAATCTTTCTTGCCCTATTATTCTTGGTAGACCTTTCCTTAGAACGATTGGCGCGATTATTGATATGAAGGAAGGGAATATTAGATTCCAATTTACATTAAAGAAAGGCATGGAACACTTTCCAAGAAAGAAAGTCAAATTACCTTATGAATCTATCATGCGGATACTTATGAATTGAGTGCCAAAGATGGCACTACTTAGATCTATCTTCGCTTGTATGCCTAGCTAGGGGCGTTAAACGATAGCGCTAGTTGGGAGACAACCCAATTTTATTTGTGTTTTTTGTTTTTGTTTATATTTATTAGTAAATTTTGCATCTACCTTCTGTTTATATGTGTTTTTATGTTTTAATTAGTGTTTTTGCCAAGTAGATCCTATAGGATAACCTACGGTGATAGTTAATTTGATTCTGCTGAAAAACAGAAACTTTACGCGCACAAAATTAGTTTTTTAAATCACAGAAACGTGCTTTTGCGTTGATTCTTTTTGCTACTGATCAATAGACAAATTTTACAGGACTTCCTATTTTTGTAGGATTTTTAGAGTTCTAGAAGTTTTCGTTAGTTACAGATTGCTACAGACTGTTCTGTATTTGACAGATTCTGTTTTTCGTGTGTTGTTTGCTTATTTTGATGCATCTATGGCTAGTATTAAGTGGTATGAACCATAGAGAACTTGGAATAAATTAGGTTTAACACCAAAATAAATAAAGAATGACTTCATTACAGTACCTTATGTGGTGTTTTTTTTCTTTCACTAACGGAGCTTATAAGATTTCCTGTTGAGTTTTGTGTTGTGAAGTTTTCAAGTTTTGGGTAAAGCTTTGATGGACTATGGAATGACGAGTGCCAAAAGCCTAAGCTTGGGGATGCCCAAGGCACCCCAAGATATTCAAGAATAGACAAAAGCCTAAGCTTGGGGATGCCCCAGGAAGGCATCCCCTCTTTCGTCTTCGTTCATTGGTAACTTTACTTGGAGCTATATTTTTATTCACCACATGATATGTGTTTTGCTTGGAGCGTCGTGTATTATATTAGTCTTTGCTTTTTAGTTTACCACAATCATCCTTGCTGTACACACCTTTTGGGAGAAGCCCACTTGATTGAATTTGTTAGAATATGCTATGTGATTCACTTATATCTTTTGAGCTTGATAGTTTTTGCTCTAGTGCTTCACTTATATCTTTTAGAGCATGGCGGTGGCTTAATTTTGTAGAAATTGCTAGTCTCTCATGCTTCACTTATATTATTTTTAGAGTATTTTAGAACAGCATGGTATTTGCTATGGTTATAAATTGGTCCTAGAATGGTGGGCATCCAAGTTGGGTATAATAAAAACTATCATAGGAAGTGAATTGGATGCTCTGATCAATTTGATACTTGATAATTGTTTTGAGATATGGAGGTAGTGATATTAAAGTCATGCTAGTTGGGTGATTATGAATTTAAAGAATGCTTGTGTTGAAGTTAGCAAGTCCCGTAACATGCACGTATGGTTAAAGTTGTGTAACAAATTTGAAACATGAAGTGTACCTGGCTTGTGCATCCTTATGAGTGGCGGTCGGGGACGAGCGATGGTCTTTTACTACCAATCTATCCCTCTACGAGCATGCGCGTAGTGCTTGGTTTTTGATGACTTCTAAATTTTTGCAATAAGTATATGAGTTCTTTTGACTAATGTTGAGTCCATGGATTATACACACTTTTACCTTTCCATCATTGCTAGCCTCTTCGGTATCGTGCATTGCCCTTTCTCACTTTGAGAATTGGTGCAAACTTCGCTGGTGCATCCAAACCCCGTTATACGATAAGCTCTATCACACATAAACCTCCTTATATCTTCCTCAAAACAGCCACCATACCTACCTATTATGGCATTTCCATAGCCATTCCGAGATATATTGCCATGCAACTTTCCACCGTTTCATTCATCATCATGACATACATTACTTTTGTCATATTGCCATTGCATGATCATGTAGTTGACATCGTATTTGTGGCAAAGCCACCATGCATAATTTTTCATACATGTCACTCTTGATTCATTGCACCATCCTGGTACACCGCCGGAGGCATTCATATAGAGTCATATCTTGTTCTATTTTCGAGTTGTAATTCATATGTTATAATCAATGAAAGTGTGATGATCATCATTATTAGAGCATTGCCCAAAAAGAAAAAAAAGAAAAAAAGAAAGGCAAAAAAAAGAAAAAAAGAAAAAAGAAAATAAATAAAACGGGCAATGTTACTATCTCTTTTTCCACACTTGTGCTTCACAGTAGCACCTTGTTCTTCATGTAGTGAGTCTCATATATTGTGCTTCAAAGTAGCACCATGTTTTTCATATAGAGAGTCTCGTATGTTGTCACTTTCATATACTAGTGGGAATTTTTCATTATAGAACTTGGCTTGTATATTCCTACGATGGGCTTCCTCAAATGCCCTAGGTCTTCGTGAGCAAGAAAGTTGGATGCACACCCACTAGTTTTCTTTTGTTGAGCTTTCATTCATTTATAGCTCTAGTGCATCCGTTGCATGGCAATCCCTACTCATGTTGACATCAATTGATGGGCATGTCCATAGCCCGTTGATTATCCTCGTCAATGTGAGACTTTCTCCTTTTTTGTCTTCTCCACACAATCCCCATCATCATATTCTATTCCACCCATAGTGCTATATCCATGGCTCACGCTCATGTATTGCATGAAGGTTGAAAAAGTTTGAGATTATTTAAGTACGAAACAATTGCTTGGCTTGTCATCGGGGGTGTAGAATTTGGGAACATCTTTGTGTGACGAAAATGAAGCATAGCCTAACTATATGATTTTGTAGGGATGAACTTTCTTTAGCCATCTTATTTTGAGAAGACATGATTGCTTTGATTAGTATGCTTGAAGTGTTACAATTTCTTTTATCAATATGAACTTTTATTTTGAATCATTTGGATCTGAACATTCATGCCACAAGAAAGAAAATTACATTGAGAATTATGCTAGGTAGCATTCCACATCAAAGATTCTGTTTTTATCATTTACCTACTCGAGGAGGAGCAGGAATTAAGCTTGGGGGTGCTTGATACGTCTCCAAAGTATCTATAATTTTTTATTGTTCCATGCTATTATATTATCCCTTTTGGATGTTTATGGGCTTTATTTTACATATTTATATCATTTTTGGGACTAACCTACTAACCGGAGGCCCAGCCCGTATTGCTGTTTTTTTGCCTATTTGATATTTGAACAAAAGGAATATCAAGCGGAGTCCAAAGCGTAATGAAACCTTCGGGGCGTGATTTTTGGAGCGAACGTGACCGAGAACAGGTGCAAGTCAAGAAGCAAACGAGGCGGCCAGGAGATAGGAGGGCGGGCCCCTGTCTCTGGGCCCCATGAGCGGCCACCGACGTACTTCTTCCTCCTATATATACCTACGTACCCCGAAAACATCCAGGGAGCCAACAAAAAACAATTTCCACCGCCTTAACCTTCTGTATCCGCGAGATTCCATCTTGGAGCCTTTGCCGGTGCTCTGCCGAAGGGGTAATCGACCACTGAGGGCTTCTACATCAACCCCATAGCCCCTACGATGAGTTGTGAGTAGTTTACCACAGACCTTCGGGTCCATAGTTATTAGCTAGATGGCTTCTTCTCTCTTTTTGGATCTCAATACAATGTTCTCCCTCTCTCTTGTGGAGATCTATTCAATGTACACTCTTTTTGTGGTGTGTTTGTCGAGATCCGATGAATTGTGGGTTTATGATCAAGTTTATCTATGAGAAATATTTGAATCTTCTCTGAATTCTTTTATGTATGATTGAGTTATCTTTGCAAGTCTCTTCGAATTATCAGTTGATGCATGTTGGATAGCGGTTAATGTGTGGCGTAATAGTAGTAGATGCAGGCAGGAGTTGGTCTACTTGTTGCGGACGTGATGCCTATATACATGATCGTGCCTAGATAATCTCATAATTATTTGCTTTTCTATCAATTGCTCGACAGTAATTTGTTCACCCATCATAATACTTATGCTATCTTGAGAGAAGCCACTAGTGAAACCTATGGCCCCCGGGTCTATCTTTTATCATATAAGCTTTCAATCTACTTTTATTTGCATCTTTACTTTTTGCATCTATATTATAAAATACCAAAAATATATTTATCTTATCATACTATCTCTATCGAGATCTCACTTTACATGAAGTGGCCGTGAAGGGATTGACAACCCCTTTATTGTGTTGGTTGCGAGTTCTTTGTTTGTTTGTGTAGGTGCGTGGGACTTTTGAGGAGCCTCCTACTTGATTGATACCTTGGTTCTCAAAAACTGAGGGAAATACTTATGCTACTATTGCTGCATCACCCTTTCCTCTTCAAGGAAAACCAACGCAAGCTCAAGACGTAGCAATGGCCTAACCACACATGGCGGCCCACCCCTAACTTCAAATCATCCTTCGCTAAATTGTGAGCCTCCACATTGGAGCTCCTAAACTCATGAACAAAGTTGCAAGAATTAAAACTACTAGAATAATCTATGATTTCATGCACAATCGCTCCATACTCCGCTCCATTCTTCTGCTTGATACTGTCAATTACCTCCTTGCAATCAGAGGTCACGTGGATAGACTGAAGTTGAAGATCCTCGGACGGTGCCAAAACCTCCCTCACAGCCAAGGCTTCTAAGGTGGCATGGTTTGTGATCGCTCTGAATCCCAGTGATGAAGCCCCCAAGAACGCACCTTCCTCATCTCTAGCTATAGCGGCAATGGTTCCAGCCCCTCGCCTCTCTGCAACTGCTGCATCCACATTGGGCTTTGACATATTGTGCGGGGGTTTCAACCATTGCTTCGGTCGTTGTGCCTGGCCGCTGGTTCGTGTCAGCGCAGCCTTGATCTGTATCTGGAAGTCGGCAATATATCGCTGTATGAAGAGGTGTGTTGACAAGGGGGATTGGTGTAAGTCCTCATAAACTGCTTTCCTCTTTGCACTCCAAACGGCCCACAGTGTAGTTGCTATCATCATAAATTGTTCTAGATTCAATTCTTCATTCAGGGAAAATAACCACTCTCTTGGATCATCCGTGATATGTTGGCACATCTTCTGGACTAGCTCATCGTCTGATAGCGCACACACACACCGGGCTAGTCCATAGCGCCACACATTTTGCAGGCCGCCGAGTCCCCCATGTGTCTGTGAGCAAGCACATCAGCTGTCGGGATGGAGCTTCTAGCCAATCGCCACAGGAAAAAGTTGATCTTTGGTGGAAGTTTCACCTTCCATAGCGCCGACCAAGAATTGCTCTCATGTCCAGCCCCCCGAGGTTCCTTCCTCCTCATCTATCCATGATTCTCTCGCGATCTTGGTGTGTATGATCAGTCTGTATGCTAATTTTACTGAGAAGAAACCTTTCCTCTCCCCGCTCCATGCCCAAAAATCACTAATATTTCTTGTACAAAGCTGTATGCTGAGAACTGCCTCCGCATCGATTGGTAAAAAAGTAGACCGGACAAGTGCTTCACTCCACGTGGCCGTTGCACTAGAGGTCAATTCAGAGACCATGATCGACGACGATGGGTGTCGGTGTCAAAACCGGCGGATCTCGTGTAGGGGGTCCCGAACTCTGCGTCTAAGGCTAATGGTAACAGGAGGCAGGGGACACGACATTTTACCCAGGTTCGGGCCCTCTCGATGGAAGTAATACCCTACTTCTTGCTTGATTGATCTTGATGATATGAGTATTACAAGAGTTGATCTACCACGAGATCGTAGAGGCTAAACCCTAGGAGCTAGCCTATGATTATGATTGTCCTTCTACGGACTAAACCCTCAGGTTTATATAGACACCGGAGGAGGCTAGGGTTACACAGAGTCGGTTACAAAGAAGGAGATCTAATATCCGAATCGCCAAGCTTGTCTTCCACGCAAAGGAGAGTCCCATCCGGACACGGGACGAAGTCTTGAGTCTTGTATCTTCATAGTCCAACAGTCCGGCCAAAGTATATAGTCCGGCTGTCCGGATACCCCCTTATCCAGGACTCCCTCAGTAGCCCCTGAACCAGGCTTCAATGACGATGAGTCCGGCGTGCAGATTGTCTTTGGCATTGTAAGGCGGGTTCCATCTCCGAATACTCCCAGGTAGATAAAGGATCGTGTCCGGCTCCGCAAAATAATTTCCACACACCACCGTAGAGGACATACTTTCTCACGAACCGAATCCGCTGATATATATTTTTTCTCATAACTTGATATCACATTGTGGCCTGGTCCTTATCCGAACCGTTTCTCAACCAGCTATTACGCATATTGCGAGGCGGTTTCCCGGGCACGTCTTGTCAAAGCAGAGATCGTGTCCCCCTTATCACGGGACTTTCATCAATACGGGTGCGGGTAACCCAACAGTACCGCTAATCGTGGCGAGTGGGGAACGAGCGGGTTCCATCAGGCAAGTAGGGAGGTGCAAAAGTTTTTATTGCCTCTATAAAGAGATAAGGCCTCTTCCTCTTTACTCACGCCTTTTCCTTCCGCTCGTCCACTCCCTTTTGCTCGAGCCCTAGTGCCCCAGCACTCGTCTTCTCCACCATAAAGAGGTTCTCCGAAGATGTCCGGATCCGGATCAGGAGGCAAGTGGACGGCCTCTACCGTCCAAGAGAAGGGTATCAAAAAGCTTCGAGAGGCCGGGTACTTGGCCAAGAAAATTGGCCACCGTCTTCCTACGGTGGGACAGATCGTCCCTAATCCGGAGCCTCACAAGAGGGATACGTTTCTTCCTCACTTCGTCCGCGGGCTTGGCTTTCCCCTTCACCCATTTGTTCGCGGCATCATGTATTATTACGGGATTGATTTTCATGATCCGTCCCCTAATTCTTTCCTTAACATCTCAACGTTTATCGTCGCGTGTGAGGCCTTTCTCCGTATTTCGCCACACTTCGGCTTATGGCTGAAGATCTTTAATGTGAAGCCCAAGGTGGTGAGCAGCGAGCACGCTGAGTGTGGGCGCCATGGTGAGCAAGATGCCCAAGGTCACATGGCCGTGAGGCACCTTCAATGATTCCGTCAAGGAGTGGCGGCGATAGTGGTTCTACACCTTGAGCAGCCTTGGCAAAAAGTGGGCGCAGCTCGAATTCAGATCCAGGGCACCCACAGCTTACGTCTGGCCAAGAAGGGCTGAACTGGTCCTCGTTCGATGGTGTCGGTGCTCCAAGCAGCGTCAAGGGCATGGTGAACAAGGACATCAAACTCGTCAATGTAGTCGGTGATGTTAGTTACTTTGGTTCTTCCTTGCCAGCAGCGGACATATAATTTGTGGGAATCTGACCGGTGAGCACGGACCTGCGGAAGCTCTCGGCTCCTCACACAAGGATATCTGAAGGTGCTCTTCAAGTTGACAAACCGTGGCGGACTCCGCCGAGACCGTGGGTATCAAGCATCTGCTCCATAAGTCCGGTAAGTTATCGCTATATTCATCCATCACGATTAGGTGGCATATCGAGGCGCTTTATCATGCTTTCCACAATTACCCGAGGAATGGGCCGAAGCGGTAGGCGGATACATTATGCGGCCCGCTGCCAGAAGAACCGGCGGGACCACTTCTGACGAAGATGCTGGTCCCAGCGCCTTACAAGGCGCCGAAGAAAGAGGCCTTCAAGGAGGCCAAGGAGACCCGGAGCGGCCTCCATCGCCGCGGTGCTTCGGTCACAAAATCCGAAGACTCCAACGCCCATTGTTGGTGTCAAAACCGGCGGATCTCGGGTAGGGGGTCCCGAACTGTGCGTCTAGGCGGATGGTAACAGGAGACAAGGGACACGATGTTTACCCAGGTTCAGGCCCTCTCAATGGAGGTAAAACCCTACTCCTGCTTGATTAATATTGATGATATGGGTAGTACAAGAGTGGATCTACCACGAGATCAAGGAGGCTAAACCTAGAAGCTAGCCTATGGTATGATTGTTGTAATGGTTGTTAGTCCTACGGACTAAAACCCTCGGTTTATATAGACAGGAGAGGGCTAGGGTTACAGGGTCGGTTACAATGCTAGGAGATCTACATATCCGTATTGCCAAGCTTGCCTTCCACGCCAAGAAAGTCCCATTTGGACCGGGCGAAGTCTTCAATCTTGTATCTTCATAGTCTTGGAGTCGGCCGATGATGATAGTCCGGCTATCCGGACACCCCTAGTCGAGACT
Organism: Aegilops speltoides; assembly: GCA_021437245.1. Classification (NCBI taxonomy): domain Eukaryota; kingdom Viridiplantae; phylum Streptophyta; class Magnoliopsida; order Poales; family Poaceae; genus Aegilops; species Aegilops speltoides. Next base: position 116,235,240 of record CM038142.1, read on the forward strand.
CCTCGGTAGCCCCAAACCAGGCTTCAATGGCGGCGAGTCCGCAGCGTATATTGTCTTGGCGTTGCAAGGCGGGTTCTCCTCAAATTCCATGTGCTCACGAATCTTGTCGGCTTCCTTACCGATGTTGCGCTCCTTGGCTTCCACGCCAAATAATGGCCCTCTTCCACGTGTCGCATGAAGGCGAAAGTCCGGTATCTTTATATTTTACCCCTAGCTCATAAATAATCGCCTATAAGAGGCAAGAATCGAGATCCAAATCACACCATCTTCCTTCGCGAGTACTCATCGGGCGCTCGACCAAAATCCATTCTATCATGGACCGTCGGCGCGGCTCCTCCTCTCGTGCTCCTAGCCCTCGGCCGGAGATTGGAGGAGATGTTGATCTGCCTGCAGTGGTGGCGCTCCAAGCGGAGGATACCTCCCTCGGCCTTTATGGTCCCGGTTCGAGCAGGCTGGCCACCTACAAAGGTGGAAAGCAAGCGGGCGCCACCTAGTCCCTCAAAGGAGGCGGGTGTGCCGTCCCTTATCTAATAAGGGGCTCGGGTTTCCCATACACCCGTTTCTCGGGGGCTTACGGAGTTCTCGGACTCGGCTTCATCACCTCACGCCCGCCTCTATTACGCACATCGCGGGCCGTAGCTCTTCTTGAGCTGTTTACGAGCATCGAGCCCCATTTTGCTTTGTGGAAGAAACTGTTTTGCCTCATACCCCGTTCTCACGAGGGTCAATATATCAAGTGGGCGGGCGAAATATGGCGCATCATGAGGAGCGGATATCTATCAGGAACCCCAAAGAAGCGTCAAGGCGGCCCTCGGAATGGTTTTATGTGGAAGATGCTCCTTTGCGGACCCAGTCTTGGATTGGCCTCCCGAGTTCACCAAGGCTCCTCTGAAGAAAGCGCCTAAGTTGGCGCCCATGAGCCCTCAACAAGAGGAAGACACGGCGTCCATTATTTGATGGGCGGATTAGGTTCTTGGCCCATTCGGATTGACCATGATTGGAGTCATGGCCACGTGCATCATCGCGAGGTGCTGCTGCTCCAATATAGAGGCCACCCATGTGGGACTTCAGCGGGAGAATGATGCCACCCGTCATGGCCGTGAGGGGCGGGATCGACGCGATCTGGTGAAGATTCTGTCCGGCTGTACAAGGGGAGAAGGAGGACTTCCTCGGGCAGGCCCATTGAATGGGTTCTCCATGAATAACCCTCGGAGCTGGGTAAGTGGACATTTATTTATCCGGCCCATGCTTTCAAAGTTAAGTACCTTACTTTATGATTTTGTGCGCAGAAGCTGCGTCGGGATGTGGAGGACATGCAGTCGGCTCCACAACCGAGGATCCGGGAAGATCCCTTGATCCGGCTTCGAAGAGGATCCGGACATAAAGGTGGAGCTAATTGGCGGGGTGTTCCACCAATTCAGCATGGACAATGCTCTAGTCGCCATTACGGTGACTACCACAGCTTATCTCGGCTTCGGTAATTATGACGAAGTCGACACCATTATTTAGTCCTTGCGTATTTCGACCACCGTATACAGCGGTGTCTTCTTTGGAGAGTGCCTTCAAGGCGGGAAGCGAACCAGCGGTGACCAACAAGGTTAGTCGGCCCGGCAGGTGGAAGAGGGTGCGGTGCGAATCGAAGCGTCGCCCTACAGTATAGCTTCGCGACCGTTATTTAGGAAAAGATTCCTAGGAGGTGTATTAATGCTCATGACTTTTCGGGAGGAGGCGCTCGCGGGTGTGCCGAAAGGTTGCCAGCAAGCCTCCATGACCGAGGCTCCACCACAGTGGGAGGGAGGCGGCGCAAGGCGTGGCAGGTACTCCTCAGCGGAGGATGCCGACAGGCTGTCCGCCACCAGTGCGAGGTGGAGGCGCCATGAATCATAAGCGCCGTCGGACGATCTTGCGTGGCGTGTTTCTCCCAGGCGTTGAATGCCTTTAGCGGGAGGCGTGCACCTCCGTGCCGCTCAAGATGGTTTAACGAGCCACGGGCGGTATGTAAAAGACATACGGGTAAGAGATTTAAATAGTTGTATATGCGGTAGCCCGAGACTTAAAGTAGTTAAAAACTGATTTAAGGCTCATTTAATATCTTGAGATCGCGGAGAAGAATACCAATTGTCCGGGAGCTACAAGAGTGCAAAGCCCAACTCGAGGCCGCACTAGCTGCGCGGAGGAACCACGAGACCCCTCGGTAACACATTATTTCAAAAAGATAAGCGGTGTGCGGCATCGTAAAATTCGACAATGATATTGCGGATGTTGCGGATGGATCCGGACAAGCAACGACTCTGCGCCGGTGAGAGCCGGCGAGAGGTGCTTATGAAGGTGCGGCGGGAGAGGAACAAACTCAAGATGCCCACACCCAGCTTGGAGAAGAGCTAAAGGTGTTCGGACCCGGTATGCGGCTCAAGTGAAGGAGAATCGGTGACCGTCGCGACATCTATAGTAAGTGCTTGAGCACACTCTTTTGAAAAGAAGAGTTTGGCGAGGAAGTCAATTGATGAAATATATGCGTAGGTATGCTCACAGTGCATACTGTGGAGAAATGCCAGTTCAATAGGTGACCAACTTCGAGCTGGTGCAACTACTCGAGCGTGTTCGGCGGCGATGAGTGGCGTCGTCCGGGCCTTATGGCCGTCCTTCTCCCTACCGAGGGACTTGGAGAGCTTGCGGAGAAGCTTGAGGAACAGCGGCGCTTCCGTTTGTGGAAGATATCGGCTGCCGTCAAGGTGCGAGGAGGCTGGGCCATGGTGAAGGCAGCGGTACAAGAAGGCGGATCAAACCACATGGCGAGTCGGACTGTGGGGCCCGATGGGAAGGAGATCCTGTGAGCTTAGTGTGCGGCCAAGTAGAGTTGGCGCTAAGTATTCCCAGCGGGATGTAAATTAGACAGCACTGTTAGGCGGGATTGAGGAGAATCTGATCGGTCGATTTGTGATGTATTTAAAATGACATGTAAAATGCCTTCTAGCGGATTGTAGATCGTTTGTCTTTGCCGACCTTTTCGCTTCAACCTCGGGACCCTAGAGTCCGGAGTGTGTCCGAATACCTTCTCGGTTATGAAAAAACCGGGGCATGCATGGAGACCAAGCGTAGGGGTCATTAGTGCATTATCAGACAAGTGCCCAACTAGTTATGTTATATTACATGGTTAGTAAGAAACATCTTCCAGGGAGAATAGTTCCGTTAAGGGTTCCTTTCCCTGGGAGGCATGCCCTAAAGTGCATGTCTGGACTGCAAAAAGAGCAGGAAAACATCTGGGGGTAGTTAAATAAATAGGTAAATCATCTTTCACGTCACCGACCGAATATTCCCTTAAGAACGCTAGCTTTCGGCTTCACCCAGTCTGAGGTACACATCCGGCTGACCCGGTAGTAACAATCGCAGAGGTGCTCCCTTTACCTCCTAGCCGAACAATCGGGAGCGTAGTGGTAAGCACGAGGCCGAGCACCCAGCTTGGCCAAAACTTAAGTCATATCGATGCATATAATGGTGAATAAAAGGTACATGCGGAAGTTTGACACATGTGTTGGGCATAAAGCCCGTATAAGTAAGCTTTTGTTAAAGAAGCCCCCAGGTATAATGAGTGCGGGTAGCACATCAAGTGTGTGCGAACAATGTGCAAATCTGCCCTCAAGGGCTTTATGAAAAAGGTGGGAGAAAAGAGAGAAACAAAGGACAGCTGAAGTGTAAAAATGTGGACGGAGGAAGGAGACAAACTCTGAGTCAGGCACTAGGCGTAGAATCTTTGGAGGCGGGCTGCGTTCCATGGGTTCGACTCGAGTCGGTTGTCCGATGCGTTTCGCAGACGGTATGCTCCGCCGGTCAGAACTTGGTTGATGATGAAGGGACCTTCCCATTTGGGCTTGAGTTTGTCCTTTTTCTTGTCCGGCAGGCGTAGAACTAGTTCGCCAACATTGTAAGTCTTGGCTCGTACCTCTGCTTTGATATCTTGAGCTGCTGGCGATAGAATGTGGAGCGAGCCTTGGCCACGTCGCACTCCTCCTCCAATCGTCCAAGTTGTCTGCCGATCCAACTCGGCTTCTCTTTCTTCGTACATGCGCTTTTCGAGGTGAGTCATGAATTATGTCCTGAGGCAAAACTGCCTCTGCGCCGTATACCATAAAGAATGGTGTGAACCCGGTAGTGCGGTTTGGCGTGGTCCGCAGCCCCAGTCTGGTCGAGCTCCTCTACCCGGTGTGTGTTAGATTCCGTAAGGACCGCACTAATCTGGGTTTAATGCGCTCATGATTAGACCATTTGCTCGTTCAACTTGACCGTTGGTTTGAAGATGATAGGCGAGGCGTGGTCGAGCTTAATGCCCATATTTTTGCACGAGTTTAACCTCGTCGGCCATGAAGTTCGTGCCGTTATCGGTGATGATCTTTGTGGGGACACCGTAATGGTGTACTACCCGGATATGAAGTCTATCACAGGTCGGATTGGCCGTTTTAAGCGGCAGCCTCTATCCATTTGGTGAATTTGTCCACCATGACCAATAGGTATTTTTGCTTGTGGGTTCCCCCTTTAAGGGGTCCAACCATGTCAAGCCCCGGACATGACGGCGGTGATGGGTATAGTTTTGAGGCGGTGGGTGGCATGTGGCTCTGATTAGCAAAGAGCGACAACCGGCGCATCGTTGGACTAAGTCCTAAGCATCTGCCGGTGTCGGCGATAAAATCTGTCGGAAGGCCTTACCTACAAGGGCCGGGCTGCGGCGTGGTGTCCGCCTAGTCCGGCGTGAATTTCAGCGGAAGATTTCGCCCTTCCTCTTTGGAGATACACCTTTGAAGGACTCGGTTGTGCTTTTCTTATAAAGTTCCCCTCATGGACCTTGTAGGCTTTAGATCACCCGAACTATCGGCGGGCCTCATTTTGGTCTTCGGAAGTTCTGCCTAATTAAGTAGGCTAGGAATGGTTAAATCCGCAGGCAATAGCGCCATTATTTAGTGGGCGGAAGGTGTTATGTCATTGGTGAGCCACGGTTGTGTCGAGAATGTTGGTGTTGGGCGGTGCGGTTAGTTACGGGTTGTTGTTTCGGACTCCTCTTCCCATACTACGGATGGCGTAAAGAGCGCTCGGGAAGATGTTTGGAGGGGCGGCGTCGCGTTTTGCACCGATCGTGCCAACACGTCGGCTGCTGGTTGTTATCCGGGATACATGGTGGAATTGAGTCCTTGAACCGGTGACATTTTAAAGGCGGCGTTACGGTAGGCTGCCATTTTGGATCTTGACATCGAAGTCTCCGTTTACTTGTGATATTGCGAGGTTTGAATCCCCGCGGACCTCGAGGCATTGAATGCCCATGGAGATTGCCATCCGGAGACCGTGCAGAAGGGCCTCGTATTTGGCTGCGTTGTTGGAGTTTGTGTACATTATTTGAAGTATGTATTGGAGTGTGTCTCCGGTTGGGGATGTCAAAGCGCGCCTTGACCCCAAAGCCGCCAACATTTTAGAGCCGTCGAAATGCATGATCCAATTGGGTATCGCCGTACTCTTTAGGGAGTTGACTTGATCCATTCAATGACGAAGTCAGCCAAGACTTGCGACTTTATAGCTCGCCCTTGTTTGTAGGTTATGTCAAATGGTAAGAGCTCAATGGCCCATTTTGCAACTCTGCCCGTCGCGTCGCGGTTGTTTATGATGTCATTGAGGGTACTTGAGGCCTTGTTATCGAACACTCTTGAAAGTAGTGTCGCGCTTCGGGATGCCATGAACACGCGTATGCTATCTTCGACAATGCGGGTACTAGGACTTGCGAGGAGTTAAGGCAGTGGATCGTAGTACCTTTGGTTTTGAAGAGAATTTATGCCCATACATTTCTCGTTCGACGGCGAGCACGCGCTTACAACTTGGTGTGTTGCGCGATATATAATAACATTAGTTACGCCCGAGTTAAGCGCGGCGAGGACGGTTGTTGCCAATATGGCCTTTATTTCTTGAGTCGGCGATGGCGGCATCGAATCCCTCGAAGCGTTGATGCGCGAGGAGGCGATAGAGGCGATGCCTTTTCCCCAAGCGGAGATGAAGCGGCTTAGAACCGCCATGCATCGATCAATTTTGTATTTGCTTGAGGTCTTTTGGAATATCCGGTTGTGTGAGCTCGAATCTTGGCTGGGTTTGCTTCAATTCCTCTAGGATACAATGAAGCCGAGAGCTTTAAATTTGGTATGCGAAAACACATTTTCGGATTACGCTTAATGTCGTATGCTCGGAGGTTGTCGAATGTGAGCCTCAAATCGTCTACTAGAGTTTGAGGTGTTTGGTTTTGGCGACCACGTCGTCTCGTATGCCTCTCTTGTTTTCTTGATCTGGTTGGCGGACATGTCTAAATCATCTTGTTGTCGTTCGCGAAGTTTTTGAGTCGAAGGGCATCGTGTTGAAGCGAATGGTCCGTATGGAGTGATGAATGCCGTTGCGGCTTGGTCCGCCTCCGCCATCTTTATTTGATGGTAGCCGGAGTATGCGTCGAGGAAGCACAATGAATCGTGCCCTGTGGTAGCATTGATTATTTGATCGATGCGGGGAAGGAAAGGATCCTTTAGGCAGGCCTTGTTGAGGTCTTTAAAATCGACACATAGGCGCGAGTTTGTCCTTCTTTGGTACCATTACGGGTTTGCTAGCCGATCCGGATGTTTGATGTCTCGATGAATCCGGCTGCCAATAGTTTGGCTAGCTCCTCTCCCATTACTGTCTTTTGGGTTGGAAAATCGCGAAGAACTGTTTGGTGGCTTGAATCCTTTAGGATGTTTAGGCGTGTTCGCCTTGTCTGCGTGGGATTCTGGCATATCTGAAGGGTCTTGGCGAAGATGTCCCAATTCTCTGAAGGAATTCTCGTAGTCTGGCGTCTACATCGGGGTTTAACTGTGCCCCAATGGAGGCCGTCTTTGTTGGAGTCCGTTGGATGGGCGTGGAATTTGACTATTTAGTCCGCTGGTTTAAAGAGGTGGACTTGGACCTCTTATCGAGTATCACATCATCCTGTTCACCGTGGGCCTTGCGCATTGAGCTCCTCTGCCGCTAAGGCTTGGATAGTGCCTCTAGGGCTAGTCTGTTGTCTTGTTTTGGTAGCGAGTCTTTGTGTCCGGATCAGCGACAAGGGTGATTATTCCTTTGGGCCGGGCATCTTAAGCTTCATGTACCCATAATGGGGTATGGCTTGAAAAATTGTGAATGCCTCTCGTCCTAATATAGCGTGATATCCGTTCTTTGAGCAGGGCCACCTAAACGTGACCTCCTCGGACATGTAATTGTCCGTGAGCAGGCTACCACATCAAGTGTGATTTTTCCTTTGCGGCGTGCTTCCGGCTAGGGATTATTCCTCTAAAGGTTGTCTTTGCTTTGCTCAATCTGGCTCGATATATTTCCATTTTTGAAGGGTTTCCTCGTAGATGAGGTTTAATCGCTGCCACCATCCATGAGTACCTTGGTAAGGCGAAAGCCATCCTTTGTTGGGTGAGGACCAATGCGGTTGGTGCTCGGGCTGTTCGAATTTAGGTTAAATCCTTGGCGTTGAAGGTGATGGCGTGTCGCTCCATGGATTTGTTGTTGCTACTTGGTAGACTTGGCGAGGCTGCGGATTGTTCGTTTCGCATATTATTTGATCACGAAAGTCTCGAAGACTATTGACACCATCTTGGTACTATTGGAGTGGTTCTCGGGGCTAAAGCTCTTAGCCACTTTTGGCCACTGCGCGATATCCAACATGCTCGAAGGCTATGTGTTGGAGTGGCGCCCTCTGTCTTGTGAATTTCTGAGGTCCATTGAGCCATCCCTCGATGCGGTTCCATGCCCTTTATGGGGTTTTTGCTTTTTGGTTTTTGTGCGGATGCCTTAGCATGATGCACCCTTTTGTTTGGACTAGGGTTGTATTGGGCGGATTGTCCCAAAACTTAGTTTGGTTTCGGAAACTCTCCATCGCCTGATGCGTTAGTACTATGGGCGCTAGGTCGTGGCGTGTAATTTCCTGACGACTTACGGTGTTCAAGATTCCCTTGTCCGTGCAATTATTGCAGAAAATTGAAAGTGCGTTTTCCTCACGGCGGTCTTTTATCCTGTCCATAACCGGGAGAATCGGCCCGATAATGATGTCACGGTTCAAGTGGGCTCTTGCGGATTTGAGATAGATCGCATATGTTTGGGTGGGTGGGTGGAATTGAGTCGAAACCACTGCCCATCTCGAGGCTCAAGGGCGAAAATTTTCGAATTTGGAAGCTTGGATTTTTGGGCGTTGTCCAGCGAGTGCAGTCGATGCGACTTTAGGTTGATGCTTGATCGGCGTTCGTCCCTCATGAGAATCCGGTATGGAGGTTCGAAGTCCGGACATAACTAGTTTTCAATACCGAAGAAGAGTCGCGCGTTGTTCCTCTACCACATAGCGTGGTGGGTAACACAGGAGAGTTAATCTCTCTCGGATCGGTTTAAGCCCAATCGATTGTAGTGCATGGCGACTCCCAAAGCGGCGTCACGATCAAGAGCTCGTTCTGGACGAGAGCTCCATTGGATCAATTGCTCGGCCAATTCAAGTTAGCGTGAAGATTGCTTTTGATGACGAGAGGTCATCGTCGAGCGATGGCGACAGCGGTCATGAAAACCACCTAGCGGATAGTTTGGCGGCCAAGGCTCCTTTGGCGATAGTGCTGTCTTTAAAGATGGGAAGAGGCATCCTTCACGATCGTGGCGGCATAGAGGAACTCTCAATGAAAGCACCAATGTCGGTGTCAAAACCGGCGGATCTCGAGTAGGGGTCCCGGCGTGCGTCTAAGCGGATGGTAACGGAGACAAGGGACACAATGTTTACCGAGTTGGGCCCTCTCGATGGAGGTAAAACCCTACTCCTACTTGATTGATATTGATGATATGGGTAGTACAAGAGTGGATCTACCACGAGATCAAGAGTCTAAACCTAGAAGCTAGCCTATGGTATGATTGTTGTAGCGGTTGTTAGTCCTACGGACTAAAAACCCTCCGGTTTATATAGACACGGAGAGGGCTAGGGTTACAATTCGGTTACAATGGTAGGAGATCTACATATCCGTATTGCCAAGCTTGCCTTCCACGCCAAGAAAGTCCCATCCGGACACGGGGCGAAGTCTTCAATCTTGTATCTTCATAGTCTTGGAGTCCGGCCGATGATGATAGTCCGGCTATCCGGACACCCCCTAGTCTAGGACTCCCTCACCCATCCCTCCTCCGAAGATGAAGAGGAGGAGGAAGAAGACGAGTCCCCCATGGGGGGAGGAAAGAAAAGGACGGTCTCCTCATCCTTGGGATGAATGCATAAGAGGGAAAATCCTCTTCGAGAGGCATCCACATGACTACGATAGTAGCTTGGAGTGGGGTCCCAGGGCCTAGCCCCTGGTAAAACCGTGAGGACACGAAATCCGAACACGCCCACGCGCCCAGGATCACTAAGGTGTAATATTTTAACTTGCGCCATACTTTGTGCAGCCCAGCGAGTCTCGCGCGAACAGTCCTCATCGGAGGATTTGAGCTCGAGATGCCCTGGAGGCGAGGCGCCTCCGAGGCCCCTTCCCAAGCATAGGCGTGACAGGAGTGTCGTCCCAGCGAGACCCGGACCGGGAGGCACACCTGCAGGGGCGGATACCGCAGAACAACGGTTCCCATGGCGTCGATGGCGAGGCGATCTTAGATTCGGCCCTTGGCGGACCACAGTCCCGGAGACCTTTGAGGCTCGGGATCGGTGAAGCCCCCCCCTTGAGCGTGGGAGGCGAGCACTGCTCGCCCGGCAACCTCTGTCCAACAGCTGCGGGACAGCTTATCGGCAGCGCTAAAAGTGCTTCCATCATCCATGAACATCATGCCCTTATGGAGTGCGGTGATTGGAAAGATTTAGTCGGCGAGGCGGAATTGAATGAATCTGCATCGACCTTATAAAGGCTTTGAGGTATGTTTAGGAACCTTTGAAGATTGTCATAGTATGGATAGTAGCCCACGATGCCTTTGCCGGTGAAAGAGAACCGGATAGGGGATCAAATTTCCGCTTCGCAGGAGACTCAATTAATGACATATATCTCTTCGTTTATAAGCAGTGATGCATGGCGACGACCGCCTCTCATCTTGCGGAAGTGTGGGACTAAGCGATTATGCGGAGGCGGGCGAAGAAGAACTTGGCCAAGCGAAGAAGCAGTTGGTATGTTTAGCACAAATGAGTAGTTGTGCCTGGTGAAATTATGTCGAAACCTTGATAAGTTTAGCACAAATGAGTAGTTGTGCCTGGTGAAATTATTTATATTGTGTGCTCTAGGAGCAAATGCCGAAATTGAGGCGCTAAAAAAGGCTGTGGCCGAAGGCGACAAGAAGGCCGCCATGAGCGAGCTCTTCGCGAGAGCCGAGGCGAGGGTCATTGAAGGTGAGCGAGAGCTCGAGGAGGCCATGAAGAAAAGCGAGACTTTGGAGCAGAGTCTAGCAGGGAAAGAGTCCGAACTTGCCCAAGCTCTCTAAGCTGCAAATGATGTTCGGGAGGAAGCCCGAGGTGCTCTGAAGGACATTTAGGAGGCGAGGAGGATTGCGGCTGGTAATGCTTTTTTATTTAAAGCGATTTTTATGTAGCATCAGGAGAAATTCAAAGTGACAAATTGAATTCTTATTTTTCCAGGGGTGTTTGCGGACTGCCCATGACATATCGATCTTTGCTCAATTCTCTGAAATTTGAGGAGAAGAAATTTGTGGAAAAGCATTTCAGTCGCGATATTTGGCGCCAAATTATCCGGTGCCATTTGTCAATCAGTGAAGCGGTGATCGAAGCTACCTGATGACGAACTAGCCATGAAGGACTTAGTTGTCGGTTGTGGCCTTGAGCCAATTCAGCGATTACCGGGCTCGTGAAGCGGATTGTTGGTGCTTGCCCTCGGCTCAAAGTCATTAAGCGATCGATGCGTATAGAAGGTGCACGAATGGCATTTGCGTCGCGAAAGTGCACTAGGGAAGCTTGATCTTTGAAAAGCGATGGTGAGGACGCCGGAGGGTAAGGAGCACCGCAAGCCTGAATTATATTATGATGGTGTCTGAAAGAGCCGCCTTGTGGCGAACAATGTACCAAAGACATTATATTTCCACGAAGGCAGTCATCTTTGTCCGTTGTAATCTGAGCAGCTGCCACTTTTGTTATATATTGCCTGTTATATAAAAGTTTTTCTTCATGTGCGGCCGTTTGATATATATGAATCCTGAGAGTTGGCGATTAATTAAAACCTTTACGTAGAAATGCAGGGGCTGTTGGGACAAACTGAACACTCTTTATCCCATTTTGGGTCCTTGAAGGAGGTGTTGATTTGCAAGAACGAGCAATCGGACTATAGGGCTTTATCACTCTCACTTAGCCATAGGAATTCGAGTATGGTAGGCGCAACCCCTGGTGTTTGGAAGACTGTACGAGGAGTGACGGTGTCCTGGACTAGGGGGTACTCACCACGTCGTCTCCCGATCAGTTGGATTGGGCGGAGGACCCCCACAGCCGTATACTTATGGGCCAGTTCAGACAACCCCTGCCGCATACAAGGAAGACTCCACAAGACTTGGCGCCCAAGACAAGGACTCTCCTAAACCATAGGCCTCCGGTGTCTTATATAAACCGAGGCCAGGTTAGTCAATGGGCAATCATATATTCATTACTACAATCTCGTGGTAGACACATGTACTCTGTACTACACCCACATGAATACAATCAAAAGCAACATGTAGGGTATTATCTCATCAAGAGAGCCCAAAGCTGGGTAAAACCCCGTGTCCATGTTACCATCGCTCCAAGACGCCTAGCTTAGGATCCCTACTACGAGATACGCCGGATATTGAACCGACATTGGTGCTTTCATTGAGAGCCTGCTAGGTGTCGTCATGGATCGACGACATAAATCAGGTGTTACGCCTTCAGTTATATTTTGTTTTGTTTCCTTGAGAATTATTAGGGCTGTCTAGTGCAATTTTGTTTGTAGGCCGGGCAGAGGAGAAGTTATGGAGTGCATCACGTGCGGTCGCCGGCGATCTGCAAATCCGGTCGTCAATTTTGGACCTCAAAAAAAGTTACTGAGGCACGTCCGGCGACCAGCTCAATCCGATCTCAAGTACACGACGGCTGGCGGCAGTGTTTACGCAGATTGATAAAGCGGCATCGTACACATCCGGACGGTCTAGGCGGCAGCAGTGCATGTTGACTCATTCGAAGAGCAAGTCACGGGGAGGAATTACGGGCCGCACAGATTCCCTGGCCGAACTAAAAAGCAAAGCGCCCATTAGAAGGGAAGTTTACCATATCTTATTAATAAATATCCTTCTTTGGTTTGGTTGTGCTAATCCGTTTTGGACTGCTAATTTGGCACTACGCAATGGCCTGGTTGGTTTGTCCATGACCGGCTTCTTAGATGGCAACATCTACTGCTCTGGCCGCTGGTCCTCTGCTACCTTCGCTCAAAAGTGCATAGATCTAAAAGCACTGCCAACGCAATTGACTACCGATTTTACAGTATGGTACGGGTACCCTAGAACAAAATGAACATACTCTTGCGCTGGGTCCTGAGTACACATGCCTAGGACGGCTAGTACCGTGAAGATCTGAGGACACTCTGCACGGACGATAGCGTCATCAGAGGGGAGTTCTTTCCTTTTCTCTTTATGATTTCCCCTTTTTTAATTCAGCACATATGGCCATTACCATCCATCAGTGGTGTTTTCGGCCGTGTGCGTACACAAGCATCAAGTGCCAGTTTTTGCACCATCGCCTTTGAAATCTAATCGAACAGTGCAAATTAACTTTGCACTGACGTTTTGTTAGTGTACCCGGATTTTTGTTCGCAGTCTCACAAACGTCACATCTACAACCAGATCCGCCCTATAAAATAGAGGCTATCACTCCTTCACCACCATTGAGCTCGGACCCTGTAATCTACTTCGACTGTGTCACGCAGTCACTTCGGCAAGCCGACGTTGTCATCCAAATCGGCATATGTCGGCTCGCATGATCACCTTATTGGTCGAACTGCCATACCGACATGTTCGGGGCCTCGGGGACTTCGGCATCGCCGAGAGAGCTCTACCTCATCGAGTGTTCGGCACACCGGCCATATTTCTTTTATTACTCACTTTGCATAAATTATTAATTATGCAACGATTTTGTTAATTTTATTATTATTACTATTATCTCCGGCTTGCACTATTTTCCGTGCACAGATAAATGATCCGGGTCCGGCAGCACTGTCACCTCAGTGTACTGACGTACCACGTCACCTCGCCCGGACTGGGGGCTTTGTCACCCCTTCATCAACTTATCTCGGAGACTTCGGCGTCACCGGCCGACCAGCTTCATCACATTAGCTGGACCACGGGCTTTTGCCCCGGCGAGCCAACCTTTGCCAACTTCTCCATGCCATCGCTTTATCGCCCATCAGGCAATGGTTGTGCGGATCGATTCCCAGTTTTGGGAGTCGCTTTTCTTCGGAATGCTACAACAAAAGAACCAGGTGCTATTAATCCTAACAAGTTTTGTTTGTTGGGTTTATTTTTCTTAAGGAATTATTACTCTGGTTTGTTCCATCATCTGTACACAGGTCTATCAAATGGTGGCCACATTAAAAAATGGTCGCGTGATGGTTCGGTCAGTTTCCGTACATAGTTCGGCAAACGTCGTATCCGGAGTCCGGACCGCCCTGCAAATTCAGGCTTCTGTCACGCCCTCACTGCGTCGCGCTGACGCCCTGCATCGACATTGGCTCCAGCGCCAGGCCACATCTCTTTAAATAATTTTTTTGCGTAAAGCAATTAAGCAAGGATTATATATACATATATTATTATTTCCTGGACCGCACTGTTTTATGTGTGTAGGTAATCGATTTTGATTGCGTTACGCGGTCACTACTCCGGAGTGCCGAACTCCTTGCTCGGACACCTCGGGCCTGGGGCTAGGACCTCGGCCATGCTGAGGACTGCGAACCTTGTTGGATCTGTCGCAGATCAATGGGCATCTTCGTCCCGCCGCAAGCCCGAAATGCATCATCAACACCGAGCACATTAACCAGCTAAGTTGCTTTCATCCTCAAAAACTTTCAGTTTTAAATTTTGTTTGGTTCAACCAAGCTTTATACCTTTTTGGCAAAAACTTGCTTGTGAAAAACTTCTCTGTCCAAACTTTGTTTGTGACATACAAATTCAAATACCCCGTTTACTTGGGGCTCCCTTGCTGGAGTTTTTCCTCTTGCATATGATTATACTTGCACGGCTTCGTTCCTTGTTTGTGTATTACGCCACAATATGCACCATATTAACCTAAGTGATTTGCAAGCTAGGTTGCCTTGCTCCTGTGTTTACCCCTCGTTCCCGATTGTTCGACTAGGGAGTAAAGGAGCACCTCTGCAATTATCACGATCGGGTCACTGAGCGGACCTCGGTAGGTGAAGCGAAAGCTAGCCCTCTTATTGTTTTCAATAATGGTGGCACACTGTGGAACTCATGAGTACAAAAATCTATTGCACAAGTCTTATAGTGAGCAACGAAGAAAGGTATCGGTGGGGGTACTATTTTCTTCGAAGATGCTTCTTACACTCCGTCGGTAATATAGCATAAGTTCCCTGAGCGCGCTTTGTTTGTTACAACCTTATGACCTGATTGCCTGGTTATCGGAAACACCGTCGATATTCTCGACGGGAAGTACATAACATTTTTGGCCCTTGGCGAAGAGGAGAAAGCCGGCGATTAAGCAAAGCAGCGTTTAAAGTTGGTGAACACATATATGATATAAGTGCTTCGGTACATACAATCATTATACATAAAATTCTTTTACCCAAGTCACTCGGGGGCTCTTAAATTTATGTGAGTTGTTTTATAGTAAGTGTTCTTCTTCCTAGTCGTTGCAAAGTCTTTTTTCTATCACTCCATTTTTCGACGCGAGTATGTGGTCAATAGCCGGAAGCGTAGGCTGACCCGCTTGAAAGTCTTGAGATAGGATGTGCCATGTTAAAAGCACGATAGAAGCACCTTTTTTAAGACCAATTTTCTGATTGGCACCGAACACTTGATCTAGTTCGGACGTTGAGTTTTTCCTGACGTTTCTTGGTTTTCCAAGTTTATGGTACTTTTCAACTATTTGTTTGTTTTCCGCACAAGTCTTGCAGTGCAGCGCCGGACATCTTTAGGGATTCGATAAAAATTCTCGGATATTACCATATATGCATCAGTTTCGAATTGTGTCTTCGGTCGATAGTTGGGTTGCCCGGCTCTTGTGCTTGCCTCCTATGTTCCGCTTTGTTAGGGTAGGTGTGCAAAGGAGAACCCTTGTGCTTGTGCTTCATTTCGCATGGTTAAGCACATGATGGAAAAGCCAAAAGCGACTCTCACAATAAGCGTAAACTGGTCGTGGTCCGATGGTATGTATTAAATAATGAGCCATTCATAACATTGGCTAAAGTGTTTCTGGCTTGACTTGGTATCGCGAACACTAGCTGTCGTGGTTCTAAGTCGGCGGTAGAAGTAGGGGTAGGTTAAGGAGGCGATGTCCTAGCTATGGAGCGATTGTGGAGACAAAGGATGTCGAGTTGAGGCCCTTCTCGGAGGAAGTAACAGCCCTACGTCTCGGAGCCTGAGGCGGTCGAGTGGATTATGAGTATGAGTATTACAAGAATCTGAACCCCTCTATACGTGGAGGGGTGGCTTATATAAGTCTTGGGACCCGGCCAGCCCACATAATGGAGGATTAAAGTACATTAAGTCGGGGGTTCTTGGTAATGCCCCTCATAAAGCGCTTTAACTATCATTAAGTCTATTCAATAGTAAACCGTTGCCTGCGGAGTGCCTTGACCTTCGGTGGTCGGTGAATCTTCATGGTGAGTGGGTCTCCCATGGTGAGTGCTTCGGTCAGTCGAGTGGATTCCTCTTTGGTCATTGGAAGATGATCTCTTCTGTGAGTACCCTTGGGTAGGGCGTTTAGGTCGGGCCTATGACCCTACCCTAGGTACATGAATCCATCATTAGCCCCGAATGGATTGAGGCTTGAGTGAAGGAGGAGTTGGCGTTGTTTCCATTGCTTTTGCATTCAGTTACGTGTTGTCTTGGATCAAGATCTTCTTTGTCGATAACAAGAAACTTTCCTTGATCGACTTGATCCATTCTTGTTCTCGGTCGAATGACTTTCTTTGATATACTTGAGTAGCGGATCGCGGGAGATCTCGCATTTGTGGTGATCCGTGCCGCGGATCTCGCGGGATCTGAAATTTTGGGAAAAAGCAGAGCAGGCTGCGGCGCTTGGATGGGGCGTAACGGGGGTGCCTCGATCTTGGCGCTTTCTCCGCCCGCGTGTCGCGGTCGACTCTTTCGGGATATGATTGGATTGCTTAGGTCCACTGTCATCCACTCGGAAGGATGCTATAAATGTAACTCCGGAGGCTCATACCGATACCTTGTTCTTCCTCCCCGTTCTCTCGCCTCTGCTCTCCACCTCCTTCTTTGCTCCTTGCCATCTCTCACCTTGCGCATTCGCCCGGCGTCAGGCAAAGAAAGCGGCGATCTTTGGGCCAGCGAAAAAAGCGTCGATGGCGGAGAAAGCGTCGGCGGCGGCAAGGCGAAGGGAGATCCACGGTCGCGGTGGTTCCTCGTCGAATCAACTTGCGAAAAGGCTGGGTCGAGAGGCTGGATCGATCGACCATCGAGGAGAAGGATCTCCTCGACATATTAGACGGATTGATTCCCCACGGCCGCGAGACTTCTGGCGAGAATGGCAGCCTCGGCCGAGAAGAGGGTGAGTCGTGCTTTTGGCCACCATGTCGACCGAGGTTTTTCGTTGCGCCGAGTGTCTTCTTCGGGGTTTCTGAATTTCTTGAACCCAGCTCCACCATTTACTCAAACTCCATCGCATACCTTGCAGCGTTTGTGTCTATGTCGAAAACTTCTGGGTTGTCGGCGCCTTGGGGTTTGTTCAAGTACATCTTCACATGTCGCTCTCGGGTGTGAAGAAGGCCGGCTCCAGAGGCAGAAGACCCAAGTAGTCGGATGTGTGGTGGTTTAGGAGTCAGTTGAGGAGCAAAAGCACTTTTCCGGCTATGCATTTTCCGAGTCGGTCGGGGGTTGGCGATCGACCTGGTTCTATTGCGGAGCGAGGCGGCGGCAGGCGGATCGGTGGCCTCGAAATTTACCATGAGTCGAGTGAATAAACCCTCCTCCACTGAAGGTTGTTCTGAAGAGAGGGCTGAAGTGAAGATCTTGATGGGACGCGTGGTGCGGCTGGTGGGGGCGGAGTGGCGGCATGGACCTCTGGAGGTTTTTCTTGAGGCGAATCCAGCCCCTTGATTCGGAGTCCTTGCATGTGGTTGTATTGCGGCACGAAAGGCGAGACTTCGCGTCCATCCGGGAGGCGGTCGGCGATGCGTAGTGGAAAGATGGATGGCTTCAATCGCGGAAACAAGGACAATCCTCGCGGATCCGGAGGATTTCTCGGCAATCGTGTGGCGTTCGGATAAGGTACACTTGTTACATTTTTACATTGCATATGCATCGGGTGTGTACATGGCAGTCGTTGAACTACCTTCAATACTTTCAGGCCTTCACGAGCTGTATTCAATGCCCAATGGAGCCAATTCCGGCGAGGAGGAGAAGCGATGGGCGAGCCGGGAAGAGTGGGACTCGGGCGCTGCAGGAGGAGGCGGCAGCGATGATGATGATGATGGCGAGGGCGATGATGGCGAGGGGCGAAGAAGAGGAGGTCGCACCACCGCTCGAAAAGCGGTCGAAACTTGTGCATGACCCTTAATTTGACAGCAGTAAGGGAGTTCTGTTGCCTCATGATCGACCAAAGCATCCCTCGAACCGCTTCACCGGTGCCGGCGAGAAAAGCGCCAAAGCGGTGAAGGTAGTTCGCCAAGGACAACCAAGCCTCTGCCAAAATAAGTGTCCATCCCCACCATCTCGGGGTAAATATATTGCTTAAATCCTCATGTTCTATATAAATTTTATCTCGATTGATACTTGAACCGGTCGGTGACTCTTTGGATTTTCGGTCTTTGCAACCGAAACCTCAGCTAAAAGGTGACGACCATGAGATGGAAGCGCGCCACCTCAAATCTTGGTATTATATCCTTAATTCTTGTTCTTAGTCGGTGACTCAAGATTTCGACTTTAACTCTTTTACGAAGCCCCAACCGATAATATCATCACTCTCACGGCGGCGATGATGAGGATGAGAACCACCGAGGGCTAGGAGGAGCGAGGAAGGCATCATTGGAGAGAAAACCAAGGTGCGGCAGGCGAGACCGTCGTGGCGGAAGGGGGCGGCACTCGACGGACCGTGACCTTCAGCGGTGCGGCTGACTAGTGCTCGGCCTGCCGTCGAGTCTTTGGACAACCTTCGATCTTCACCACGCACCCGTCCGGGAGGACGGTGATCTTTGCTAGAGAGGCGATCCGTCAGCGAGGAATCATGATGGAGCGGTGAAGATCGCTCGGGCGAGCCAAGCGACTTCGGCGCCGATTACGCCCTTGAGCAATGTTGAGTTAGTCGACCACCACACATTACATTAGGATATGCTATCGAAACTTTTCTTTCTGGAATTCGTAGTAGTCACCTGCTGGGTGTGTTGGTAAAAACTACGAGTTGGCGGGGCACGCTGAGTGCACCGCTGGAGTGTAATCCCCAAGGCTAAGGTCATTGGCGGCGATCGGTCTTAAACTTACCAAATAAACGTTGATCGATATCCGAATGGAATGAATGTGTTTACGAAACCGTGGGGGCACGCTGAGTGCACCAGGTGTAATCCCGAGGCGTGGTCATTGGCTGGCGATTGACTACTGATCTGAAAAATCTCGATCATTGTTCGACTCGCTCTTTTTTTTGGTCGGTGGTGATTATGTGAATAAAACCGGTGGGGGCACGCGGCGAGTGCACCCTGGGTGTAATCCCAGACTACGGTTGAATGTTTGCATTATTTGTAGTCTTAAAGCACCACAATTCCTCTTGATTCACTCGGAGTGGATTATCACGATACTTTTGTGGTGACCCTTCGTAGAAATCTTGTGATCTTGCGACACGTTACCTGAGCTGGGCGCGAAGCATATTCAGCTCGAATTGGACTTGAAGGTGGTGCAAGAGAACTTTGTGAAGCGAAGGAGGAGACCAAAGGTATGTTTGGTGAGATTTCGACAACTCTTTTCTCCCTCATTTGCTTCAAGTTTGACTTTGTTGCGATTTCGGACAAGGTGAAGGAGGCTCAAAGGAAGAAGGAGCTTGAGCTATCTGAAAAGATCAAACTTGCGATGAAAAGCGGCCTCGGTTGCCAAGCTTCGAGCAGGATAGCGTAATCTGAAGGCTGCTTTGGCCACTTGCCAGCAAGGATGTTGAGCGAATGAAGTGACAAGAAGAATCGTGAGAAGGTCCTCCAAATGGCGGGAAGAGGGCAATGGAAAGCTTCTTAGGCGGTCTTGCTAAAAATTGTTCCTTAAGCTCGAAGGTAACCTTCTTCACTCGACCAATTCTCCCAAGCTGTTGTGTTTCCGTTCATTTGTTTTCTGATTCGAGGTTTTGTCTTTGCGAGTTCGCGCAACTTTGAAGAAGAAACCAGCCCGGAGAGCGAACCTTGACCTGTCAATTCCCGGTGAGCGATGAAACTGCCATGAACATCTTCCATTTGGAGTCAGCGTTGCGGTGTTGTGGATTATCTCGCCAAGGCGAAGGTTGCTCGTCGCGCATCGACTCGGCCTTTCTGGCCCAATGAGACACTCCAAAATGACCTCGAGTCATTGATGGCTCATTGAAACGCTGTCCCTGACCGAGTGCAAGAGTGGAAGAAATCTTCACTTCGGTGCGGTCGAGAGCGTTGCCACACAATGTCTGGCGCGTGTCCATTGCAAGGAAGCTCGAGAAGACAAAATGGCGGCTCTCCGAGTAGCCAACACCAAAAAGCACGACTTCGGGACCTTCATGGAGACTTTCATTGCTGCTGCCAGCGGATCGCCGGCGGGATTGATCTTGGCGAGTTCGTTGCTCCATCCGACCCTCCACGGGAGGGTAAAAACTTTCCTTGACCTTAAATTTGCCTCGGTATGCGAGTGAAGTTATAACGATAAAACTTTACGGGCTTAGTGCTGAGCACTCTCGGTTACTTTAGGTGTCGACCTAAATTCAGATTGGATGTTTGGAAATAATTGTTCTTGGCTTGAATTGCTCCTTGCAGGTCGGCGTGAGGCGCCCTCTGCGATCGACTTATTCCTTAGGCGAGCTCGGGCTGCGGCTAAGCCTCCGAGTGGAAGTCGGCTTATCACTTTCGGTAGGATTTAAGTAACTTAGGCGAGCAGGGCTGCGGCTAAGCCCAGTGGGAGGTTTGCTCTCCACTGGTGGGATTTCTTTATCTTAGGCGAGCCTTTGGCTGCAGCTAAGCCCAGTGGGAGGTTTGCTCTCCACTCGGTGAGGATTTCTTTTATCTTAGGCGAGCTTTGGGCTGCTGCTAAGCCCCAGTGGGAGGTTTGCTCTCCACTCGGTAGGATTTCTTTTATCTTAACGAGCACCTGGCTGCGGCTAAGCCCCGAGTGGGAGTTTGCTCTCCACTCGGTAGGATTTCTTTTATCTTAGGCGAGCAGCGGGCTGGCTAAGCCCCAGTGGGAGGTTTGCTCTCCACTCGGTGGGATTCTGTTGTATTTGTGTCGAGCTCGGAGAAGAGGGTCATGATCGACCTGCACTTTATCTTCCTTGCAATCGCACATCATTACTTATGGTGTAGCTCGAAGGAGAGGTCATGATCGACCTGCGCCTCGTTTCCTTGCTAGTATACTTTATACTTAGGCGAGTCACAGGGGCTGGCTAAGCCTCCGGTGGAAGTGCGGCTTACCACTCGGTGGGATTTTTAATAACTTAGGCGAGCACGGCTGCAGCTAAGCCCGGTGGAAGTCGGCTTACCACTCGGTGGGATTTTAATAACTTAGGCGAGCAGGCTGCAGCTAAGCCCGAGTGGAGTCGGCTTACCACTCGGTGGGATTTTTAATAACTTAGGCGAGCAACAGCTGCGGCTAAGCCCGAGTGGAAGTCGGCACCACTCGGTGGGATTTAATAACTTAGGCGAGCAGGCTGCAGCTAAGCCCCGAGTGGAAGTCTGGCTTACCACTCGGTGGGATTTAATAACTTAGGCGAGCAGAGTGCAGCTAAGCCCAGTGGAAGTCGGCTTACCACTCGGTGGGATTTTTAATAACTTAGGCGAGCACCAGTGCGGCTAAGCCCCAGTGGAAGTCCTGCTTACCACTCGGTAGGATTTATAAAAAACTTAGGCGGAGCAGTTCGCGCCTAAGCCACCCTTGGGGAAGTGAAAATTTTACTCGGCCTTAAAATAAAGAGTGACAAAAATTATGAAGGAATTATGACACTATTACTTCAAAGCTCGTAAGCTACAAGAGTACTTTATTACAATTCTTCCGAGTGAAAAACTTTTAAGTGTAAAGCAGGCGGAGCAGATCCGCATTCAAGCTCGGGGCTCATCGATATCGTGTTCGACATTGTAGAGGCGATATGCCCCATTATGGAGAACCTTTGTGACGATGAAGGACCTTCCCATGAGAGCAAGCTTATGTTGCTTCTGGCAGATCCACCGAAGGACGGATCTCCTTCTGGAAGGCTCGACCTCTCACATTTACGGCGTCTGGTGGCGCAAGTCTTCTGGCGGTAGATGGTCGAGCGGATCGAGCCATTTCCCTTTCCTCTTCTAGGAGGTCATTGCGTCTGGCGTGCTTGCTCAGACTTCGCCGTTATAAAGTTCAATTAGTGGAGCGTTGTGAAGGAGATCACTCGGTAAAACTGTACGCCCATAGACCGGGAAAAAGGAGTTCTCGATCGACCGATTAGGCGTGGTCCGCAAACCCCAAAGCGAAGGAAGTTAAATCGACCCAAGCACCGGTTGCATGCTTGAGATCTCGCATCAAGCGGGCCGGACCCTTGAGGATCAATCCATTGGCTCGTTACGCTGTCCATTCGGTGAGGATGGGCGCGAAGCGTAGTCGACTTCGTATGCCTTGGGAGTTGCGAAATCCTTGAATTCTTCGAGTCAAAATTAGACCCATTGTCCGTGATAATCTTATGCGGGACCCCATACCGAGCGTCAACTTTCGATGAAGGAAGCAGCGATACCAACATCAAGTTTTTGATTGGCTTAGCCTCAATCCACTTGGTGAACTTGTCATTGCTACCCGATACATCGTGAAGCCGCTCCGACCCGTTCGCAAGGGACCGATCATGTCAACCCCGGTCGCAAAAGGCCGACGAGCGGAATGGTCTTCAAGGTCGACGCTTGAGCTTGTGTGACATATTGGAGTAGAACCGACATCCTTCGCACTTGTCCACTATTTCTTTCGCCATCTCATTTGCTCTTGGCGGTAAAATCCAGCTCGGTATGCTTTGGCTACAATGGTCGAGAAGGGCGATAGTGACCACAGGTCCGAGTGGATATCATTGAGTATGACTCGACCTTCTTCGGCGTTATGCATTTTGTCCGACTCCCGTTGGGCTTTCCCTATATAATTGCCCATTGATAACGGTAAAGGCTTTGGATCGACGGACGATCTGCCGAGCCTCTTCCTCATCTTCTGGGAGTTCCTTTCTCAGAATATATGCAATGTATGGAATTGTCCAATCGGGAGTGACAACTAAAACTTCCATGACCAAGTCGACCCTTCTTTGGGACCTCAACCTCGGTCGGGTCTGTGGCACTCTTGGGTTGCGGAGCTTCCTCTGTGAAGGATCTTCTTTGGTAGCCGGAGTGCGTATATGTTCCAAAACACGCCACTCGGAATGGCTTCCTCTTGGATCCTATCTTCGGCAGATCATCTGCTTTGCTGATTTTTGATCGGGGATGTGATGGAGCTCAACCCCTCGAACTTCTTTTCCGGCTTCCTCTTTGCATTGCAATATCCAATCATAGCGGGCTTTCACGCCCCCTCCTTCATCACTTGATTGACCACTAGATCTGAGTCGCCATACACCATCGGTGACGGGGCGAAAGTGAGATGGCCATGCATAATCCATATAAAAGGGCCTCATACTCGCCTCATTGTTGGAGGAATTGAAGTGAATCTGGAGCACATACTTAAGCTTATCTCCTCAGGGGAAACCAGAACAACCCCTTGACACAGAACCATTCAAGCATCTTGGAGCCGTCAAAGAACATGGTCCAATGCTCGAGTGAACTTGATCGGTTCTTTGTTATTCAATCCACTCGGCGAGGAAATCCGCTATAGCCACGGGACTTAATGGCTTTCTTTGCCTCGAATTTGATATCAAGGGAAGAAGTTCAATCGCCACTTAGCCACTCGACCGGTTGCGTCTACTGTTATGCAAGATCTCTCGATAAAGGGGCGTCGGCGGCCGTGACAGAATGATCAGAGAAATAGTGAGCAACCTTCTTTGTGGTCATGTATATACCATACACAAGCTTTTGATAATGAGGGTATCTTTGCTTGGATGGAGTCAAAACTTCAGACAAATAATACACCGGGCGCTGAACTTTGAAGGCCTTTCCTTCCTCTTCCGCTCGACCGTAAGCCTGCAGCCCGACAACTTGTCCGGTGGCTGCAATGTAAAGCAACAGAGGCTCTTTGCTGATTGGAGCAGCAAGCACCGGTGGGTGGAAGCGAGCTTTTAGCTCGGCAAGCGCTGCATCGACTTCAGAGTCCACTCGAACTTGTCGACCTTCTTCATCGATCGGTAAAGAGGTAATGCCTTTTCACCGAGTCGTGATATGAATCGACTTAAGCGGCCAAGCATCCAAAGTAAGCTTCGGGCGTCGTGCACTTTCGCGGGCGTTTCATTCGGAGAATAGTGCCGATCTTCTCGGGTTAGCGTCGATTCCTCGTTGGAAGCGAAAACCGAGTAATTTTCCACGGGAACTCGAATGTGCACTTTGACGGATTGAGCTTGATATCGTACCTTCGGAGGTTGGCAAATGTTTGGCGAGGTCGCAAGCAGGTCGGAACCTTTTCGCGACTTAACGGCGATATCATCCATATCGCTTCCACATTCCGACCGATCGGTGAAGACACTTCAATCATTCGCATAAATGTGGCTCCGGCATTCTTGAGGCGAATGGCATGGTGATATAGCGAAGCACCGAATGGAGTGATGAAAGCTGTTTTATTTCGTCGGGTCCATCTGACGGATCGATGATACCCGGAATATGCATCTAGAAAAGACAACCTCTCACACCCCGCGGTCGAGTCGACAATTTGGTCGATGCGGGGGAGAGGAAAATGATCCTTCGGGCAGGCCCGATTAATGTGCTTAAAATCTATGCACATGCGGAGTGAGTTATCCTTCTTGGGGACCATGACGACATTAGCGAGCCACTCGGAGTGGTAAATCTCTCGGATAAATCCTGCCGTCAAAAGTCGAGCCACTTCTTCACCAATAGCCTTTCTCTTACGGGCGGCGGACACCAAGATGCTCTTTAAGCGCTTTGCTGTCTTGTCGACTCGTGGCGATGCTCGGCCAGTTCCACAGGTACACTGGCATGTCGGCGGGCTTCCATGCAAAATGTCCGATTCTCACGGAGGAAGCGGATGGCGCTTCTTCCTATTTCGAGTCGAGTGTTGTGGATATGTGAGTCGGAGCTGCATCGGGGTCAGTCGGATGAATATGGACGGGCTTTGTCTCACCAGACGACTTGAACGCAGACTCTGTGGCTGGCCTCTTAGATCGAAGCAAATCACTCGGATCTGCATTTTGCATGTACTCGTCGAATTCGACTGCTGTCACTTGGGAGTCGGCAATCTTCGAGCCCTTCTGAAAGCACTCTTCTGCCTTCTTCCGATCGCCGGTGACGGTAATCACTCCCTTGGGTCCTGGCATTTTCAGTTTGAGGTACACGTAGCATGGTCGAGCCATGAATCGTGCGTAGGCGGGCCTCCCCAAAATGGCATGATATGCACTCTGAAAATCCACAACCTCAAAGGTCAACTTTTCTTTGCGGAAGTGCTTGGAATCGCCAAAAACTACGTCCAGGGCTATTTGACCGAGTGAATTGGCCTTCTTCCCTGGTATGACTCCGTGGAAACTCATATTGCTGGCGCTCAATCGGGACATCGGAATGCCCATCCCTTTCAAAGTATCCGCATACAACAAATTCAGCCCACTACCACCATCCATCAGCACCTTTGTCGTTCGAGTGCCTTCCGACAAGCTGGATCGACCACCAACGCTTGCCGCCCGGGGGTGGCGATGTGAGTCGGGTGATCGATTGGTCGAATGTGATGGGTGTCAGGACCACTTCACATAACTTGGCTTAACTGGGCAACCATATTCACTTCGGTTGATGACTTTGATCGACTTTTGCTTTCCACATCCGAAGATCATCGAGTGGAGTTGACATCTGGTATTCCTCCTCATTGTCCCCTTTGTCCCGGCCTTGTCGCTCCTTCTCCTTGTCCTTAGGTATTTTGCCTGGCTTCTGGATCGAGTCGACATTTGGCAGTGGTGTGCCGGGTAAATAATGTTGCCCTCCTCATCTTTCTTCGTGTGAATATGGCATGGCATATCCATCCGTCATTCCCTTCTTTATCTTCACTTTCTTGGATTCAGGATCCTTTGGGTTTCCCCTTGGACTTCCCAGTGGTGGACGGGGCCTCTCCGGAGCCGCTGGCTCGGCTTTGCGCTTACGCTTCCGGCTGGAATTGCCCTTCTCCGGTAGCTCGGCTTGTACTTGCCGCTTGGTCGGTCTTCTTCCTCGCCGTTGGCATATTTGCTAGCAATCTCCATCATTCGACTCGGGTCATGTCCCCGTTCGGCCGAACTTGACTCGATTCTCTGTTTTGACACCGTCCTTGAAGGCGCAAACCGCTGATGGTGGAACACATTTTCCACAGATATTGTGCAAGGTAATCCACCTCTGAATGTACTCTCGGAGAGTTTCATTGGTCTTCGCACACAAACTTGCAGCTCCGTCAAACCAGCGATTCGCTTGCAAGTCCCTTCAAAAGTCTGACGAACACTCGGGACAAATCTTCCCAAGTATATATCTTTCTTTGTGAGGTAATCGGCTCAGCCATGCTCTGGCTGAACCTTCCAACATGAGGGCAAATGTTTCATAGCCACCTCGTCATTTCCACCACCAATTTGAACAGCCACTCGGTAATCCTCGAGCCAAGTTTGAGCTTAGATTCTCCGGTGAACTTGCGGACTCCTGCGCTAATCTGAAAGTGGGGGGATCACTGCGACTCGATAGCCTGCTAAAACATTACGGACCGGAGACATGCACTCATTGCTGGTGGGTGCATCCTCTCGGAGTCCTCCTCGATGGGCTCTGTTCGGTCGACCGGGCCTTGCGATAATGGACGCGCATCAAAACCTGGTTCTCTCGGGTCAGCTGGAACCCTTAAGCCTGTCTTTATCTTGTCTTTGTCATCTTGCCGCCGAGGAGCGTATGACCCTTCCCTCGGAGGGGAAAGGGGCATTCGACGCCTGTCATCTCGGTCGAAACGGTCTCCAAGCTGCTCTCGCCGGTTGTCGCGCCCTTCCCGCCGCGGAGGCGATCTGGGGCTGTGAGCCGATGGGCGATGTTAGCGACGGATCGATATGAATCTGTTCGGCGAGCTGCGACACGGCTGAATTCAGTGCTTTGCTGCTCGGAGTAAATCTCGATCTGCTGCAAGCCTCTTCCGACTTCCATTGGGGCGGTGAATGGACTACTGCAATGCTGAGTTCAGTTGCTAAATTCTGAATTGGCGTCACGGTATACGAGTCGTGGGAAGAGCCGACGTCGCTGATTCCGGAGTCGTTGCCGCGCAGGCGTCGAGTGCTTTCGCTGAAGATTCTCGGCGAGTGCGTTCACCACATTAATGGCGTGCTTCCTCAAAGGCACGAGCCTCGGGGTCTCTCCGGTGATAGGAGTATGTAGTGCATCCATATTCTGCGACGAAGCTCTTCTCTCGCGAGAGTCGAGTGTCTCGGGTGATACTCCTCGTGTTCTTGCGGGATCTCCTCGGCGGCTCCACCACGTGGGTGGCCGGGAGGATCGCTGAGGCCGTCGACCATGAGGATCTCCGCCGTTGGATCACTTGCTATCACACTCGGATCACGATCTCACGAGCGGTCGGCGGATCGAGCGGTCAGTAGAGGATTCGTCGAGCTCGATAGCGCGACTGGCGGTGGTGTTGGCGAGCCACCGCGTGCTTCACCCACCACCGAAGCCTCGACCGACCCAGGCGCTTGCGCTGGCGGGGAAGCGGGTGGGCGACCGATAGGGAGTCGACCGTCTGGTCGGCGGTTGCCGCATGACAAAGCGCCGCGGACACATGCACGAAAGTCGTCGCCCATGGACGGGGGCGCCTCGATGTCAAGAGGGGCCTCCACGGAGCCATCTTGGTCGTCGGCGACAAAAGTGAAAGCACAGAGGCGGATCTCGCACCCTTTTAAAACTCCGAAGTCATCGTGATGAAGGTACTCGGAATACAGCAACTCCTCCACAAATCGCTAAAACACCTGCCCCACGTGGGCGCCAAGTGTCGTGGTTCTAAGTCGACGGTAGAAGTAGGGGTAGGTTAAGGAGAAGCGATGTCCTAGCTATGGAGCAGTTGTGGAGACAAAGGATGTCGAGTTCAGGCCCTTCTCGGAGGAAGTAACCCTACGTCTCGGAGCCCGAGGCGGTCGAGTGGATTATGAGTATGAGTATTACAAGAATCTGAACCCCTCTATACGTGGAGGGTGGCTTATATAGAGTGCGCGGGACCCAGCCAGCCCACATAATGGAGGGATTAAAGTACATTAAGCCGGGGGTTCTTGTGCGCCCTCATAAGGCGCTTTAACTATCATTAAGTCTATTCAATAGTAAACCGTTGCCTGCGAGTGCCTTGACCTTACGGTGGTGGTGAATCTTCATGGTCGAGTGGGTCTCCCATGGTCGAGTGCTTCGGTCCGTCGAGTGGATTCCTCTTTGGTCACTGGAAGATGATCTCTTCTGTGAGTACCCTTGGGTAGGACGTTTAGGTCAGGCCTATGACCCTACCCTAGGTACATGAATCCATCACTAACCGGGAGGCTACTTGCTGGCCTCCCAACTTTAAGCTCCTATGACTAAGTGAAAGTTATAAAGCCCGCATATCTGTTTGCCTCGTTTCCGCCAACACAGCCGCCTCCGAGCACCGAGACGTCAGCTAAGGGTTTTTATGTTAGTGCGGAAACACCCTGCGTAGTATCTACCAAGGGGTAGAAGCCGACGATGGGCCACTTTCAACTGATAAACGGTCGCAATGGAGTCAAAATAATGATGTAAAGTACTTGGATACATAGAATCATTACACATAATTTGTGATTTTACTTCGGACATCGATCCTTAATTCGGCCACCCGTGCCCACATTAAGGCTCGGGGGCTACTGGGCTTCGTGCTTATCATTTACAAATATTAAAAGGGCACATCCTCGATATGGTGTTGCCACCGACCGGTGTCTCGTGAAAGCTCTTGATCGGCAATCAATGCGAGAAAATTTAAAGCGCAATATAGTTTTCAAGGAGATTATTATCCTCGGGTTGGTGGCCGCACCCAACCCGAGTCTCGAGGACTTTGCACACCGCGTTTATATTCCTAAGTATCTTTGCCGAAGCTGGGAATTGATCCTCGGGCTGATTTTATGAATGATCACGAGTCTCAGGGCTACTAGGGTCAGCAGTTTGATTTTTTCCTTCAGGTGCATCCCGGATATTAGGCCAACACACACCTTGAGGGCTACTGGCTATACATCTCGGCAGAGATTACATCGCATAATTCGGAATTAAATTCATAAAAATCAGCCCATGGCCGAGGTGGTGCACCACCTCGGATACAGTCCGGCATTGGAGCTTGGACATAGTCCGGCGTTGGAGCTTGGACATAGTCCGGCGTTGGAGCTTGGACACAGTCCGGCGTTGGAGCTCGGATACAGTCCGGCGTTGGAGCTTAGACATAGTCAGGCGTTGGAGCTTGGACGAAGTCCGGCGTTGGAGCTCGGATACATTCCGGCGTTGGAGCTCAGAAGCGGTCCAGTGTTGGTGCTCGGCTGCTAATGATGCATCGAATGCAGTCCGACGTTGGAGCTCGGATGCAAGAGGACGTTGCCGCTCGGGAACAACTTCAAACCCGAGGTGTGGCATAAAAATAACAAGGCATTGATAAAGGCCGAGAACTTAAAGGGGCTCCTCGGATACCCGACGTGTAAACTCTTCGGATTAACTTCGGCGATCCTCGAGATCGAAGATGAGCAGATTTGTTGAACCAGTTTTCAAGACCAACGACCGAAGATGAAGAACAGTTCGGAAGAATTGAGGAGCATCCCCAACTTGAAGACTGGTTCAGGGGGCTACTGACGGTGTCCTGGACTAGGGGGTACTCACCACGCCATCTCCCGATCAGTTGGATTGGGCCAAGGACCCCCACGGCCGTATACTTATGGGCCAGTTCGGACAACCCCTGCCGCATACAAGGAAGACTCCACAAGACTTGGCGCCCAAGACAAGGACTCTCCTAAACCCTAGGCCTCCGGTGTCTTATATAAACCGAGGCCAGACTAGTCAATGGGCAATCATATATTCATTACTACAATCTCGTGGTAGACACATTACAAAACAGTATAACAAAGCCACCTATGAGCCACCACAGCGATTTGACGTTGTCAGCCGTGGATTCAGCATAGAAACGGCCCAGATTGTTCCGTTACTCAGCGTCCAGCATTTTCACTGCGTTGCGATCTACTGGACCCACGTAATCGGGCCGCTGCTCCGTAGGTCGAGCTGAACGTACCTTGCTTGATAGGGCCCTTCAAAGGCCGAATGCGCGCAAAGGCCCGGTAAGGGAAAACTCCCATCCATCATCCCAAGGAAGCGCTCGATCCCCGCAGCGGCGGTGCGCCTTGCCGCCCTGTCGCTATTCCTCCCACTTCCGCGCTTCTCCACGTGCACCCGGGCCTGGGCGTCTTCTCTTCTTCCTCCTTAGGCTCTAACCAAGGACGATTACGGGAGGGAGACCAGGGATAAAAATCATTCCATCAATCAATCGGTGCCCACCTAGAATTTCTGGTAGCGAAGAGGCTGGGTCGGCAACGCGTGCATGATCCAGCTTATATTATGTTTCATTGCTTTCATTTCCGCCTTATTTCTGGTGTCTGACCTCCCGCTGTTCATCAGCCAAATTCCTTGCTTACATACTTCTACTTTTTTCAGGAATGAGGAGTGTTAGATTTTTCTCATGTCAGTAATTACTGGGTGTCAGATCAGAGCTTTATTTGCAAGAAAGGCTTCCAGACCGGTGGCTTCTTCTTTCTCCTAATTGTTAATCCTTTGCACCCTTTTAACTTGCTATGTATTGTGGGCTATCTCTTCACTTTTATTCCAATCGTCGTATCCTTTTCTGTTGTCGGTTGTGCTCTATTTTTTAATGTTCATAGTTCATGTGTGCCACATGGCATACCCGGCCCACTAGCATAAAACGCCTAAACATTCTTGAGTACACGATCAGGAGCCGATGATTGTTTGTGTCTGATAAAATTTATTTTCTTTCTAGCAGGTTTCAGCACGGCTTGATCTATCTGCATCGCAGCACCAGAATAACACTCACACAGTTAGGGTATACATTCACACTAGCGCCATATACATTAAGTAAGTTATTGTGCCTGATTTTTTGTATGCATGAACTAGAAAGTATCAACTCAACACAAGATGTCTAGGTCTCAGAAGCAACAAAGTCAAAATGCTTGTTTTAGTTGTTGTGAACCATTTTTTGTAACCGGGAAGAAAAATGCCCTTGTTGCTCCCAATGCCAAGGATCATAAAAAACAGACGGATGCATACATACAATTGTTTTCTTCTTCCTAGATCTAGCACTTCATGAAGCATTTGTTTCAGGGTAGCTTAATCTTGCATTTTGTAAGCATCTTGTTCACCAAATACCTCATCTTGGCATTGTCTTCCTTCAAGCTCCATCACTCTAGCAGGGGTATTAGCAAAGAAGAAATGACTCTGGATCATGACCCACCTCCCAAAAGATCAGCCACTGGCCTGAATACACATGCTGAACATAGGCGAAAGTAACTCAAATTTGTTTGATGTTTCGAGCCCATGGATTTCCCAAATTGACATTCCTAATAGGATGCCCTGTAACCCTATACCTCCTACAAGATCTCCTCATGCTGCGGGAGAACACCGATGGCAAGTGATTGTTGCATGCCAGCAATGACCACGTCGATCCGTTCCATGATTTGAATTATTCAAAATTATCATCCCAAATCCACACCCAACACTATAATTTTGAAGCTTTTAATTTTCTTGAATTTTTTCAATGACTAAATTTTCTCAAACATTTTGTTCTTTTGTTAATATTGGCAGGCGCGGCAACGCGTGCCTCCATGTTCTAGTGTACTCTGTACTACACCCATATGAATACAATCAAAAGCAGCATGTAGGGTATTATCTCATCAAGAGAGCCCGAAGCTGGGTAAAACACTGTGTCCATGTTACCATCGCTTCAAGACGCCTAGCTTAGGAACCCTACTACGAGATACGCCGGATATTGAACCGACAAGGGGCTCTAATAGCACCTGATCGGAAGACCGATCCGTCGCTCTCTGCATTTGTTATGGCATTATGCGGAATAAATCCTTAAAGATTTTACAACCTCTCGAACAGCTGACCAACTCTCGCCATATCATGACAGTTAGTTTTTGGCTTTCTCTACTGAGGTGCTCGTCCGGAAGAACCAGGACACAATCGCAGTAGTTCTCCCAGCGCTACCTTAGCCGATGAAGCGGAACGTAAGGTACCAAAACATGGGAGCCGGGCAAACCCAACTAATGACCCAAGACATGATTCGGAGCTGATGCATATAGTGCTATAAGTTCGGGGTGCCAAGCGACTGAGAAGGTGGCCGGACTTTGTTGCCATATTATGGGTACAATGAAGCCCCTGGCATAGTAGGGCATGACACTATGTGCGGGTGTCGTTATGACAAAAAAGGCGTCAATGAGGAATGACGGCCGGTAAGTGTCATGTAACTCTACATGTTGTAGTGGAGTGACACGTCTATGCGTATGAGTACGGTTTATGCTATAAAAGGAGGTATCTTTGAACGGAACACATTGCGGGGCAGGAGAAGCGTGTGCGGATCCAAGGTGTATCCGGATTGTCTTCTTGGGGAATATTTGTGTATTCCCTCTTTGTGCATCCAAGCTGATTCCGTGTCGCCAGTCCTGTCCTGCGCAAAAGTGAGCCTGTAAAGAAAATGCTTAGAGAACCGCGGGGCCCTCCCCAGCTTATGCCGGAGTGCTTGATTGGAGCCTGGTCGAGCCGGGCTATTATGCCGTAAAGTAGCTCGGACTCCTTTGTTGGTGACCGGGGGGTGGCTGTCGAATCGAGGTTCGATAGAAAGGCACAACTTGCTACCTCAGCGGCGGTATACTTTCCAGTGTCGGGGTGGAGTTCGGCCTTGCCCGTAACTATGTCACATGGGCTTGGCATGGTGTGGTACCGCGTTGAATCGAGCCAATGCAGTTCGTCCCGGCAGTACGTAATAGTTATTGTATAAGGGGACAATGTCGAAGACTTATTCTTCGGCATGGTGATTTTTTGGTGATCCGAAGACAACCTCGTGGTGGTGGGCTGTAAAGCCCGACCTTTACACAGTGCGATATCTTGAGAAGATGTTTTTAGTGGGTTTGATCCTCGAGCGATCAATACCTATCTGGTGCACTGTGTCTTGGTGTAGCAAGTTTGGGCTACTGTTTATGCCAATAGGGGCTCGTGTGAGGTGGGTCGAGGATAAGTGCAACTCAATTGCCATGGTTGAAATTGGCTGGACGGTCTGTGTGATCGGAGATGATCGGCCGTATTTTTGTTCCGTGGGGTGACTTGTATTGTTGGGTCGGCGTCCCGAGGAGTACACATTCCTTCCCATTTGGGGATGTGGGTGGTGTTTATCACGTTCGCCTTGTTGGTTTGCGGAGAATTTTCTTTTGCCTCATAATGTTTGATGGTCTGGGCTCCTCGTTGTCTTCATAGCTTTGAGACCCCTTCTTATTGTTTCCGGCGCGCGACCGGCCGGTTTGTTTTGAAGACCCGGCATTCTCTATAGGTACGATTGGCTGCCGTTCCGGGGGTACCATGAATTTGACATGGGTGGTCGAGTATGCTGCCCAGGCCGGATGGCCTGAATTGTTCTCTTTCCGCTGACCGGACTAGGAGCCGCGGAATCCGGCATCGACTGCTGTGTCTTGGGTCTCATCATTATTTTTGTGACGCTTATGTTTGTTGCGTCGAGGTTTATGGGTGCTGTCTCGCATTTCCTGCGTATTGCCCCGGACCATGATGTATTGACGTCGGGGTGTGGGATTTAGGACCTCCTCCTCAAGTTGAGGTAGCAACTTGTGCTTTGGGTACCCTTTGGTGGGGCGCTCGAGTCCGTATTCCTCGGCTGCCAGGACCTCAGTCCATCTGTCTGTGAGCAGATCTTGATCATCTTGGAGCTGCTGTTGCTTCTTTTTCAGGCTTCTTGCAGTGGTCATAAGCCGGCGCTTGAAGCGCTCCTGCTCTACGGGATCCTCAGGCACGCCAAATTCATCGTCGCCGAGGCTCACCTCGTCTTCGGAGGGAGGCATGTAGTTGTCCTCCTCCAAGTATCCGTCCGTCACCTGTTCATCTGGGCTAACCTCCCTGTCTTCCTGTTCGGCCTGCTCGAAGGCAGGCTGATCGGGATTGTATTCATTTTCGGCGCCATCCGGATTGTTTTCGTCTCCTGTGCTGGTATTGCTATGGCGGGGCTCAGAGCGGCGCCGATAACGCTCATGCTTTGATTTCTTTCGTAAGGGGTTATCCTCTGTTGCCTCTGTTGGGGAACGTAGTAATTTCAAAAATTTTCCTACGCACACGCAAGATCATGGTGATGCATAGCAACGAGAGGGGAGAGTGTTGTCTACATACCCTTGTAGACCCAAAGAGGAAGCGATCACAACGTAGAGGAAGTAGTCGACGTTCTCCTCGCGATCCGACCGATCCGGCGCCGTTACTCGGCGCCCCGAGTTCTTGACACACGACAGCTCGATGGCGTCCCTCGTACTCGATCCAGCCGAGTGTCGAGGGAGAGTTTCGTCAACCTGACGGGTGGTGGCGATCTTGATGTTTCACGGCGCGGAGGCTTCGCCTAAGCTTCATGACGGTATAACCGAGGTGGAATATGGTGGAGGGGCACCGCTGCACGGCTAAGGAACGATCTCACGATCAACTTGTGTGTCCCAAGGTGCCCCCCTGCCCGTGATATAAAGGAGCAGGGGGGGGCGGCGGCCAAGAGGGGCGCTGCCAGGAGTCCTACTCCCTCTGGGAGTAGGATTCCCCCAATCCTAGTTGGACTAGGATTCGGGAGGGGAAGAGAGAGAGGGGCGGCCCTTCTCCTAGTCCTAGTAGGACTAGGGAAGGGGGCGCAGCCCCCTGGGCTGCCCTTCTCCTTTCCACCAAGGCCCATCGAGGCCCATTTACCTCCGGGGGTTCCAGTAACCTCCGGTACTCCCATAAATTCTGCCGCCGGAACCATTCGAACTCCAAACATAGGCTTCCAATATATCAATCTTTATGTCTCGACCATTCCGAGACTCCTCGTCATGTCCGTGATCACATCCGGGACTCGAACTTCTTGGTACATCAAAATACATAAACTCATAATAACCGTCATGAAACCTTAAGCGTGCGGACCCTACGGTTCGAGAACAATGTAGACATGACCTAGAACTATTCACGGTCAATAACCAACAGCGGGACCGGATGCCCATATTGGTTCCTACATATTCTCGAAGATCTTTATCGGTCGGACCGCATAACAACATCGTTGTTCCCTTTGTCATCGGTATGTTACTTGCCCGAGATTCGATCGTCGGTATCCAATACCTAGTTCAATCTCGTTATCGCAAGTCTCTTTACTCGTTCCGTAATACATCATCTCACAACTAACTCATTAGTTGTAGTGCTTGCAAGGCTTGATGATGTGCATTACCGAGAGGGCCAGAGATACCTCTCCAGACAATCGGAGTGACAAAACCTAATCTCAAATACGCCAACCCAACATCTACCTTTGGAGACACCGTAGTACTCCTTTATAATCACCCGATTCGTTGTGACGTTTGGTAGCACCAAAGTGTTCCTCGGTAAGCGGAGTTGCATAATCTCATAGTTACAGGAACATGTATATGTCATGGATAAAAGCAGTAGCAACATACTAAGCGATCGTGTGCTAAGCTAAGGGAATGGGTCATGTCAATCAGATCATTCTACTAATGATGTGACCTCATTAATCAAATAACAACTCCTTGTTCATGGTTAGGAAACATAACCATCTTTGATTAACAAGCTAGTCTAGTAGAGGCATACTAGTGACATGTTGTTTTGTCTATGCATTCACACATGTATCATGTTTCGGTTAATACAATTCTAGCATGAATGATAAACATTTATCATGAAATAAGGAAATAAATAATAACTTTATTATTGCCTCTAGGGCATATTTCCTTGATCTCCCACTTGCACTAGAGTCAATAATCTAGATTACATAGTAATGATTCTAACACCCATGGAGTCTTGGTGCTGATCATGTTTTGCTCGTGGAAGAGGCTTAGTCAACGGGATGCGCAACATTCAGATCCGTATGTATCTTGCAAATCTCTATGTCTCCGTGCGGACTAAGTCCGGATGGAATTGAGGCGTCTCTTGATGTGCTTGGTCCTCTTGTGAAATCTGGATTCCTTTGCTAAGGCAATTGCTCGATATTGTCACAGAAGATTTTCATTGGACCCGATGCACTAGGTATGACACCTAGATCGGATATGAACTCCTTCATCCAGACTCCTTCATTAGTCGCTTCGAAGCTGCTATGTATTCCGCTTCACATGTAGATCCCTTCACGACGCTTTGTTTAGAACTGCACCAACCGACTCCTCCGTTTAGTGTAAATACGTATCCGGTCTGCGATTTAGAATCGTCCGGATCGGTGTCAAAGCTTGCATCAACGTAACCGTTACGATGAGCTCTTTGTCACCTCCATATACGAGAAACATATCCTTAGTCCTTTTCGGTATTTCAGATGTTCTTGACCGCTGTCGATGATCCACTCTGGATTACTTTGGTACCTCCTGCTAGGCTTATAGCAAGGCACACATCAGGTCTGGTACACAGACATTGCATACATGATAGAGCCTATGGCTGAAGCATAGGAACATCTTTCATTTCTCTCTATCTTCTGCGGTGGTCGGGCATTGAGTCCGCTCAACTTCACACCTTGTAACACGTGCAAGAACCCTTTCTTTGCTTGATCCATTTTGAACTTTTTCAAAAAATTGTCAAGGTATGTGCTTTGTGAAAGTCCAATTAAGCGTCTTGATCTATCTCTATAGATCTTAATGTCCAATATGTAAGCAGCTTCACCGAGGTCTTTCATTGAAAACTCTTATTCAAGTATCCCTTTATGCTATCCAGAAATTCTATATCATTTCCGATCAGCAATATGTCATCCACATATAATATCGAGAAATGCTCTGAGCTCCCACTCACTTTCTTGTAAATCTGAGGCTTCTCCAAAAGTCTCAGACAAACCCAAATGCTTTGATCACACTATCAAAGCGTTTATTCCAACTCGAGATGCTTGCACGGTCCATAGATGGATCATTGGAGCTTGCATACTTTGTTAGCTCCTTTGGATCGATAAAACCTTACGGTTGCATCATATACAACTCTTCTTCCGTAAATCCATTCAGAATGCAGTCTTTACATCCATTTGCCAAATTTCATAATCATAAAATGCGGCAATTGCTAACATGATTCGGACGGACTTAAGCATCGCTACTGGTGAGAAGGTCTCATCGTAGTCAATCCCTTGAACTTGTCGAAAACCTTTTGCGACAAGTCGAGCTTTATAAACGATAACATTACCGTCCGCGTCGGTCTTCTTCTTGAAGATCCACTTGTTTTCTATTGCTTGCCTACCCTCGGGCAAGTCAACCAAAGTCCACACTTTGTTTTCATACATGGATCCCATCTCGCATTTCATGGCCTCAAGCCATTTTATGAATCTGGGCTCACCATCGCTTCTTCATAGTTCGTAGGTTCATCATGATCTAGTAGCATGATTTCCGAACAGGATTACCGTACCACTCAGTGCGGATCTTACTCTGGTTGATCTACGAGGTTACTGTAGTAACTTGATCTCGAAGTTTCATGATCAAAATCATTAACTTCCTCACTACTTGGTGTAGGTGTCTCGAAACCGGTTTCGCGACGAACTACTTTCAAGTAAGGGAGAAGGTACTATTACCTCATCAAGTTCCACTTTCCTCCCACTCACTTCTTTCGAGAGAAACTCCTTCTCTAGAAAGGATCCATTCTTAGCAACGAATGTCTTGCCTTCGGATCTGTGATAGAAGGTGTACCCAACTGTCTCCTTTGGGTATCCTATGAAGACACATTTCTCGATTTGGGTTCGAGCTTATCGGGTTGAAGCTTTTTCACATAAGCATCGCATCCCCAAACTTTAAGAAGCGACAACTTTGGTTTCTTGCTAAACCACAGTTCATAAGGTGTCGTCTCAACGGATTTGAAGGTGTTCTATTCGGTGTGAATGCGCCGTCTCTAGAGCATAACCCCAAAGCGATAGCGGTAAATCAGAAGAGACATCATAGATCGTACCATATCTAGTAAAGTACGATTCTGACGTTCGGACACACCATTCTGTTGTGGTGTTCGGGTGGCGTGAGTTGCTGAAACTATTCCGCATTGTTTCAAATGTAGACCAAACTCGTAACTCAAATATTCACCTCCACGATCGGATCGTAGAAACTTAATTTTCTTGTTACGATGATTTTCAACTTCACTCTGAAATTCTTTGAACTTTTCAAATGTTTTGGACTTATGTTTCATTAAGTAGATATACCCATATCTCGCTTAAGTCATCTGTGAAGGTGAGAAAATAACGATATCCGCCACGAGCCTCAACATTCATCGGACCACATACATACAGTATGTATGATTTCCAACAAATCTGTTGCTCTCTCCATAGTACGGAGAACGGTGTTCTAGTCATCTTGCCCATGAGGCACGGTTCTTAAGTGCCAAGTGATTCATAATCAAGTGACTCCAAAAGTCCATCAATATGGAGTTTCTTCATGCGCTTTACATCGATATGACCTAAACGGCGATGCCACAAATAAGTTGCACTATCATTATCAACTCTGCATCTTTTGGTTTCAACATTATGAATATGTGTATCACTACTATCGAGATTCATAAGAAATAGACCACTCCTCAAGGGTGCATGACCATAAAAGATATTACTCATATAAATAGAACAACCATTATTCTCTCGATTTAAATGAATAACCGTCTCGCATCAAACAAGATCCAGATATAATGTTCATGCTCAACGCAGCACCAAATAACAATTATTTAGGTCTAAAACTAATCCGAAGGTAGATGTAGAGGTAGCGTGCCGACCGCGATCACATCGACTTTGGAACCATTTCCCACGCGCATCGTCACCTCGTCCTTTGCGGTGTTAAGCAATCCGTAGTCCTGCTTTGAGTTGCAAATATTAGCAAGCAGAACCAGTATCAAATACCAGTGCTATCTGCGAGCTCTAGTAAGGTACACATCAATAACATGTATATCACATATACCTTTGTTCACCTTGCCATCCTTCTTATCCGCCAAATACTTGGGGGGTTCCGCTTCGGTGACCGACTGCTTGCGGTAGAAGCACTCGCCAGGTTTAGGGCCAGCTTGGGTTTCTTCTCTGAGTAGCAACTTGCTTGCCGTTCTTCTTGAGATTCCCTTCTTCTTCCCTTTGCCTTTCTTCTTGAAACTAGTGGTCTTGTTGACCATCAACACTTGATGCTCTTTCTTGATTTCTACCTCCATGCCTTTAGCATTGCGAAGAGCTCGGTATAGTCTTTACTAACCCTTGCATATTATAGTTCATCACGAAGCCTTTGTAGCTTGGTGGCGGTGATTGAGAATTCATCAATGACACAATCATCCGGAAGATTAACTCCCAATTGTGTCAAGTGATTGTAGTACCCGGACATTACGAGTATATGCTCACTAATGAACTATTCTCCTCCATCTTGCAGCTATAGAACTTATTGGAGACTTCATATCTCTCAATCCGGGCATTCTGTTGGAATATTAACTTCAACTCCTAGAACATCTCATATGCTCCATAGCGTTCAAAACGTCGTTGAAGTCCGGTTCTAAGCCGTAAAGCATGGCACACTCGAACTATAGAGTAGTCATCACTTTGCTCGCCAGACGTTCACAACATCGGTGTTGCTCAAAGAAGAGGCTGTCACCTAGCGGTGCATCCGGGGCGTAACTCTTACGTGCAAACAATGAGGATGATCCTCGTTACGGACCCGATCCGTGTAATTGCTACCATCATCTTTCAACTTTGCTTTCTCAAGGAACGCATTAAAATTCAACGGAACAACAAAGACGAGCCATCTATCTACAATCAAACATAAACAAGCAAGATACTATCAGGTACTAAGTTCATGATAAATTTAAGTTCAATTAATCATATTACTTAAGAACTCCCACTTAGAAAGACATCTCTCTAGTCATCCAAGTGATCACGTGATCCAAATCAACTAAACCATAACCGATCATCACGTGAAATGGAGTAGTTTTCAATGGTGAACATCTTATGTTGATCATATCTACTATATGATTCACGCTCGACCTTTCGGTATCCGTGTTCCGAGGCCATATCTGCATATGCTAGGCTCGTCAAGTATAACCCGAGTATTCTGCGTGTGCAAAACTGGCTTGCACCCGTTGTAGATGGACGTAGAGCTTATCACACCCGATCATCACGTGGTGTGCGGGCACGACGAACTTTGGCAGCGGTGCATACTGGGAGAACACTTCTTGATAATTTAGTGAGAGATCATCTTTTAATGCTACCGTCAATCAAAGCAAGATAAGATGCATAAAAGGATAAACATCACATGCAAATCAATATAAGTGATATGATATGGTCATCATCATCTTGTGCTTCATGATCTCCATCTTCTGCACCACCATGATCACCATCGTCACCGCGCGACACCTTGATCTCCATCGCAGCATCGTTGTCGTCTCGCCAAACTTATGCTACTACGACTATCTCTACCGCTTAGTGATAAAGTAAAGCATTACAGGCGATTGCATTGCATACAATAAAGCGACAACCATATGGCTCCGCCGATTGCCGATAACCGGTTACAAAACATGATCATCTCATACAATAAAATATAGCATCACGTCTTGACCATATCACATCACAACATGCCTGCAAAAACAAGTTAGACGTCCTCTACTTTGTTGTTGCAAATTTTACGTGGCTGCTACGGGCTTAAGCAAGAACCGGTCTCACCACGCATCAAAACCACAGCGATACTTCGTCAAATAGACTCGTTTTAACCTTCTCAAGGACCGGGCGTAGCCACTTTCGGTTCAACTAAAGTGAGAGCGACAGCACCCACCGGTCACCTTTAAGCAACGAGTGCTCGTGGCGGTGAAACCAGTCTCGCGTAAGCGTCACGCGTAATGTCGGTCAGGCCGCTTCATCTCACAATACCGCTGAACCAAAGTATGACATCTTTGGTAGGTAGTATGACTTGTATCGCCCACAACTCACTTGTGTTCTACTCGTGCAAAACATCAAACCATAGAAAAACCTAGGCTCGGATGCCCTTTGTTGGGGAACGTAGTAATTTCAAAAATTTTCCTACGCACACGCAAGATCATGGTGATGCATAGCAACGAGAGGGGAGAGTGTTGTCTACATACCCTTGTAGACCCAAAGCGGAAGCGATCTGGCGTAGAGGAAGTAGTCGACGTTCTCCTCGCGATCCGACCGATCCGGTGCCGTTACTCCGGCGCCCGAGTTCTTGACACACGTACAGCTCGATGGCGTCCCTCGTACTCGATCCAGCCGAGTGTCGAGGAGAGTTCGTCGACAAGACGACGTGGCAGGACGATCTTGATGTTTCACCGTAGCGAGGGCTTCGCCTAAGCTTCGCGACAGTATAACCGAGGTGGAATATGGTGGAGGGGGCACCGACACGGCTAAGGAACGATCTCACGATCAACTTGTGTGTCCCAAGGTGCCCCCTGCCCCGTGATATAAAGGAGCCAGGGGAGGGGGCCTGGCCAAGAGGGGGCGCCTAGGAGTCCTACTCCCTCTGGGAGTAGGATTCCCCCAATCCTAGTTGGACTAGGATTCCTGGAGGGAAAAGAGAGAGGGGGCCCTTCTCCTAGTCCTAGTAGGACTAGGGAAGGGGGGCGCAGCCCCTTGGGCTGCCCTTCTCCTTTCCACCAAGGCCCATCGAGGCCCATTTACCTCCGGGGGTTCGGTAACCTCCGGTACTCGGTAAATTCCGTTTTAGCGGAACCATTCGAACTCCAAACATAGGCTTCAATATATCAATCTTTATGTCTCGACCATTCCGAGACTCCTCGTCATGTCCGTGATCACATCAGGGACTCGAACTTCTTGGTACATCAAAATACATAAACTCATAATAAGCATCATCGAAACCTTAAGCGTGCGGACCCTACGGTTCGAGAACAATGTAGACATGACCTAGAACTATTCACGGTCAATAACCAACAGCGGGACTGGATGCCCATATTGGTTCCTACATATTCTCGAAGATCTTTATCGGTCGGACCGCATAACATCATACGTTGTTCCTTTGTCATCGGTATGTTACTTGCCCGAGATTGATCGTCGGTATCCAATACCTAGTTCAATCTCGTTACACGGCAAGTCTCTTTACTCGTTCCGTAATACATCATCTCACAACTAACTCATTAGTTGTAGTGCTTGCAAGGCTTGATGATGTGCATTACCGAGAGGGCCCAGAGATACCTCTCCGACAATCGGAGTGACAAAACCTAATCTCAAATACGCCAACCCAACATCTACCTTTTGGAGACACCTGTAGTACTCCTTTATAATCACCCGATTCACGTTGTGACGTTTGGTAGCACCAAAGTGTTCCTCCGTTAACGGAGTTGCATAATCTCATAGTTACAGAACATGTATATGTCATGGATAAAAGCAAGAGCAACATACTAAGCGATCGTGTGCTAAGCTAAGGGAATGGGTCATGTCAATCAGATCATTCTACTAATGATGTGACCTCATTAATCAAATAACAACTCCTTGTTCATGGTTAGGAAACATAACCATCTTTGATTAACAAGCTAGTCAAGTAGAGGCATACTAGTGACATGTTGTTTTGTCTATGCATTCACACATGTATCATGTTTCCGGTTAATACAATTCTAGCATGAATGATAAACATTTATCATGAAATAAGGAAATAAATAATAACTTTATTATTGCCTCTAGGGCATATTTCCTTCAGCCTCATCGCCATTGGTTTCTTTGGGGTGTCCACCATATATATATCATACGAGGAGGTGGTTGTCCAGCGCCCCGTGGGTGGTGGTTCTTGTTCTTCTCCTGTGTCGTCGTCCACACCATCGATGTCTTCGGAGTCGAAGTCAAGCACGTCGGCCAAATCATCAACAGTGGCAATGAAGTGGGTGGTGGGTGGGTAACGAATTTCCTCGTCGCCTGCTTCCTACTCGAGCCGGACATAGTTCGGCCAAGAGTCTCCTGACAAAGAGAGAGACCTTAATGAATTCAGCATGTCGCTGAAGGGCGAGTGCTGAAAGATATCCGCAGCGGTGAACTCCATTACTGGAGCCCAATCGGATTCGATGGGCCCGGGTGCGTACGGTCTGGAACCTACAGCCGGACACAAGTCCGGGGGTCCGGTGACACAAACTTCCTTAGAGGTGGAGTCTGTGTTCAGCTCTACTGCCGATGAGTACGCGGCCTCCAGGGCGGGGTACATCCACCCGTCCCCGGACGACGCGATCTGCCCCGGATTTAGGTCCGGAGCTACTATAGGTGCGATATCCCGAATATTTTCTGACAGTAGATCTAAGACGTGCTTGTCGTGACTGTTCGGCGCTCCTGGCGTAGGCCTGAATCCGTCGAAGATCAAGTCTCCGCGGATATCGGCCGTGTAGTTCAAGTTTCCGAACCTGACCTGATGGCCAGGGGTGTAGCTGTCGATCCGCTCCAGATGGCTGCTTAATTGGCCGCAAGAAGCCGCCGAACACGAAGATCTGTCCGGGAAGAAAAGTCTCACCCTAGACCGCATTGTTGTTGAT
This sequence comes from Aegilops speltoides, assembly GCA_021437245.1. Taxonomy (NCBI): domain Eukaryota; kingdom Viridiplantae; phylum Streptophyta; class Magnoliopsida; order Poales; family Poaceae; genus Aegilops; species Aegilops speltoides. The sequence goes on from CM038142.1 coordinate 116,278,427, forward strand.
GATTGAAGGAGCCATCGGGCCTTGATGCGATGACACAGAGGAACTTTCAATGAAAGCACCAATGTCGGTGTCAAAACCGGCGGATCTCGGGTAGGGGGTCCCGAACTGTGCGTCTAAGGCTAATGGTAACAGGAGGCAGGGGACACAACGTTTTACCCAGGTTCGGGCCCTCTCGATGGAGGTAATACCCTACTTCTTGATTGATTGATCTTGATGATATGAGTATTACAAGAGTTGATCTACCACAAGATCGTAGAGGCTAAACCCTAGGAGCTAGCCTATGATTATGATTGTCCTTCTACGGACTAAACCCTTCGGTTTATATAGACACCGGAGGAGGCTAGGGTTACACAGAGTCGGTTACAAATAAGGAGATCTAACATCCGAATCGCCAAGCTTGTCTTCCACGCAAAGGAGAGTCCCATCCGGACACGGACGAAGTCATGAGTCTTGTATCTTCATAGTCCAACAGTCCGGCCAAAGTATATAGTCCGACTATCCGGATACCCCCTTATCCAGGACTCCCTCAATGGGATCCTCGAGGAAATAGGTCTCATCATGCCCTGTCTTGGTAACCAGTTATGGCTCCATATGCATGTAGTTTGCCCATTACCAATTCTTCTTATTATCCCCAGTCTTAGCATATCCCGACCACCCAAGACCGCCCTCCAGATCTGAGACGGCCTCCCACCAAGTTCTGCATCCACCAACGTGGTCTCCGGGAAGTATGTCGCCTTCAGTATTCTCGCACTCAAAGAGTCAGGCTCGGTAAGAGCTCTCCAGGCTTGTCTAGCAAGCAAAGCAAGGTTGAAAATCTCTATATCACGGAATCCCAAACCGCACAAGTGTTTTGGTCTCGTCATGACATCCCGGGCCACCCGGCTAGGTTTCCTCTTGCCCGCTTTACTTCCCCACCAGAACTGACGAATAATAGACGTGATGTTCTCACATAGGCCCCACATCTGTTGGCATCCCCAAATATCGATCACTCAAGGATTCATTCTGTACATTGAGAGTGTTTTTGATACTAACCCTTAAAGGTTGCGGGCACCCTTTGCTGAAAAACATAGAGGATTTATCGTGATTTACCCTTTGTGTGGAAGCATTGCAATACATATCCAGCAGGTTTGATACATCTACCGCCCCCTACACACTTGACTTGAACAACAACAGGCTATCATCGGCGAAGAGCAGGTGGTTGACAGCCGGAGTTGTGGGTGCCACCTTGATCCCACTGAGTGCTGATGATCGAGAACTGGGTTTTAAAAGGCACAAAAGGCCCTCAGCTACGATCAAGAAGAGGTAGGGGGAGATCGGATCTCCCTGTCGGATGCCACGAGAAGGCAAAAAATTCTCAAGTCTCTCCCCATTAAACTGAACTGAGAATGAAACAAAGCTGATCATCCCCATTACTATGTCCACCCACTATTGGTTGAAACCGAGCTTGATCATAATTGCTTGGAGATAAGACCACTCCAGCCTGTCATATGCTTTCATCATGTCCAGCTTCAACGCACAATAGTTGTTTGATTTTGCCTTACTACGCTTCATAAAATGTAAACACTCATATGCACATATGATGTTATCAGTTATGAGTCTGCCCGGAACGAACACAGATTGCTCCTCACAAATAATGTCTAGTAATACCACTTTCAGCCTGTTTGCAATGACCTTGGAAGCTATTTTGTAAATGACATTACACAAGCTAATAGGACGGAACTGGGTTAGAGGAGTTGGATTGATCACCTTGGGAATAAGAACTAGGACCGTGTCATTCACACATGCCGCACTCTCCTCCCCTCGAACAATTCTCAATACTGCTTTAGTGACCTCCTTCCCACATAGGTCCCAGTGCCATTGATAAAAGTGAGCAGGAAATCCATTCGGCCCCGGTGCCTTAGTGGGAAACATCTGGAAAAGCATTGTTTTCACTTGTTCATTTGTGTAAGGTGCAGTGAGCTGATCATTCATAACATCTGTAACCTTGGCGGGGACATGTTGTAGCACTTGATCGATATCCGTTACGCCCTCATAAGAGTAAAGATTCTTATAGATATCGGACACCATACCTTTTAGTCTGGCTTGGTCATCAATCATGGCTCCTAGGGAGTTAGCCAGCGCTTTAATCATGTTCTTCTTCCTCCGCGTGCTAGCTCTCATATGGAAAAACCTCGTATTCTTGTCACCCGCCGCTAGCCCACTCTATGCGTGACCTTTGCCTCCACATGATCTCCTCCTGATGATATAACTCAACAAGTCTCACATTAATTTTCAGCTCAGCATGCATCGGCCCCACCCTGGTTGGCTCCCCTCTCAAGCGGTGCAACTCAGTGCAAAGGTGTTTAATCTCCTTTGGAACGCATCCAAACGTCTCCCTGTTCCATCGACCCAAGCTGCTTGATATTGCTTTTAGTTTCTCCCTGAGTCCCTCCATAGTTAGTGAGACTTGCCCCTAGCTCCATTGTTGGGTGATAGTGTCACGCCAAGACTCATGTGACTCCCACATAACCTCGTATCTGAAAGGAGGTTTTGCCGATGGACGCCCCTGCTCGCCTCTCAGGCTGAATAGAATCGGGCAATGGTCGGAGCCGGCTGCTGTTAAGTGTTTTAGGTTTGCCTTCGAGTACTGTGCAGTAAGCTCGGCCAACACCAGGGCCCGGTCCAGCCTAACCCTCGTATAGCCTCCACCGGTCACTCTTTTCTCAAAAGTCCAGAAATTGCCCCCATAGCCCAAATCCATCGACATGCAAACATCAACAGCTTCACGAAAACCCTGAATTTGAGTATTGCTTTGCTCTCCTATACCTTCTTGCTCCTCTGGACGTAGGACTTCATTAAAGTCGCCCATGCAAACCCATGGAAGCTCACTCAAACTTGCTATTCCCTTCATGGTGTCCCACGTCTGGTGTCTCAAATGCGTTCGTGCCTCCCCATAGAAACAAGATACACGCCACTTATCGTGACCTGGTTCATCTATAGAGCAATCAATATGATACACCGAGTACCCCAAAATCTCAACTTTTATTGGATTGTTCCAGAAAATACCAAGGCCTCCACTCCGGCCCTGACTACTAACAGCAAAAGAATTATCAAAGCCAAGAGTACTTGCTAAATTTTCTACCCGAACTCTATCTAACTGTGTATCGACAATACAAAGCAGGGTAGGGACAAATTTCTTCGTTAGTTCGCGAAGTTCTCGGACTATCGCGGCTTTGCCCGCACCGCGACAGTTCCAGCTCAAGATACTCATTGTGCCCGGCGGTACTCCTCTCGGGAGCCCACCGATGTTGCTTCTGCATCATTGCCTGATCTCTTGATACTACTCTGGAGTTGGTTCCCCTTATCATCCCCTGTATCCATCCAGGCACGCTTAGGTTCCTGCTTTGGGGGCGGGCTCAGTGGGACTTGTGGTGAAAGGAGGGCAAGAATCTCACCTCCCTTCGGTTTAGACTTGTATCCACCCTGTATGTTGGCTATTGTATCTGAAACTTGTGTGCGCTTTCTGTTTCCCTCCGCATCGACCATCTGTTCATCCACATCAGAACTGTTGCGGGCCTGCTGTCCCCTTTCTTTGGCTTTTTCCTTCCTGCCGTTCCTTGCTCCGCCAGGTCCTGGTCCCTCGCCCCTGAACCAATCTGCCTTCAGGTTCTTGAAAACCAACAACGATGGCGAGTGCACACCGTCCCCGTGTTCCTTATACAAATGGCCAATCATCCCGCAAATGGCACACCAGTTCGGGAGACACTCGTATTTCACACGAAAAATCATCCTTCTATCGCCCACCTTGAGTGACACGGCATTCTTCAGCGGTTTACTCACATCAATCTTGACCTGGACCCTGTAAAAATTGCCTTCAAAGTCATGCGAGGCTGGTTCGGCATAGATGAACTCCCCTAGCTTCGAGGCCAGCGATGGGATATGGGATACGTAGCCCTCTGGGAAGTCGTGTATATGAGCCCATATTTCCATCCTGTCAAGCTTGATCGAAGACGACTTTGAGAAACCATCATACGGTGCCAGAACCACCGCATCCCTCGAAACGCCCATGGACCGGTCCCCATTACTCGCTCCCAGTCCCCCAAGCATGCGAATTGGAGGGTGTACAGATTATCCTCTAGAGGGCGAATATTGACTCTCTGCGCAAGGTTCCAGACTGCACGCATGTTTTTATAGAACCAAAACTGTCTATACTCCTTCTCAGTGTTTACCCTGGCCACTGCCATCCAGCGGGTCGCTTCGGGCGGCACGGATCCCTGATCTACCACCACATCATCCAGATCTTCCTCGGGGAGACCCAACTCCTGCATCATCGCTGCCAGATCGTCCTGATCGCCCGATCCAAAAGCTTCAGTCGCCATCTTCTTGTTCCCTTGCCCGAAGATGAGTTCTACCGGGCTGTGACCTAACCCTAACCAACCAGTCGCCGCTAGTTCGTCACCCAAAACGGGGGAGCGAAACCAGACCGTCACACCCCGTCGAAGACGGAGAGGACTCAATGATCCGAGGTAGGGAAAAAGGTTCTCTACACGCGGCGAAGATCGTCGCCGAGAGGATGTGCAACCCTAACGAGAGGGAAGTTTTTACGTTTGGGCATGTTTAACTTTTTTTTGGTGGACCTCTATATTAACTAACGAAACTGCTCCGTGGACGACGAATGCACGCACGATGGGCCATACAGCCGTTGATATGCGTGCATGAACGACTTGATATGTGATGTCGTGCATGAATCGTCCGCCTGGCGTCGTGTGCATAGGAGCGCTGATTAACTAATCATGGGTTTACCATAAAAAAAAACTAATCATGCGTCAAACTGGGCCTGATCTCGGGTGCGCATATATGGGCCGGCCAGGTCGGGTTCGCAGGCCCACACGCCAGACGCAGAGATCTAGGGCAAAACTGCCCCGAAGCAAACGGCCACCGTGAGATGCAGATCAAACCGCAGGCACGCCACCACCCATCCCCCCGTTTTAAGGCCCCAAACCCTCTCGAATCCGCCCCCCACCTGCGCCGTCGTCCTCCTCCTCCTCGCCTCCCAGCGGCCACCACACCTCGACTCGCTCCCTCGAGGTAACCACCCCATCCTCACCGGCCCCTCCCCTTCTCCCCGTTGCGTAGATCCGCCCTTAGCTGTTCTCGATCTTCAGTTCTAGGCTACATCTTCGATCTTTTCGCGGTGAATCGCGTGATGTTAGTTTCGCTCTTTAAGTATTTTGTGGATGTGATGTTTTGGTCTTCGATCTGGAGGGGCTGTAGCTATTTGCTTAGATAGCGTGTGTTTCAGCAGATCTCGGTTATTGGCTACGGATGTTCTGTTGGTTATTAATGCCGTTAGGGGTTTAGATCCGACGCGTCGTGTGTTCTGTTCGTAAAATTGGATTGCGTGTCACATACATCGCAGCAGGAAGAATAAATTGCGCCAAAGGGCATCTACATCGTGTTTGTTTTGTGGATATCCGTAGTACCTGTAATAGAAGATGAGAAATAGAATAAATTCTTGCATATTTATTGTCTCAGTGAATTTTGATAGTAAATCAGCGAAAGTGCTCCTATCAAAAGCCAGCTAAATGGATTTGGCCTATGTTGCTTCAGTTTACATTATTCTTACCCGTATCTACCTAGTTGTTTTGAATGCGCCACATCCCTGTGTGCTATTTATCTGTAACATAATCATGTTATGTCAATCAGTTATCTATCCGCATACCTGCTGTGCCATGTCAATTGCTTGCCATCCAAATTTATGCTTTTATGTGTTCTCAAACACAGTGTAGTGTTGATGCATGTTGTTTTGTCAGTATGATATCTCACTGGTTTGTTCTTAGTTGTTTCTCTTCTGCCTAATTATGCAGCTATTCTGGCATGTCGATTTGATTAGCTAGTTCTCTCCAAATCTCCCTTATTTGTTCTTTAAAATCATTAGCTTGTTTGCTTCCTGAGTTATGGTGGGTCCTGTTACATAGATAGGATTAGGATGCCATTAGTGTTAAGCTGGCTTGTGGTTTCGTAGTTAAATTCCACAGTTTGTGTGCCAAAATCTACTGTTCTTATATAGCTCTCTTCTCTGCCAGTAGATCATCTGTTCCATCCTTTTGAGGCGAGATGGCGGCTACCTTCAATGTTAACGCTGAGGCAGGCCTTAAAAAGCTTGATGGCTACCTTCTGTCTCGCAGTTACATCTCTGGGTATGTGTTTCATACTTTCATGCCATACTTGATTAGTACAATGGTTGTATTCGTGGCATCAGTCTTACCCTGTAAAACTTGCTCTGTAGATACCAAGCTTCCAAGGATGACTTGGCTGTGTATTCTGAATTCTCAGTTGCTCCACCATCAACTTGCACCAATGTTGCAAGGTGGTACAATCACATTGATGCACTCCTGAAGCTGAGGTATGAACTCAAATTTAATTCACAACAGCCTTACAATCCTGTTGTAACACTAAGTGATTCTAATTTATGTAAACAATCTGTTCATATTCAGTGGAGTTACTGCCCCTGGTCAAGGTGTGAAGGTTCTGTCATCAGTTGTCCCTGAGACGTCAACTACGGATGTTGCTGAGGTAACACAGCCATAACCCCTTCTGCTTTAGATAAATCTTATCATTTCTTCTGCAAGTGTGCCAACTGCTGAACTGGTTCAGGTGCTGGTTTTTATTGGGCGTTTGTGCGCTTTAAATCTTCCAGTATCATAAGCATAACATCATGTATACTGTACTCTGCAGGCTCCTGCAGCTGATGATGACGATGACAGCGATGTTGACCTTTTTGGAGAGGAAACCGAAGAGGAGAAGAAGGCAGCTGAAGAGCGTGCTGCCAAAGCTAAGGCTTCTACCAAGAAGAAAGAATGTATGTTATCCTACATTCTATGTATTTTATTGTCTCATTTATATAGTTTTGCATTGAACTATATTGTGAAGCATGTCTATGTATTAGTTCTAATAGTGTATGGCCGAAGCAATTATTTTGTACTCTCAAAATTTACTAACTGAGTATTAGTGAAGAATGTATGTTATTTTGCACTGTACTTAATTGTTTCATCGATGGCTCTATCTGGCACTTTATTTACAAACATTGTTTAAGTACTGTTAGTGCTTTTAAACTTCAAAGCTCAGATTTCGTACTAACTTGGTTCTTTTGTTGTTATCAGCTGGCAAGTCATCAGTTTTGCTTGATGTTAAGCCATGGGACGATGAGACTGACATGGTCAAGCTGGAGGAAGCTGTCCGAAGCATCAAGATGGAGGGCCTTCTGTGGGGTGCTTGTATGTCACTACTCTTGAATGTTTTTTCTACTTATAAATTTTGGTGGTACATATTATTTTTGTCTGCACAATTACTTGTGTTTTGTAATGTTGAGGGTTTGCCGTCCCTTGCAGCCAAGCTCATGCCAGTTGGATATGGCATCAAGAAGCTCCAGATTATGATGACCATCATTGATGACCTCGTCTCTGTCGACACTCTTATTGAAGACCATCTCTGTGTTGAACCAGCCAACGAGTACATCCAGAGCTGTGACATTGTTGCCTTCAACAAAATCTGTAAGTTTCCCTTCTGCCCGTCTAATCTCCTAGCCTAGCTGTGATGGTACTGGCCGTCCATTCTCCTGGAAGTCATACCACACTAGGGACTGTTTGTGTGTCTAGTTCTGGTCTCACCGGTACTGGCTTCTGCTCAGCTATCTGGCTGGTCTAGATGCTTTGTTGTGATGTCCAATCCTGGTCTCCATTTCATCTAGTCAATCCATGTCTATTGCTGGCCTGCACCTTTTGATTACGAAGACTCAGCCCTAACTTTGGAACTTGTTTTACTGCAGAAATCTTCCTGAGGCAGGTGATGGCGGTGGGTGGACAATGCAGCAGCACAATATATCTACAGTTTTCCGTTGCCGTGATGGTGTGCTAGCTAAAGCAAGCATAACATATCTTCCCTGTGAGGTTTTTGGACCTTAGGTCGAGTTGAGTCGTAGTGTTATTACTGAGTGTTATTTGCTTTGTATGAAATGAGACAATGTGGTTGGATTCCTGTTGCTATTCTCTTTCTCTGCCGTCTAATTCATCGCAGCTACCTACTTGTGTGTACTCGCCTACTTTCTCCCCTGACAGATGCCAACACCACAGTAAGTAACCAGGACTAGGGTAGGATGAGTGATAAACTGATCATTACCTCTACGGGTCTAGCCAAGCGCCAAGGCATCGCGGCGAAGGGAGTCGCTAGCAGAGCATTACTCTGGAACCTTCCTTGTGATCGAAGTCACCCAATCACCTCGGTGTATATGACCTTCTAACAAAGTGGTTAGCTATCGATATCACTTGCGTGCGCCTGTGACTCTGTTCACATGCCAGTACATAGCTAGCTGTAGGCCGGCCCTATTTATAGGCACGGGGTGTACGCTACCCGGCCCCCGCGCACACAGTAACAACTCCACCACCACCACACCATAGGTCACAAGAAAAACGCCGCTCTCGATCGGGATCATGCATGGCTGGTTTTGCGGCGGACGCCAAAGGGGGGCGAACCGGCCGGCCGGCCGGCTGCTGCTTAATTAATGGCCGGGGCTGTCGAGATCGCGACGCTGTTGCACTGTTGCTTCACTGTTCTCTGAATACGGTGTGCAGTGAGTTTATTGCAGACTTGTTTTGCAAAATGAAAAAGGGAAAATGGGCAGATTAGTTAGCGGCTGCACTGTTGCAGGCATGCTCGGAGATAACTTTACTTCATTTTCTTATCATCGCTTATCACTGCACTGTTGACTGGACTGAGGACGAGGACACTCTAGCTAGAGGCGGCGCCTCGGTGTCGATCGCCTATTCATTCATCTCTCTGTCCATGAGACGATCCACTCCCTGCAAGTAGTGGTGTGTTCAGCTAGCAGCTGAAAGGTTAATTAGTTTTCAGGGCAAGTGGTTGCAAGGCGACATCCAATATGCACGCTAGTCTGGGTCTTTTTTATCCCGGAATAGGAAGGTTGCCAAAATCTTGTGATGTCAGGGCGGGGGTCATGGGTCGATCTGTGTGCGCCTCATGCAAGCGCGGGGCAGGGGCTGTCGAGGTCGCGCGCCTGTGAGCGGCTCCAAAAAGAAGAAGAAGTCGTCAGTGAAGAAGTATTCTGCCAAAAGTAGGGTGTCAGGTGATTCAAGAAAGTTTGCGGCTGGTCTATGCCGGAGGCTGGATGCTGATCTAGGTATGGCCTCGGGCCCTTCTTCTGCTGCAGCGTCTCCCTGCCGTTTCTCCCCTGACAGATGCCTGGACGCTGCAGCTGTTTTGTCGTTTGAATTACAAGCACGGCGCCTGTGCCGCGTTCCCCAGCTACTGCCTGTCTTCGCGTGGCTGGCTGGTGCTTGTCTACCATAGTCACCAGTCAGTTCCTGCTAATCTGTGGCTATGTGTCTTCGCTGTTCTTGCCTATGCTGTAGAATATTAATCGGAGGCAACAAAGACAGAAAAGAAGCTGTCATTGAATCCTAACCTGTCCGGGGTTCTTCTCCGCCCTGTACTCTACCCAAATGGCAAGTGAACTGTATATCAGAACCCCCCCAAAAAAATACTGATGCGACTGTAAAGCAAGTGCCCGCTAATACAACAACTACATTCAAAGGCAGCTGTCTTCCCACCATGTCCTTGTCCTGAGAAATGCATGACTCGGAAGTAGCCTCTTACTAGCTTCTTTAGAGCTTGGGAAAATTTTCACCGCAACATACATGACAAAACCGAGGAGAGGCCTTAGGCAAAGATCCTCCTCCATGTCGCCCTCTTGGTGATTCTTCACCTTCACATCGTTTAGGAAGAGAGGCTTCTTTCTACCGAAGAGCATGATCTCCGAGCAAGCTCAAGTGAAGGGTTGTTAGCCTTATAGAGGGCTTGTAAGAAACAATGTGTGAGAACAACCTTGATCTTATATTGGGGTGAGCTCAACTTGAAGGCGATTGATTATTAATGAGCTCACCCCACACAACTTGGAAACGATTCTGCATCTACTACTATTACTCCACACATCGACCGACTCCTGCCTGCATCTAGAGTATGAAGTTCATGAAAAACAGAGTGACGCATTAAGTAAGATGACATGATGTAGATGAATAAACTCAAGCAATATGATGAAAAACCCCATCTTTTTATCCTCGATGGAAACAATACAATACGTGCCTTGCTGCCCCTACTGTCACTGGGAAAGGACACCGCAAGATTGAACCCAAAGCTAAGCACTTCTCCCATTGCAAGAAAAACCTATCTAGTTGGCCAAACCAAACCGATAGTTCGAAGAGAATTACAAAGATTTCAAATCATGCATAAAAGAATTCAGAGAAGATTCAATTAATATATATAGATAAGCTGATCATAAATCCACAATTCACCGAATCTCGGCATACACACCTCAAAAAAAGTATTACGTCGAATAGATCTCCAAGAACATCAAAGAGAACATGGTATTGAGAATCAAAGAGAGAGAAGAAGCCAGTAAACTACTCACACTTCATCGGAAGGGCAATAGAGTTGATGTAGAAGCCCTTCGTGATCTAATCCCCCTCCGGCAGGGTGCCGGAAAAGGTCCCTAGATGGGATCTCACGAGTACAGAAGGTTGCGGCGGTGGAGAAGTGTTTTCGTGGATGCCTCTGATGGTTTGGGGATATATGAGAATATATAGGCGAAAGAATTAGGTCATGAGGTGCACAGGGGCCCACAAGGGTGGGGGCGCGCCCTCCGTCCTTGTGGCCGCCTCGTGGCTCCTCCGACTTCATCTCCAAGTTTCCTAGTTGTCATCTGGTCCAAGAAAAATCATCGCGAATGTTTTATTCTGTTTGGACTCTGTTTGGTATTCTTTTTCCGCGAAACTCAAAAACAAGGAAAAAAACAGGAACTGGCACTGGACTCTAGGTTAATAGGTTAGTCCCCAAAATAATATAAAATAGCATATTAAATTATTAATGCATATAGAACATCCAAAATAGATAATATAATAGCATGGAACAATAAAAAATTATAGATACATTGGAGACGTATCAAACATCCCCAAGATTAATTCCTGCTCGTCCTCGAGTAGATAAATGATAAAAACAGAATTTTTGATGTGGATGCTACCAAACATATTTATCCATGTAATTTCTTGATTGTGGCATGAATATTCAGATCCATAAGATTCAAAATAAAAGTTTAATATTGACATAAAAATAATAATACTTCAAGCATACTAAAAAGGAAATTATGTCTTCTCAAAATAACATGGCCAAAGAAAGCTTATCCCTACAAAATCAAATAGTCTGGTTATGCTCCATCTTCATCACACAAAATATTCAAATCATGCACAACCCCGATGACAAGCCAAGCAATTGTTTCATACTTTTGATGTTCTCAAACCTTTTCAACTTTCACGCAATACATGAGCGCGAGCCATGGACATAGCAGTATAGGTGGAATAGAAGGTGGTTGTGGAGAAGACAAAAAGAAGGCGACAGTCTCACATCAACTAGGCGTATCAACAGGCTATGGAGATGCCCATTAATAGATATCAATGTGAGTGAGTAGAGATTGCCATGCAACGGATGCACTAGAGCTATAAGTTTATGAAAGCTCAAAAGAAAACTAAGTGGGTGTGCATCCAACTCGCTTGGTCACGAAGACCTAGGGCAATTTGAGGAAGCCCATCATTGTAATATACAAGTCAAGTTCTATAATGAAAAATTCCCACTAGTATATGAAAGTGACATCATAGGAGACTCTCTATCATGAAGATCATGGTGCTACTTTGAAGCACAAGTGTGTAAAAGGATAGTAACATTGCCCCTTTTTTTTATTTGGGCCTTCTCTCATTTTTTTGGACTCTTTTTTTTTTCATCCGGTGTCTCATCTCGACTTGTGGGGGAATCATAGTCTCCATCATCCTTTCTGTTGGAAATATGCCCTAGAGGCAATAATAAAAGGATTATTATATTTCAATGTTCATGATAATTGTCTTTTGTTCATGCTATAACTGTATTATCCGGAAATCGTAATACACGTGTGAACACTTAGACCCAATGAGTCCCTAGTGAGCCTCTAGTTGACTAGCTCGTTGTGATCAATAGATAGTCATGGTTTCCTGACTATGGACATTGGATGTCGTTGATAACGGGGTCACATCATTAGGAGAATGATGTGATGGACAAGACCCAATCATAAGCGTAGCATAAAAGATCGTATAGTTCGTTTGCTAGAAGCTTTGCCAATGTCAAGTATCTATTCCTTCGACCATGAGATCGTGTAACTCCCGGTTACCGTAGGAGTGCCTTGGGTGTACCAAACGTCACAACGTAACTGGGTGACTATAAAGGTGCATTACAGGTATCTCCGAAAGTATCTGTTGGGTTGACACGGATCGAGATCGATTTGTCACTCCGTATGACGGAGAGGTATCTCTGGGCCCACTCGGTAATGCATCATCATAATGAGCTCAATGTGACCAAGGTGTTGGCCACGGGATCATGCATTACGATGCGAGTAAAGTGACTTGCCGTAACGAGACCGAACAAGGTATTGGGATACCGACGATCGAAGTCTCGGGCAAGTAACATACCGATTGACAAAGGAATTGCATACGTGGTTTGATCGAATCCTCGACATCGTGGTTCAACCGATGAAATCATCGAGGAGCATGTGGGAGCCAACATGGATATCCGGACCCGCTGTTGGTTATTGCCCGAGAGTCGTCTCGGTCATGTCTGCGTGTCTCCGAACCCGTAGGGTCTACACACTTAAGGTTCGGTGGACGCTTAGGGTTAGTAGGAAGTCAAGTATGTGACTACCGAATGTTGTTCGAGTCCGGATGAGATCCCGGACGTCACGAGGAGTTCGGAAGGGTCCGGAGGTAAAGAATAATATATAGGAAGTGGTGATTCGGCCATCGGGAAAGTTTCGGGTTCTACCGGTAAAGTACCGGGACCACCGGAAGGGTCCCGGGGGTCCACCGGGTGGGGCCACCTATCCTGGAGGGCCCCATGGGCCAAAGGGGGAAGGGAACCAGCCCACAGGGGCTGGTGCGCCTCTAGGCCCACCCCGCGCCTAGGGTTGAAACCCTAGGGGTGGGGCGCCCCACCGGCTTGGGGGCACTCCACCCCTTGGCCACCGCCCGGAGATTGGATCTCCGGGGCCGCCACCAGGGGCCTATATAAAGGGGAGGGGAGGGGCTGCTGTACCAACTCCCAAGGCGCAGCCCCCCCCCCAACACATCTCCTCCTCCGTAAGAGCTCGGTGAAGCCCTCGCCGAGATATCGCTTCTCCACCATCACCACGCCGTCGTCCGCCGGTGGAGCTGTCTTCCTCAACCTCTCCTTCCCCTTGCTGGATCAAGAAGGAGGAGACGTCGCCGTCCGCACGTGTGTTGAGCGCGGAGGTGCTGTCCGCTCAAGACTTGGCATCGGTGATCTGAATCACGCTCGAGTACGACTCCATCATCACCTTGCAAGCTTCGCACGCGATCTACAAGTGGTGTGTAGATGCAAACTCTCTCCGTTACTCGTTGCTTAGATGAACTCATAGATGGATCTTGGTGAAGCCGTAGGAAAAATTTTAATTTTACGCAACGTTCCCCAACAGTGGCATCATGAGCTAGGTCTATCGTAGTTCTCTAATGCACGAGTAGAACACAATTTGTTGTGGGCGTTGATCTTGTCATCTTACTTGCCTCTACTAGTCTTTTCTTGCTCAACGGTATTGTGGGATGAAGCGGCCGGACCAACCTTACACGCACGCTTACGTGAGACCGGTTCCACCGATCGACATGCACTAGTTGCATAAGGTGGTGGCGGGTGTCTGTCTCTCCCACTTTAGTTGGAGCGGAATCGATGAACAGGGCCCTTATGAAGGGTAAATAGAAGTTGACAAAATCACGTTGTGGTGATTCGTAGGTAAGAAAACGTTCTTGCTAGAACCCAATCGCAGCCACGTAAAAGATGCAACAACAACTAGAGGACGTCTAACTTGTTTTTGCAGCGATTGATCATGTGATGTGATATGGCCAGAAGTTGTGATGAATGTTGAATTATGATGTATGAGATCATGTTCTTGTAATAGGATTCACGACTTGCATGTCGATGAGTATGACAACCGGCGAGCCATAGGAGTTGTCTTTATTTTTGTATGACCTGCGTGTCATTGAAGAACGCCATGTAAACTACTTTACTTCATTACTAAACGCGTTAGTCATAGAAGTAGAAGTAGTCGTTGGCGTGACAACTTCATGAAGACACGATGATGGAGATCATGGTGTCAAGACGGTGACAAGATGATCATGGAGCCTCGAAGATGGAGATCAATGGAGCTTGATGATATTGGCCATATCATGTCACAACTATATAATTGCATGTGATGTTTATTATGTTTATGCATCTTGTTTACTTAGGACGACGGTAGTAAATAAGATGATCCTTACAAATTTCAAGAAGTGTTCTCCCTAAGCGTGCACCGTTGCTACGGTTCGTCGTTTCTAAGCACCACGTGATGATCGGTGTGATGGATCCTTACGTTCACATACAACGGGTGTAAGACAGTTTTACAGCGAAAACACTTAGGGTTAACTTGACGAGCCTAGCATGTGCGGACATGGCCTCGGAACACGGAGACGAAAGGTCGAACACGAGTCGTATGGAAGATACGATCAACATGAAGATGTTCACCGACGATGACTAGTCCGTCTCACGTGATGATCGGACACGGGCTAGTCGACTCGGATCGTGTAACACTTAGATGACTAGAGGGATGTCTAATCTAAGTGGGAGTTCATAATTTTGATTAAGAACTTTATTATCATGAACTTAGTCTAAAACCTTTGCAAATATGTCTTGTAGATCAATGGCCAACGCTAATGTCAACATGAACTTCAACGCGTTCCTAGAAAACCAAGTTGAAAGATGATGGCAGCAACTATACGGATTTGGTCCTAACACGAGGATCATCCTCATAGCTGCCAGAAGCAATATGTCCTAGACGAACCGCTAGGTGACGCTCCGTCCCGAAGAACCAAGACGTTATGAACGCTTGGCAATCTCGGTCGATGATTACTCCCTCGTTCGATGCGGCATGCTTTACAGCTTAGAACCGGGCTCCAAAAGCGTTTTGAGCATCACGGAGCATATGAGATGTTCAAGAGCTGAAACTAGTTTTCCAAGCTCATGCCCGGTCGAGAGATATGATGTCTCCGACAAGTTCTCTGATTGTAAGATGGAGGAGAACAGTTACGTCGGTGAACACATCCTGAAGATGTCCGGGTTGCACGACGTATGACCCAGTTGAACATTAACCTCCCGGATGAGGCGGTCATTGACAGAATCCTCGATCGCTCCCACCAAGCTACAAGAGCTTTGTGATGAACTACAACATGCGGGGATGGTAAAGACCATTCTGAAGTGTTCTCGATGTGAAGTCGCAGAGGCTGAAATCAAGAAAGAACATCAAGTGTTGATGGTCAATAAGACCACTAAGTTCAAGAAGGGCAAGGGTAAGAAGAACTTCAAGAAGGACGGCAAAGATGTTGCCGCGCCCGTAAGCTTTGTTGCGGGAAGAAGTCAAAGAATGGACCCAACCACGAGGTCGAAAGTGCTTTTATTGCAAGGGAAGGGCCTCGAAGCGGAACTGCCCCAAATACTTAGCGGATAAGAAGGCCGGCAACACCAAAGGTATATTTGATATACATGTAATTGATGTGTACCTTACCGATTACTCGTAGTAACTCCCGGTATTTGATACGGTGCCGTTGCTCACATATGTAACTCACAGCAGAGCTGCGGAATAAACGGAGGCTGGCGAAGGACGAGGTGATGATGCTTGCGTCGGGAATGGTTCCGAGGTCGATGTGATCGCCGTCGACACGCTGCCTCTACATTTACCTACGGGATTAGTTTTAAACCTCAATAATTGTTATTTAGTGCCAAGTTTGAGCATGAACATTGTATCTGGATCTCGTTTGATACGAGATGGCTACTCATTTAAGTCGAGAATAATGGTTGTTCGATTTATATGAGAGATATGTTTTATGGTCATGCTCAGATGGTCAATGGTTTATTCTTGATGAATCTCGGCGTAATATTACACATGTTCATAGTGTGGATGCCAAAAGATGTAAAGTTGATAACGATAGTCCCACATACTTGTGGTACTTCGCCGCCTTGGTCACATTGGTGTCAAGCGCATGAAGAAGCTCCATCTTGATGGACTTTTAGAGTCTCTTGATTATGAATCATTTGACACATGCGAACCTTGCCTCTTAGGCAAAATGACCAAGACTCCGTTCTCCGGAACAATGGGCGAGCAACCAACTTGTTGGAAATCATACATACCGATGTGTGCGGTCCAATGAGCGTTGAGGCTCATGGAGGATATCGTTATGTTCTCACTCTCACCGATGACTTGAGTAGATATGGGTATGTCTACTTAATGAAACACAAGTCGAGACCTTTGAAAAGTTCAAGGAATTTCAGAGTGAGGTAGAGAATCAACGTGACCGTAAGATAAAGTTCCTCTGATCGATCGTGGAGGCGAATACTTAAGTCATGAATTTGGAACACACTTAAGAAAATGTGGAATCGTTTCACAACTCACGCCGCTGGAACACCTCGGTAAACGGTGTGTCCGAACGTCGAATCGCACTCTATTGGATATGGTGCGGTCTATGATGTCTCTTACCGATTTACGCTATCATTTTGGGGATACGCTCTAGAGACAGCTACATTCACTTTAAATAGGGCACCGTCTAAATCCGTTGAGACGACACCGTATGAATTATGGTTTGGGAAGAAACCTAAGCTGTCGTTTCTAAAAGTTTGGGGATGCGATGCTTATGTCAAGAAACTTCAACCTGAAAAGCTCGAACCCAAGTCGGAAAAATGCGTATTCATAGGATACCCTAAGGAAACCGTCGGGTATACCTTCTACTTAAGATCCAAAGGCAAGGTCTTTGTTGCTAAGAATGGATGCTTTACGAGAAAGAGTTTCTCTCGAAAGAAGTAAGTGGGAGGAAAGTAGAACTCGATGAAGTACTACCTCTCGAGCGGGAAAGTGGTGCAGCGCAGAAACCGTTCTGTGATGCCCACACCAATCAAGAGGAAAACGTTGATGATGATCAAGGTACTTGAGATCAAGTTGCTCTTGAACTTCGAAGGTCCACAAGGACACGTTCCGCACTGAGTGGTACAGCAACCTGTCATGGAAATCATGTTGCTAGACAACAATGAACCTTGAACTATGAAGAAGCAATGGCGGCCCGGATTCCAACAAATGGCTTGAGGCCATGAAATCCGAGATAGAATCCATGTATGAAAACAAAGTATGGACTTTGACAGACTTGCCGATGATCGGCGGCGATAGAAAATAAAAGGATTTTAAGAAGAAGACGGACGCGGATGGTAATGTTACCATCTATAAAGCTCAACTTGTCGCTAAGGGTTATCGACAAGTTCAAGGGATTGACTACTGACGAGACATTCTCTCCGTAGCGAAGCTTAAGTCCGTCCGAATCATGTTAGCAATTGCCGCATACTATGATTATGAGATATGGCGATGGACGTCAAAACGGCATTCCTTAATGGACATCTTAAGGAAGAGCTGTATATGATGCAGCCGGAAGGTTTTGTCGTTCCTCGAACGCTAACAAAGTATGCAAGCTCCAATGATCCATTTATGGACTGGTGCAAGCATCTCGGAGTTGGAACATTCGCTTTGATGAAATGATCAAAGCGTTTGGGTTTATGCAGACTTATGGAGAAGCCTGCGTTTACAAGAAAGTGAGTGGGAGCTCTGTAGCATTTCTCCTATTATATGTAGATGACATACTCTTGATGGGAAATGATACGAAACTCCTGGATAGCATTAAGGCCTACTTGAATAAGTGTTTTTCAATGAAGGACCTTGGAGAAGCTGCTTATATATTAGGCATCAAGATCTATAGAGATAGATCGAGACGCCTCATAGGTCTTTCACAAAGCACATACCTTGATAAGATTTTGAAGAGGTTCAAAATGGATCAGTCCAAGAAGGGTTCTTGCCTATGTTACAAGGTGTGAGATTGAGCTCGGCTCGACCACCGACCACGGCAAAAGATAAAGAAGAGATGAGTGTCATCCCTTGTGCTTGACCATAGGATCTATTATGTATGCCATGTTGTGTACTGACCGATGTAAACCTTGCCGTAAGTTTGGTTGCAAGATACCAAAGTAACCCCGGCAAGGAACACTGGACAGCGGTCAAGAATATCCTGAAGTACCTGAAAAGGACAAAGGACATGTTTCTCGTTTATGGAGGAGACGAAGAGCTCGTCGTAAAGGGTTACGTCGACGCTAGCTTCGACTCAGATCTGGATGACTCTAAGTCACAAACCGGATACATGTATATGTTGAATGGTGGAGCGATGGTGGTGCAATGCAAGCGAAGCGTCGTGGCGGGATCTACGTGTGAAGCGGAGTACATGGCAGCCTCGGAGGCAGCGATGAAGCGATTTGGATGAAGGAGTTCATCACCGACCTAGAGTCATACCCAATGCGTCGGGCCGATGAAACTCTTCTGTGACAACACTGGAGCTATTGCCCTTGCCAAGGAGCCAGGTTTCACAAGAAGACCGAGCACATCAAGCGTCGTTTCAACTCCATCCGTGAAAATGTTCAAGATGGAGACATAGAGATTTGCAAAGTGCACACGGATCTGAATGTCGCAGATCCGCTGACTAAACTCTCTCGCGTGCAAAACATGATCAACACGAGAACTCTATGGGTGTTCGATTCATCACAATGTAACTAGATTGGTGACTCTAGTGCAAGTGGGAGACTGTTGGAAATATGCCCTAGAGGCAATAATAAAAGGATTATTATATTTCAATGTTCATGATAATTGTCTTTTGTTCATGCTATAAGCGTATTATCCGGAAATCGTAATACACGTGTGAACACTTAGACCCAATGAGTCCCTAGTGAGCCTCTAGTTGACTAGCTCGTTGTGATCAATAGATAGTCATGGTTTCTCGACTATGGACATTGGATGTCGTTGATAACGGGTCACATCATTAGGAGAATGATGTGATGGACAAGACCCAATCATAAGCGTAGCATAAAAGATCGTATAGTTCGTTTGCTAGAAGCTTTGCCAATGTCAAGTATCTATTCCTTCGACCATGAGATCGTGTAACTCCGGTTACCGTAGGAGTGCCTTGGGTGTACCAAAGCGTCACAACGTAATCGGGTGACTATAAAGGTGCATTACGGTATCTCCGAAAGTATCTGTTGGGTTGACACGGATCGAGATGGGATTTGTCACTCCGTATGACGGAGAGGTATCTCTGGGCCCACTCGGTAATGCATCATCATAATGAGCTCAATGTGACCAAGGTGTTGGCCACGGGATCATGCATTACTGATGCGAGTAAAGTGACTTGCGTGTAACGAGACTGAACAAGGTATTGGGATACCGACGATCGAGTCTCGGGCAAGTAACATACCGATTGACAAAGGAATTGCATACGTGGTTTGATCGAATCCTCGACATCGTGGTTCAACCGATGAAATCATCGAGGAGCATGTGGGAGCCAACATGGATATCCGGACCCGCTGTTGGTTATTGCCCGAGAGTCGTCTCGGTCATGTCTGCGTGTCTCCGAACCCGTAGGGTCTACACACTTAAGGTTCGGTGACGCTTAGGGTTAGTAGGAAGTCAAGTATGTGACTACCGAATGTTGTTGAGTCCGGATGAGATCCCGGACGTCACGAGGAGTTCGGAAGGGTCGGAGGTAAAGAATAATATATAGGAAGTGGTGATTCGCCATCGGGAAAGTTTGGGGTCAGGTAAAATCTGGGACCACCGGAAGGGTCCGAGGGTCCACCGGTGGGGCCACCTATCCGGAGGGCCCCATGGGCCAAAGGGAAGGAACCAGCCCACAGGGGCTGGTGCGCCCCAGGCCCACCGCGCCTAGGGTTGAAACCCTAGGGGTGGGCGCCCACCTGGCTTGGGGGCACTCCACCCCTTGCCGCCGCCCCGGAGATTGGATCTCGGGCCGCCAGCCTCTGTGGGGCCTATATAAAGGGGAGGGAGGGGGCTGCTGTACCAACTCCCAAGGCGCAGCCCTCCCTCCCCAACACATCTCCTCCTCCGTAAGAGCTCGTGAAGCCCTCGCCGAGATCTTGCTTCTCCACCATCACCACGCCTGTCGTCGTCTTTGCCGGTGGAGCTGTCTTCCTCAACCTCTCCTTCCCCTTGCTGGATCAAGAAGGAGGAGACGCCGCTCGTCCCGCACGTGTGTTGAATGCGGAGGTGCTGTCCGTTCAGCACTTGGCATCGGTGATCTGAATCACGTTCGAGTACGACTCCATCATCACCTTGCAAGCTTCCGCACGCGATCTACAAGTGGTATGTAGATGCAAACTCTCTCCCGTTACTCGTTGCTTAGATGAACTCATAGATGGATCTTGGTGAAGCCGTAGGAAAAATTTTAATTTTCTGCAACGTTCCCCAACACTTTCCTCATATGGGACAATGCTCTAATAATAAAGATCATCACACTTTTATTTACTTACAGCTCAAGAATTACAACTCGATATTAGAACAAAATATGAATCTATATGAATGCCTCCGGCGGTGTACCGGGATGTGTAATGAATCAAGAGTGACATGTATCAAAGAATTATGAACGGTGGCTTTGCCACAAATACGATGTAAACTACATGATCATGCAAAGCAATATGACAATGATGGGGAGTGTCATAATAAACGGAATGGTGGAAAGTTGCATGGCAATATATCTCGGAATGGCTATGAAAATGCCGTAATAGGTAGGTATGATGGCTATTTTGAGGAAGATATATGGTGAGTTTATGGTACCGACAAAAGTTGCGCGGCACTAGAGAGGCTAGCAATGGTGGAAGGGTGAGAGTGCGTATAATCCATGGACTCAACATTAGTCATAAAGAACTCATATTCTTATTGCAAAAATCTATTAGTTATCAAAATGAAGTACTACACGCATGCTCCTAAGTGGATAGATTGGTAGGAAAAGACCATCGCTCGTCCCCGACCGCCACTCATAAGTAAAACAATCAATAAATAAATCATGTGTTGGGGAACGTTGCAGAAAATAAAATTTCTTACATTCACCAAGATCAATCTAGGAGTTCATCCAGCAATGAGAGAGAGGAGTGCATCTACATACCCTTATGGATCGCGAGCGGAAGCGTTCAAGAGAACGGGGTTGAGGGAGTCGTACTCGTCGTGATCCAAATCACCGGAGATCCTAGCGCCGAACGGATGGCACCTCCGCGTTCAACACACGTACGATTAGCGTGACGTCTCCTCCTTGATCCAGCAAGGGGGAAGGAGAGGTTGATGAAGATCCAGCAGCACGACGGCTTGGTGGTGGATGCAGCAGGATCCCGCAGGCTTCGCCAAGCGCCTCACGGGAGGAGAGGTGTAGCAAGGGGAAGGAGGCGCCAAGTGCAAGGGTGCGGTGCCCTACCTCCCCCTCTTTATATAGGGTCCCCAATGGGCGCCGCCACAGAGATGGGATCTCCAAGGGGGGGCGGCGGCCAAGGGGGAGGCTTGCCCCCTAAGGCAAGTGGAGGCGCCCCCCACCGTAGGGTTTCCAACCCTAGGCGCAGGGGGCCCAAGGGGGGGGTGCACCAGCCCACCAGGGGCGGGTCCCCTCCCTACTTCAGCCCACGGGGCCCTCCGGGATAGGTGGCCCCACCCGGTGGACCCCCGGGACCCTTCCAGTGGTCCCGGTACAATACTGGTGACCCCCGAAACTTCCTCGATGGCCGAAACTGCACTTCCTATATATAATTGTTCACCTCCGGACCATTCCGGAACTCCTCGTGACGTCCGGGATCTCATCCGGGACTCCGAACAACTTTCAGGTTACTGCATACTCATATCTCTACAACCCTAGCGTCACCGAACCTTAAGTGTGTAGACCCTACGGGTTCGGGAGACATGCAGACATGACCGAGACGCCTCTCCGGTCAATAACCAACAGCGGATCTGGATACCCATGTTGGCTCCCACATGCTCCTCAATGATCTCATCGGATGAACCACGATGTCGAGGATTCAATCAATCCCGTATACAATTCCCTTTGTCAATCGGTACGTTACTTGCCCGAGACTCGATCGTCGGTATCCCAATACCTCGTTCAATCTCGTTACCGGCAAGTCACTTTACTCGTATCGTAATGCATGATCCCGTGACCAGACACTTGGTCACATTGAGCTCATTATGATGATGCATTACCGAGTGGGCCCAGAGATACCTCTCCGTCATACGGAGTGACAAATCCCAGTCTTGATTCATGCCAACCCAACAGACACTTTCGGAGATACCCGTAGTGCACCTTTATAGTCACCCAGTTACGTTGTGACGTTTGGCACACCCAAAGGTCTCCTACGGTATCCGGGAGTTGCACAATCTCATGGTCTAAGGAAATGATACTTGACATTTGGAAAAGCTCTAGCGAAACAAACTACACGATCTTTGTGCTATGCTTAGGATTGGGTCTTGTCCATCACATCATTCTCCTAATGATGTGATCCCGTTATCAATGACATCCAATGTCCATAGTCAGAAACCATGACTATCGCTGATCAACGAGCTAGTCAACTAGAGGCTCACTATGGACCTGTTGTGGTCTATGTATTCACACATGTATTACGATTTCCGGATAATACAATTGTAGCATGAACAATAGACAATTATCATGAACAAAGAAATATAATAATAACCATTTTATTATTGCCTCTAGGGAATATTTCCAACAGTCTCCCACTTGCACTAGAGTCAATAATCTAGTTACATTGTGATGTATCGAACACCCATTGCGTCCTGGTGTTGATCATGTTTTGCTCTAGGGAGAGGTTTAGTCAACGGATCTGCTACATTCAGGTCCGTATGCACTTTACAAATATCTATGTCTCCATCTTGAACATTTTCACGAATGGAGTTGAAGCGACGCTTGATGTGCCTGGTCTTCTTGTGAAACCTGGGCTCCTTGGCAAGTGCAATAGCTCCAGTGTTGTCACAGAAGAGTGTAATCGGCCCCGACGCATTGGGTATGACTCCTAGGTCGGTGATGAACTCCTTCACCCAGATTGCTTCATGCGCTGCCTCCGAGGCTACCATGTACTCTGCTTCACATGTAGATCCCGCCACGACGCTCTGGTTGCAACTACACCAGCTGACTGCCCCACCATTCAAAATATACACGTATCCGGTTTGTGACTTAGAGTCATCCAGATCTGTGTCGAAGCTAGCGTCCACGTAACCCTTTACAACGAGCTCTTCGTCACCTCCATATACGAGAAACATGTCCTTAGTCCTTTTCAGGTACTTAAGAATGTTCTTGACCGCTGTCCAGTGTTCCATGCCGGGATTACTTTGGTACCTTCCTACCAAACTTACGGCAAGGTTTATATCAGGTCTGGTACAGGTCATGACATACATGATAGACCCTATGGCTGAGGCATAGGGGACGACACTCATCTTTTCTCTATCTTCTGCCGTGGTCGGGCATTGAGTCAAGCTCAATTTCACACCTTGCAACACAGGCAAGAACCCCTTCTTGGACTGATCCATATTGAACTTCTTCAATATCTTATCAAGGTATGTGCTTGGTGAAAGACCTATGAGGCGTCTTGATCTATCTCTATAGATTTTGATGGCTAATATGTAAGCAGCTTCTCCAAGGTCCTTCATTGAAAAACACTTATTCAAGTAGGCCTTTATGCTGTCCAAAAGTTCTATATCATTTCAAAAGTATGTCATCCACATATAATATGAGAAATGCTACAGAGCTCCCACTCACTTTCTTGTAAACGCAGGCTTCTCCATAAGTCTGCATAAACCCAAACGCTTTAATCATCTCATTAAAATGAATGTTCCAACTCCGAGATGCTTGCACCAGCCCATAGATGGAGCGCTGGAGCTTGCATACCTTGTTAGCATTCTTACGGTCGACAAAACCTTCCGGCTGCATCATATACAGTTCTTCCTTAAGGTGAGCATTAAGGAATGCCGTTTTGACGTCCATTTGCCATATCTCATAATCATAGTATGCGGCAATTGCTAACATCATTCAGACGGACTTCAGCTTTGCTACGGGACAGAATGTCTCATCGTAGTCAATCCCTTGAACTTGTCGATAACCCTTAGCGACAAGTCGAGCTTTATATATGGTAACATAACCATCCGCGTCCGTCTTCTTCTTAAAGATCCATTTGTTTTCTATCGCTCGCCGATCATCGGGCAAGTCTGTCAAAGTCCACACTTTGTTTTCATACATGGATCCTATCTTGGATTGCATGGCTTCAAGCCATTTGTTGGAATCTGGGCCCGCCATCGCTTCTTCATAGTTCGAAGGTTCACCGTTGTCTAACAACATGATTTCCAAGACAGGTTGCTGCGTACCACTCTGGTGCGTAACGTGTCCTTGTGGACCTTGAAGTTCAAGAGGAGCTTGATCCAAGTATCTTGATCATCATCATTAACTTCCTCTCTTGTCGGTGCAGGCACCACAGGAACATCTTCCTGAGTTGCGCTACTCACTGTTTCAAGAGTAGTACTTCATCAAGCCCTACTTTCCTCCCACTTAATTCTTTCGAGAGAAACTCTTTCTCCAGAAAGGACCCGTTCTTGGCAACAAAGATCTTGCCCTCGGATCTTAAGTAGAAGGTATACCCAATGGTTTCCTTAGAGTATCCTATGAAGACGCATTTTTCCGACTTGGGTTCGAGCTTCTCAGGTTGAAGTTTCTTGACATAAGCATCGCATCCCCAAACTTTTAGAAATGACAGCTTAGGTTTCTTCCCAAACCATAATTCACACGGTGTCGTCTCAACGGATTTAGACGGTGCCCTATTTAAAGTGAATGTAGCTGTCTCTAGAGCATATCCCCAAAATGATAGCGGTAAATTGGTAAGTGACATCACAGATCGCACCATATCCAATAGAGTGCGATTACGACGTTCGGACACACCATTTCGCTGTGGTGTTCCAGGCGGCGTGAGTTGTGAAACGATTCCACATTTCCTTAAGTGCGTACCAAATTCGTGACTTAAATATTCACCCTCACGATCTAATCGTAAGAACTTTATCTTTCGGTCACGTTGATTCTCTACCTCATTCTGAAATTCCTTGAACTTTTCAAAGGTCTCAGACTTGTGTTTCATCAAGTAGACATACCCATATCTACTCAAGTCATCGGTGAGAGTGAGAACATAACGATATCCTCCATGAGCCTCAACGCCATTGGACCGCTTTTACATCAAGATGTATGATTTCCAATAAGTTGGTTGCTCGCTCCATTGTTCCGAGAACGGAGTCTTGGTCATCTTGCCCATGAGGCATGGCTCGCATGTGTCAAACGATTCATAATCTAGAGACTCTAAAAGTCCATCGGCATGGAGCTTCTTCTTGCGCTTGACACCAATGTGACCAAGGCGGCGATGCCACAAGTATGTGGGACTATCGTTATCAACTTTACATCTTTTGGTATTCACACTATGAATATGTGTAACATTACGCTCGAGATTCATTAAGAATAAACCATTCACCAACGGGGCATGACCATAAAACATATCACTCATATAAATAGAACAACCATTATTCTCGGATTTAAATGAGTAGCCATCTCGAATTAAACGAGATCCTGATACAATGTTCATGCTCAAAGCTGGTACTAAATAACAATTATTGAGGTTTAAAACTAATCCCGTAGGTAAATGTAGAGGTAGCATGCCGACGGCGATCACATCGACCTTGGAACCATTCCCGACGTGCATCGTCACCTCGTCCTTCGCCATCTTCGCTTATTCGCAGCTCGCTTTGAGTTACAAATATGAGCAACCGCACCGTATCAAATACCGGGGAGCTACTACGAGCACCGTAAGGTACACATCAATTACATGTATATCACATATACCTTTGGTTTTGCGGCCTTCTTGTCTACTAAGTACTTGGGGCAGTTCCGCCCAAAGGACCACTTCCCTTGCAATAAAAGCACTCGGTCTCACGCTTGGGTCCATTGCTTGACTTCTTCCGCAATCGGCTTATCGGGCGCGGCAACTCCCTTGCCGTCCTTCTTGAAGTTCTTCTTACCCTTGCCTTTCTTGAACTTAGTGGTTTTATTCACCATCAACACTTGACGTTCCTTTTTGATCTCTACCTTTGCTGATTTCAGCATTGAATATAACTCAGGAATGGTCTTTCCCATCCCCTGCATATTGAAGTTCATCACAAAGCTCTTGTAGCTTGGTGGGAGCGATCAAGGATTCTGTCAATGACCGCGTCATCCGGGATTAACTCCCGGTGAGTCAAGCGGTTGTGCAACCTGCACATCTTGAGTATGTGCTCACTAATGTAACTATTTTCCTCCATCTTACAATCAAGAACTTGTCGAGACTTCATATCTCTCGACCTGGGCATGAGCTTGGAAAACCATTTTCAGCTCTTCGAACATCTCATATGCTCCGTGTTGCTCAAAACGCTTTTGGAGCCCCGGTTCTAAGCTGTAAAGCATGCCGCACTGAACGAGGGAGTAATCATCAGCATGAGACTGCCAAGCGTTCATAACGTCTTGGTTCTCTGGGATTGGTGCTTCACCTAGTGGCGCTTCTAGGACATAATCTTTCTTGGCAGCTATGAGGATGATCCTCAGGTTCCGGACCCAGTCCGTATAGTTGCTGCCATCATCTTTCAGCTTGGTTTTTTCTAGGAACGCGTTGAAGTTGAGGTGGACATGAGCGTTGGCCATTTGATCTACAAGACATTTTGCAAAGATTTTAGACTAAGTTCATGATAATTAAGTTCATCTAATCAAATTATTCAATGAACTCCCACTTAGACAGACATCCCTCTAGTCATCTAAGTGAAACATGATCCGAGTCAACTAGGCCGTGTCCGATCATCACGTGAGACGGACTAGCTAACATCGGTGAACATCTTCATGTTGATCGTATCTACTATATGACTCATGCTCGACCTTTCGGTCTTCCGTGTTCCGAGGCCATGTCTGTACATGCTAGGCTCGTCCCAACCTAAGTGTATTGCGTGTGTAAATCTGGCTTACACCCGTTGTATTCGAACGTTAGGATCTATCACACCCGATCATCACGTGGTGCTTCGAAACAACGAACCTTCGCAACGGTGCACAGTTAGGGGGAACACTTTTCTTGAAATTATTTCGAGGGATCATCTTATTTAAGCTACCGTCGTTCTAAGCAAATAAGATGTAAAACATGATAAACATCGCATGCAATCAAATAGTGACATGATATGGCCAATATCATATTGCTCCTTTGATCTCCATCTTTGGGGCGCCATGATCATCTTCGTCACCGGCATGACACCATGATCTCCATCATCGTGTCTTCATGAAGTTGTCACGCCAACGAATACTTCTACTTCTATGGCTAACGCGTTTAGCAATAAAGTAAAGTAATTTACATGGTGTTCTTCAATGACACGCAGGTCATACAAAAATAAAGACAACTCCTATGGCTCCTGCCGGTTGTCATACTCATCGACATGCAAGTCGTGATTCCTATTACAAGAACATGATCATCTCATACATCACATATATCATTCATCACATCCTTTGGCCATATCACATCCCAAAACACTTGCTGCAAACACAAGTTAGACGTGCTCTAATTGTTGTTGCAAGGTTTTACGTGGCTTCTATAGGTGTTCTAGCAAGAACATTTTCTTACCTACGTAAAAGCCACAACGTGATTTGCCAACTTCTATTTACCCTTCATAAGGACCCTTTTCATCGAATCCGCTCCAACTAAAGTGGGAGAGACATACACCCGCTAGCCACCTTATGCAACTAGTGCATGTCAGTCGGTGGAACCTGTCTCACGTAAGCGTACGTGTAAGGTCGGTCCGGGCCGCTTCATCCCACAATACCGCTGAAGCAAAATAAGACTAGTAGTGGCAAGAAAGTTGACAACATCTACGCCCACAACAAATTGTGTTCTACTCGTGTATAGTACCTACGCATAGACCTATCTCATGATGCCACTGTTGGGGAAAGTTGCATAAAATACAATTTTTCTTACGTTCACCAAGATCAATCTAGGAGTTCATCCAGCAAAGAGAGAGAGGAGTGCATCTACATACCCTTGTAGATCGCGAGCGGAAGCCTTCAAGAGAATGGGGTTGAGGGAGTCGTACTCGTCGTGATCCAAATCACCGGAGATCCTAGCGCCGAACGGACGGCACCTCCGCATTCAACACACGTACGGTTAGCGTGACGTCTCCTCCTTCTTGATCCAGCAAGGGGGAAGGAGAGGTTGATGAAGATCCAGCAGCACGACGGCTTGGTGGTGGATGCAGCAGGGATCCCGGCAGGGCTTCGCCAAGCGTCTGCGGGAGGGAGAGGTGTAGCAAGGGGGAAGGGAGGCGCCAAGTGAAAGAGTGCGGCTGCCCTCCCTCCCCCCTCTTTATATAGGGTCCCCAAGGGGGGGCGCCGGCCCTGGAGATGGGATCTCCAAGGGGGGGCGGCGGCCAGGGGGGAGGCTTGCCCCCCAAGGCAAGTGGAGGCGCCCCCACCCTAGGGTTTCCAACCCTAGGCGCAGGAAGGGCCCAAGGGGGGCGCACCAGCCCACCAGGGGCTGGTCCCCTCCCCACTTCAGCCCACGGGGCCCTCCGGGATAGGTGGCCCCACCCGATGGACCCGGGACCCTTCCGTGGTCCCAGACATACAATCGTGACCCCGAAACTTTCCCAATGGCCGAAACTGCACTTCCTATATATAATTGTTCACCTCCGGACCATTCCGGAACTCCTCGTGATGTCCGGGATCTCATCCGGGACTCCGAACAACTTTCGGGTTACTGCATACTCATATCTCTACAACCCTAGCGTCACCGAACCTTAAGTGTGTAGACCCTACGGGTTCGGGAGACATGCAGACATGACCGAGACGCCTCTCCGGTCAATAACCAACAACGGGATATGGATACCCATGTTGGCTCCCACATGCTCCTCGATGATCTCATCGGATGAACCACGATGTCGAGGATTCAATCAATCCCGTATACAATTCCCTTTGTCAATCGGTACGTTACTTGCCCGAGATTCGATCGTCGGTATCCCAATACCTCGTTCAATCTTGTTACCGGCAAGTTACTTTACTCGTACCGTAATGCATGATTCCGTGACCAGACACTTGGTCACATTGAGCTCATTATGATGATGCATTACCGAGTGGGCCCAGAGATACCTCTCCATCCTACGGAGTGACAAATCCTAGTCTTGATTCGTGCCAACCCAACAGACACTTTCGGAGATACCCGTAGTGCACCTTTATAGTCACCCAGTTACCTTGTGACGTTTGGCACACCCAAAGCATTCCTACGGTATCCGGGAGTTGCACAATCTCATGGTCTAAGGAAATGATACTTGACATTTGGAAAAGCTCTAGCGAAACGAACTACACGATCTTTGTGCTATGCTTAGGATTGGGTCTTGTCCATCACATCATTCTCCTAATGATGTGATCCCGTTATCAATGGCATCCAATGTCCATAGTCAGGAAACTATGACTATCTGTTGATCAACGAGCTAGTCAACTAGAGGCTCACTCGGGACTTGTTGTGGTCTATGTATTCACACATGTATTACGATTTCCGGATAATACAATTTTAGCATGAACAATAGACAATTATCATGAACAAAGAAATATAATAATAACCATTTTATTATTGCCTCTAGGGCATATTTCCAACATCTTGCTCCGACTTCATCACATAATGGTTCACCATACGTGCATGCTACGGGACTCACAAACTTTAATACAAGTATTTCTCAAATTCACAATTACTTACTAGAATGACTCTAATATCACCATCTTTATATCTCAAAACAATCATACGGAATCAAACTTCTCATAGTATTCAAAGCACTTTATATGAAAGTTTTTATTATATCCCTCTTGGACTCCTATCATATTAGGACTAAATTTATAACCAAAGCAAATTTCCATGCTGTTTAAAGACTCTCAAAATAATATAAGTGAAGCATGAGAGTTCATCAATTTCTATAAAATAAAAAACCACCGTCGTGCTCTAAAAAGATATAAGTGAAGCACTAGAGCAAAATTGCCTAGCTCAAAAGATATAAGTGAAGCACATAGAGTATTCTAATAAATCACGATTCATGCGTGTCCCTCTCAAAAGGTGTGTACAGCAAGGATGATTGTGGCAAACTAAAAAGCAAAGACTCAAATCATACAAGACTCTCCAAGCAAAACACATATCATGTGGTGAATGAAAATATAGCCTCAAGTAAAGTTACCGATAGACGAAGACGAAAGAGGGGATGCCTTCCGAGGCATCCCCAAGCTTAGGCTCTTGGTTGTCCTTGAATATTACCTTGGGGTGCCTTGAGCATCCCCAAGCTTAGGCTCTTGCCACTCCTTATTCCATAGTCCATCAAATCCTTACCGAAAACTTGAAAACTTCACAACACAAAACTCAACAAAAAATCTCATAAGCTCCGTTAGTATAAGAAAATAAATCATCACTTTTGGTACTGTTGTGAAGTCATTTTTTATTTATATTGGTGTAATATCTACTGTATTCCAACTTTTCCATGGTTCATACCCCCCGATACTACCCATAGATTCATCAAAAAAAGCAAACAACACAAAGAAAACAGAATCTGTCAAAAACAGAACAGTATGTAGTAATCTGTAACTCTTGAAAACTTCTGTAACTAAAAAAATTCTGAAAAATTCTGAAAACCTCGGCAATTTGTGTACCAATGCATTGTAAAAAGAATCAGATCAAAAACATGCTTCTGTGAATTATGAAAATTATTTTCCTGGGTGCAAAATTTTCTGTTTCTCAGCAAGATCAAAACAACTATCATCGTAAGCTATCCCAAAGGTCTTACTTGGTACAAACACTAACTAAAACACAAAAACACATCTAACCAGAGGCTAGATGAATTATTTAAAGCAAAACAAGAACAAAAAGCAAAGAACAAAAATAAAAATTGGGCTGCCTCACAACAAGCGCTATTGTTTAACGCCCTTAGCTAGGCATAAAACACGAATAAATCTAGGTATTGTCATCTTTGGTATGCAATCCATAAGTGGCTCTCATAATAGATTCATATGGAAATTTAATTTTCTTTCTAGGAAAGTGTTCCATGCCCTTCATTAATGGAAATTGAAATCTAATGTTCCCTTCTTTCATATCAATAATTGCACCAATCGTTCTAAGGAAAGGTCTACCAAGAATAATAGGACATGTAGAATTGCAATCTATATCAAGAACAATGAAATCTACTGCAACATAATTCTTATTTGCAACAATAAGAACATCATTAATCCTCCCCATAGGTTTCTTAATAGTGGAATCCGCAAGAAGCAAATTTTAAAAATAATCATCAAATTCACGGAAACCTAACACGTCACATAAGGTTTTTGGAATTGTGGAAACGCTAGCACCCCAATCACACAAAGAATGGCACTCATAATCTTTAATCTTAATCTTAATAGTAGGTTCCCACTCATCATAAAGTTTTCTAGGGATAGAAACTTCCAATTCAAGCTTTTCTTCAAAAGATTGCATCATAGCATCAACGATATGTTTAGTAAAAGCTTTATTTTGATTATAAGCATGAGGAGAATTCAACATGGATTGCAACAAGGAAATACAATATATTAAAGAGCAATTATCATAATTAAATTCCTTGAAATCCAAAAGAGTGGATTCATTACTACTTAAAGTTTTGACCTCTTCAATCCCACTTTTATCAATTTTTGCATCAAGATCTAAAAACTCCGAATCATTCAGACGCCTTTTAACTAAAGTTGACTCATCTCCAGTCCCATCTTTATCAAGATTTATATTGGAAAACAGAGGTTCAATAGGAGTCACATCAATCACTTTAAGATCTTCATCATTATTTAAAGATTCTGGTTTAGCAGGCATCTTCTTTACTAAAGTAGCTTGCTTATCAGAAATTTGGCCTACTAAATTTTCAAGGTGAGAAAACTGGGATTTCAAATCATAAAATTCCTTAGACATATCATCGAGCTCTTTATTCATGTATTCCATAAAACTTTTCTGCTCCTTAAGCTCATTTCTGAAGAAATTATTATGCTCAAATTGCAAAGACATAAAGCTCCTAATATTATTCTCAATTTCTTCCAACCTACTAAAATGAGGATCAACATTCCTTGGTTGAGCCATAAAGGCAAGCAAACACACCAACACACGGGCACACAAAAATCAAACGAACAAGACGAATGGAAGAGGGGCGAAGAAAAGGAAAATCTTTTGGAAAATCATTTTAGAAGTTGGGGGAGAGGAAAACGAGAGGCGAATGGCGAATAATGTAATGAAAGAGACGAACGTTTATGATGGGTACTTGGTATGTCTTGACTTGGTGTAGATCTTCCCGGCAACGACGCCGGAAATTCTCCCCGACAACGGCGCCAAAAATTCTTCCTGCTACTTCTTGAGCTTGCGTTGGTTTTTCCCTAGAAGAGGAAAGGTTGATGCAGCAAAGTAGAGATAAGTATTTCCCTCAGTTTGAGAACCAAGATATCAATCCAGTAGGAGATAACGCACAAATCATCGAATACTTGCACAAACAATCAAATAACTTGCACCCAACGCGGTAAAGGGATTGTCAATCCCTTCACAGTTACTTGCAAAAGTGAGATCTAGTAGAGATAGATAAACGTTAAGGTAAATATTTTTGGTATTTTTGGTTTATAGATCGGAAAGTAAAAGATTGCAAAATAGTAGATCGGAAACTTATATGATGGAAGATAAACCCCGGGGCCATAGGTTTCACTAGTGGCTTCTCTCAAGATAGCAAATAATACGGTGGGTGAACAAATTACTGCCGAGCAATTAATAGAAAAGTGCAAAGTTATGAAGATATCTAAGGCAATAATCATGAATATAGGCATCACGTCCGTGTCAAGTAGACCAAAACGATTCTGCATCTACTACTATTACTCCACACAGCGAGCGACTCCTACCTGCACCTAGAGTATTAAGTTCATGAAGAACAGAGTAACGCATCAAGTAAGATGACATGATGTAGAGGAATAAACTCAAGCAATATGATGAAAACCCCATCTTTTTATTCTCGATGGCAACAATACAATACGTGCCTTGCTGCCCCTACTGTCACTGGGAAAGGACACCGCAAGATTGAACCCAAAGCTAAGCACTTCTCCATTGCAAAAAAACCAATCTAGTTAGCCAAACCAAACCGATAGTTCGAAGAGAAATACAAAGATATCAAATCATGCATAAAAGAATTCAGAGGAGATTCAATTAATATTCATAGACAAGCTGATCATAAATCCACAACTTATCGGATCTCGGCAAACACACCGCAAAAAAAGTATTACATCGAATAGATCTCCAAAAACATCGAGAAGAACATGGTATTGAGAATCAAAGAGAAAGAAGAAGCCATCTACCTACTAGCTACGGATCCGTAGGTCTGTGGTAAACTACTCACACTTCATCGGAAGGGCAATATAGTTGATGTAGAAGCCCTCCGTGATCAAATCCCCCTCCGGCAGGGTGCCGGAAACGGTCCCTAGATGGGATCTCATGGGTACAGAAGGTTGCGGTTGTGGGAAAGTGTTTTCGTGGATG
The DNA here is from genome assembly GCA_021437245.1 of Aegilops speltoides. Lineage (NCBI taxonomy): Eukaryota > Viridiplantae > Streptophyta > Magnoliopsida > Poales > Poaceae > Aegilops > Aegilops speltoides. Next base: position 116,312,051 of record CM038142.1, read on the forward strand.
CCTCTGGTGGTTTGGGGATATATGGGAATATATATATGCGAAAGAATTAGGCCAGAAGGTGCACGGGGGGCCCACAAGGGTGGGGGGCACACCCTATAGAGTTGATGTAGAAGCCCTCCATGATCGAATCCCCCTCCAGCAGGGTGCCGGAAAAGGTCCCTAGATGGGATCTCACGAGTGCAGAAGGTTGCGGTGGTGGAAAAGTGTTTTCGTGGATGCCTCTGGTGGTTTGGGGATATATGGGAATATATAGGTGAAAGAATTAGGTCCGGAGGTGCACGGGGGCCCACAAGGGTGGGGGGCACGCCCTCCGTCCTTGTGGCCGCCTCGTGGCTCCTCCGACTTCATCTCCAAGTCTCCCGGTTGTCTTCTAGTGCAAGAAAAATCATCGCGAAGGTTTTATTCCGTTTGGACTCCGTTTGGTATTCCTTTTCTGCGAAACTCAAAAACAGGAAAAAAAACAGGAACTGGCACTGGGCTCTAGGTTAATAGGTTAGTCCCAAAGATAATATAAAATAGCATATTAATGCATATAAAACATCCAAAACAAATAATATAATAGCATGGAACAATAAAAAATTATAGATACATTGGAGACGTACCAACCCCCTCCAACAACTTCTCGAAATGGCTACGAGAAAGGGGCTCCGCCATAAGATTACGGGACGGGACACTATTGTGAGAACATCCATATATGCAGATGATGCGGTGGTGATCATGGTGCCCATCAAGAGAGATATTGATAACCTTTCCGGCATCCTCAAAGGCTTTGGTGAAGTCATGATCCTCCAAACTAACTTTAACAAGCTCTTGGTAGTTCCTATAAGACGTGGGCACCTCAACCTTGAGCACATTCTTCAAGGCTTGTCGACTACGAAAACATCCTTTCCAATGAGATACTTGGGCTCCCCCTCTCGGTGTGACAACTCAAGAAGGTGGATTTTCAATTCCTTGAGGACAAGGTGACGTCCAAGCTCACCCCTTGGGAGGGCAACAACATGACCACCATTGGGCGTACCACTCTTGTCAAATCGGCCCTCTCCTCACAAGTGGTATACTACACCACCCCGTTGATTGTACCTCCGAGTATCCTCCACAACACAAACAAAATCAAGCGGGCCTTCCTTTGGCCTGGTTCGGATAAGACCACCACCAACGCTAAATGCAAGGTTTATTTGGACATGGTGTGTCGGCCTGTCGAGCAGGGTGGCCTTGGAGTCCTAAACACAACGAAATTTGTGAGAGCATTAAGATTGAGATGGCCTTGGTATGAATGGAAGGAACAAACAAAAATGTTGGTTTGCATGGGAAACCCATGTGATGAGATGGACCTCGACCTCTTCTATGCCTCCACCATAACCACTATCGGCAACAGAGCCAAGAACCCTTTTTGGGAGGCACCTTGGGTGCAAGATCAGAAACCCAAAGGAGATCGCGCCCCTTATTTTTGAGGCATCCACGAGGAAAAATTGAAAAGTCAAGGATGTGCTCCACAACGATGCATGGATATCCAAGATAAAAATCACTATCAACTTCATCTTCGAGCATGTAAGACAATTCATAAACCTTTAGATTCTTATCCAAGGGTTCCACCTTGGGGAGCATGCCGAAGACAATATAGATTGGAAGCATGCGAAGAACAATCAACCCTCCACGGCCACCGCTTACTTGGCACAATTCATGGGCACTATCTACTCCCTGATGCCACACACGGTGTGGAAGGCTTGGGCTCCCCCTAAAAACGTCAAGTTCTTCTCATGGTTGGTGATTCAAGAAAGAATTTGGACCGCCGATAGGTTGGCAAAGCAGGGTTGGCCAAATTGCGATCCACCCCCCTTGCAAGAGAGAACAAGAATCCAACACACACCTCTTCTACAAGTGTAGATTCACACTTCCTTTATGGTACTTTGTCAATGAGTGGCTACACCTCGACACCTCCTCATGACATCTTGAGCAAACGGTTAAAGATTGGTGGATCAACCGCTACGGCAACAACATCCAAAAGCGTAAAGCTTGTGCATCCCTCACCATGCTCATTTCTTGGTCTATATGGAACGAACGAAATGCAAGGGTCTTTCACAACAAATCCTCAGCGCCAACAATCTTGCTCAACGACATCAAACTTGAACTATCTCTTTGGGTGGTCGCGGGAGCCAAAAAAATAGGGACCATCATTCCGGGGGAGTAACACCTTTTGTAATCCGAGCATGTAACAAACAATCTATGCTCTTCTTAATTCATACATGAGGCAAATCTTTTGCCCCCGTTTAAAAAAAAAACACCATGACATTTTGTCAACCAATATCTGAACCCTCGACCGCCTGTCTGCCGTGCGGCCGCGCCGATTCCCAACAAGATATAGCTGCGTGCGATCTCATCTCGTCTGGACAAAACGAATTAGGCTTCCTGATACGCCGGCCGCCGGCCGATCAGAGCCGAGTTGACCATATGCCGCATAGTATGTGATAGATATGCAGCCTCGTTGCAAGATTCAGAAACCCTATTACACTATCGTATCCTCTCGGCCAAAAGCGACACGGGATTCAGGACCACATCGCGGCAGCTTCTCGCTACTTCTGGGCTCCATAATTTTATGCGTCGATCGACCCGTCCGCCAATGGTGAATCATGAGTGTCCCTGCCCTGTCCAGACATTCCAGGCAGAAAATTACAATGAAATTAGGGCTTGCAAGTTGCATCTAAACAACGGGGAATAGTAAACTTTCGTCAAAAACAAGCAAGTGAACTCTATCAGGCTAGGCACTCTCCTGGTTTAACTCATCTCATTCTCTCCTTCTTGTGGATCCCTAGGATCCTTCCTTAACTAACAAAGACCACATGCCAGCAGCCAATCTCAAAACAGCCACACATGCCTGCTGTCGGTGCTATAGTGTACTTGTACACTGCTTCTGAGCTGAGGCGCTGTGTATGGATGGAAAGATGGCAATGTGGAAATGCCGATTTCCCGGTTCAAGTACAAAATCGACAAGAAAGAAAAATGAGATTCTAGTTTTTTTTTCCTTCAGTTGTGGATCATGTAAGTGCTGTAGGTGACTTGTTGAACCAGATTTTAGGAAATGCACCACATTGCACCAGGTTTTATATTACACTCCTAGTCCTGATTTGAGTTCGGTTCAACCCTTCAACTTGAGTGTTTTTTCATAGTTCTAAAAATGTGGATCAGCCGGCCATGTGTTTTAGACAAATACATGGTCCATCATGCATGGAATATACTAGTACGTACTACACAAAGGTATTCAAAATCCAGCTTGTTCTGGGACATGCAAATGAAGAGAGTGGGAATTCTCCCATTTTTACCAGTACTTTGCAATGGACTCGTATTCAATTGACACATCGGCCTTTGCCAAAGGTGCACAGTGTTGCTTGGCACCCACTCATGTGTACCTTTTTTTCCAGAGTTGGCACAAACGCACACGAATGTGCCGGGGACCTGCCCCTGATCCAAATGCCAATGGAGATTTGGGATCGATGCAACCCCCAGCTCCAGGACGGCTGGCTTTCCGTTTTCGGCTGCTTTGCATGTTCCGAGAACCCTAGTTGCTGTACCGTTTCTGTCCATTCATGGCGCATACTTTCATTGCACCATGTTCCACCATGATCTTGAGATTGACCACATTGATTAGACTAAGATGAAGTGCACATGAGCTTTTACTTTACTTCACTTCACTAATTACTGCAACATCTAGTATCCCACAGAGTGAAAATGACTTTTATATATAAGGGGAGTATACATGGAACATGGACATATCAGGCCTCTGAAACAAAAATTAAAGGGAGTAATCCCTCAAAAAAGAAGAAGCAAAAGGAGTAAAACTAATTAAGCTGAGAACTGATTCCTCCTATGAACAGCAGATCAAATCTTGGCCTGTCGACGCGCCCGTTCAGTGCGCTACCCTGGTGCCTTCCATCATATGTCCTCAGCCTGATCGATTTGGCGTTACACATCGTTCAATATCTATCACCGGGATCATTACAGCGTCGATGGCACTATAACATCCGTGTAATCTGCAAAATTTTACACCATCCAAAATTCAGCAGTTGGCACGATAACTCTAACTTTTGATACTTGAAGATCTTTAGGGTGAACTGGTTGGTCCATGCATGCAATTCGATAGTACTTTGCGTATCAGTTATAGAGCTTACCATTTCACATCATAATGATCTTGAGCTTGTGTGTCAGGTATTGCTTTACACCTCTAGAACAATGACTGTAAAAAAGCAAGAAAAGACAAATAAGTCCATGCATATTTAATTACTATGCGAAGAAATGCTTCAACTCCTGCATGCATGGGTCTGATTACACATGAGTGCAAAGTACTCCATGCTAATTAGTCAAGTCTGAAGTGAAATTAATTGGGTCTAGCAACTTACAATCTGAATCTGTTTTGTCCCACTTGAAGATATCTTCCCCGTTGTAATCCTCCTCATCCTCCTCGTCGTGGCGACCATCCATTTGGATCCTTCCCATTGGTTTGTCCTCTAGGTAATACTTCCTCGACGACGATGCCGCGTTGCTCTGGCGCGGGGCGCTCATCTTCTTTTGAAGCATCGTCTTAAACAACTGCACATACACAAACAAAAGTTAGGAAAATAGCATTATTTTTGCATGATCGCCCATGCATAACAAAACGTACTAATAATTAAACCTAGCTATGTGAACACTGGTTATCAAGATCTGCGTGGTACGTAATATATGTACATCGAATATCATATGTGTATTAGTACGTACCTTCTCCAGTTTTGTTTCCACTGGATCCTTGAGGCTGGGCTGCGGCGGGAAGCCGCCCCGGCAGGCGAACATGTTCTTGAGGAGGAACTTGAAGGACTTCTGCTTGACGCCCCCGCCGTTGCCGTTGGTGCTGACGAGGAGCTCCCTGGCCTTGCTGAGTATGATCTGCGTGTCCGGCGAGAACTCCCCGTTCTGCCCGTCATCGGCGCCCTGCAGCCTGAGCGAGAGCCGCCGGTCGACCTCGAGGCTGGAGGGGCAGTTGAGGAACCTGTCGAGCGGCAGGTTCTGCTCCTCGTCGCCGGCGCCGGCGGTGGAGCCGCGGGAGCTGGACTTGGACTTGGCGCGCCGGAGTAGCTTGTTCAGCGCGTCCTGCAGCTTCTTCACCTCCTCGATGGTGAAGTCCGGCACCGCCTGATCTGGCGCCGGCGCCGGCGTGGGCTCGTTGCCGAGGGTTCCGATGGAAAGCATGCTCCAGTCGCCGGGGAGCTCGTCGTTGGCCTGGCCGCGGCAACTATTCTCGCGGACCGGAGCATCTACGTACGTGAAACGCATGCATGAGCATCTAAATACTCTCCAGAGTGAGGCATGCAGTAAGCGTACGTACGCATGCATGAAACCAAAACGAGCGACTTACTGCGAGCCGAGTTGGCGCCGGCACCGGCGGCGGATCGTTTCTTCTCCTGCTTGGTGTTGAGGCGATTCTGCACCCAGTTGATGATCTGGAAAACGAAACCAACACTGTCAGCTGCTGCACTACTCATCAGAAAAGAAAAAGGAAGAAGAACTGCCACACAAGAACATCGTCAGCAGTGAGCTTACCCCCATCAATCCCTACTCTCTTCAAGCACAAACTGCTGGCTTCTCCGGATGGGTCGGTGAATTACCCTGTGCAATTGGCGCAACGTATCCGCAACAATTAATGATCGGTGAGCAGCTGATGCGCAACTGCTTTCAGGGTTTTTCAGGTGCCCTCTGCCTGGCGATGAGCGAGGACACAACGCACGGGGGCTTCTCCTGCGGCCACTACTGCATGTATCGGGACGAAAGCTTGAGAGCTAGCGCGTCTAGTAAAAAGGAAGCGAGTGAGTGAGTTGGATGGAGCAAGGGTCCCCTACCCCCGGGAATTAAATAGGTGAGTGAGGGCGTTGGCGGCCGAATTACATCCAGTGGCGGGCTTACTGCTTCATGTATATATTACTGAAATAAGGGGAAGAAAAGGACAAACGGCTACCTATGTTAATCAGGCCAAATTGCATCCAGTTGAAGCATACATTACTGTTTCCAAGAATCATCAGAATACAGTGTATGTTGTACATTTCCTTTTTACCGTATATAGACTAAGGCAGTGGTGGAAATGAAGCATTCGTGTTAACAAGAAATTGCACAAATACGCAACATTTGGGGCTGAGTTAACACAAAACCATAATTCTATAGGATTTTAACGAAACCCCACAATTCTAGGACTAGTCGGTAACAAAAAAATATATTACGTAAATATTGTGCATTAGTGCAATTCGCTCTAGTGTTAATTTGGTGCAAGTGCAATGCTTCGTTGTTCTATCTTATCGTGGGAGCTTACATATTGAGGTGCTCCACAATTTGTGGTAAATCACGTGGAAATTTTGTAAAAAGAATTGGACCGAGCATGTACTCCCTCTCTTCTTGTTTGTAACACTCTACTGCATTTTATCAAATTTTGACCTATAATTTAAATAGCAAAATATAATTAATAAACCAGAAGGGAGGGAGTATAAAATTAGAAATGTCAGATCACATCTCGGGGATATGATTGTACTGGCTGTTTTCTCCCCTATGTAAAAAACATTGTGTTTGCGGCTCCGTTCTAGTTTTACAGCATACGACTTTTTTACCCATAGAACCACATCGCGACACGGGCGGAAAAACTAAAAAGCACATTCCATTCACGCCCTCCAACTTCTTAAAAAAACCTTTGTTTTCCTATGATGCAATCAACTAATTAAACTCAAATCCTATATGATTCGAATGAGCATGACATTCAGTATTTGTCGAAAAAGGGTTTCCCCCCGCTTTGTATACAAAGCAACCAACCGAGACATCCAACGATAGGTGCTGTGGCGGAAACAGCACAATCACGCCCAAAAGAATTAAAGAAAGAGAAAATACAAGAGAAACAAATGCCGACAACGGCGGATCGACAAAGAAACGTAGAAGCCTCGTGACCTCTGCACCCACCGGAGATCTCCCACCAAGCTCCGAGCCTCCGAAGCACCGGTACCAATCAACACCTCCAAGAAGGGACACGACGATGACGACGCTGCTGGCAAGGGTTTCCCCCGGTACGTGGTGAGGAGAGAGGAAGGGTAGCCCCGACGCCCTCCTGGAAGGTCTGGCGGCACCAACAAGCGCCACCGCGTCGATGTCGGCCAAGCCAACAGGGATTTCTCCCGATCCCAACCTCCAACTCAGGCACTCCAGAGCTCGCCACCAAACAGACCCTCACCCTGCGCCAACCCGGTCACGAAGCTTCCCACGTTGTCCTCTGGGGTTTTTCAAAGGGCCCATTTGGTACGGTTTGTTAGTTTTATTTTGCTGGTAAGCTTATATTACTCGCTTACATAAATCGATGACCTCTGGGGTTCTAATCCAAACCAGACAACAGTTCTACTCTTAGTTCTAGCAAAACTAGCTAAAAAATCACTAACTAAAATTTGACCACGGTTGATATGAGCAATACGAGTCGTTCGAAGAGACTTCAAGTACTTTATGTCTGCTACCAAAGACGCACAGATTGACCTGTCAATGTCCTTGTCCTTCAACACGTTCACCGCTATAAGTGAATCCATCTCGATACAAACTGAAAGTTCCGTCCGCTGGATAGCAATGGATAAACCCTCCATGCATGCACATATTTCTGCTTCAAGGGCATCTCGGCATGAAAAGAACTCCGTGCAAGATGAGTAAATAATGTTGCCTAGATTATCGCGAAGCACCACACCAGCGCCAGCCCTTCCATCATTATTAGTCCAGGAACCATCCGTATCGATGGTTTGTTAGTTGCACTGACGTTCTTCTAATATGACACTTGGACGCCACTGCAGCGTTTTGACGGTGTATACCATGTTGTAATGCACACGCGCAATTAGCTGGTGGATGCAGAAGGATCGAAGATCGTCCTTGAGAAAAGCACGCCCCCATGCAGCAGCCAAGAGACTCAAGCAGATGGAATACATGCCACCAGGTGCCCGGTGCCAGCAGCCAAGAGCCCGAAGCCCTGGAACCAAAGCGGGCGTACGTGGCGCGAGCGGAGCCGATGGATGAAACCCAGCAGGATCCGGCCGGGGAGCGCCTACGTGGGCTCACACGGACCCCGCCATCGTGCCCCTAGTTTAACCCAAGCCGCGCGCGCGTGGGAGATCGCGACGCCACCGTTCCACCCGAAAAAACTTAAGCAGGCCCACTAAACCCCTCCGGCATTCAGGCGGGATCGGAGGGGGGCCTCGTGGGGACTAATTAATCACGTCGCTAATTGCTAGCCCGGAGACTAATGGCGGCCCGGGCGTCCAGGGGGTTAATTAGGGGTAGACCGGCGATTAAACAAGCAGGTGTCAGCCCGACACGATGTGGTCTGGTCTGGTCGTGACACTTGGCGCCTTGGATCGTCTTGGGTGGCCTCCGATTGGCCCGGGCGCCGTGGGTGGGCCGACGCACGCGCATATGTCATTTTCTCGACAAGAAAATTGGGCGCCGTACTGCTACGACGTGCTCCATGCCAGGCCCCTCCCAGGCAGTCGCGCGCATCTTCTCCAAAAGTAAAGCCAGTTGCCCGCAGTAAGAAGGTCAAGGAAGCGATCTTCTCCTCCCCACTTGCCTCGTTGCACGTCCTTCTTGCGCATCCACCGAAAACATTTGGCGCCGATCTCCCAGGCATTGTACTTGGGGCTTGGGGGCGACGCGCGCACGTGTCACCTTTTTTCTCTAAAAACAGTGCAACTATTATGTTCATTTCAGATTTGGCGCTTTGACGGAATTTTTGCTCAGTGAAAGACGACGTTTTATATCGATAGTGAGGCGTATGTGATGAGTTTGTCAATCTTAAGACTCGCCGGCTCAAATTTTCAGAGGTGCTTATAGGCAGTTACGCAGACAAGATCTTCGCACTTGGCACGCCCAAAGTTTATTGTTGCAATGGTGAAAGTGATGAACAATACCAATCTTATCTACAGACAAGGAAGAAACTTGTTATCACGCCCCAGGCCATGATCAGCGTTGCCTAGGGCCTGACTGCAAGGTAGAATGTACGTGTGTGTACGTACTTCATTCGTTCGAAAATATTTGTCATCAAAATGGACAAAAAGGGATGTATCTAGAACTAAAATACATATAGATACATCCGCTTTTATTCATTTTGATGGCAAATAATTCCGGACGGAGGGAGTATTTGTTATCATTGTATTGTGTTGTGTGTTCCTTAAGAAAAAAGTGCAACTACTACGTGCTCCATGCCTCCCAAGTCACATCTGTGCTAGGAGAGAAAAAATAACGGCTCGGTGACATTTCAGTCCTGCCCAAATATAGGCCCTGTTTGGATACTCTAACTCAGTTAGTGGTTAGAGTTAGATTCTAGCCCTGAACTAACCCTGAACTAACTCTAGCCGATGAGGTGTTTGGATGACAGGGTTAGATGGAGCACGGATACGGCGAGGCGCCTTCACGGGCGGTGCGAGAGGGAGGGGAAGAGAGGATGAGAAGCTTTGAGGAAGTGGGGAAGGATCTGTTGCGGAAAAAACGAGAGAAAAAAAATGTTTTTTAGTGGTTCCGAGAAGAACTAACCCAAATAAGCACCTCTTGGGTGGGTTAGATTTTTTGAATGGGTTAGATGCATCTAACCCAAACTAACCCACATGTTTGGATATTTTTGGGTTAGTTGGGTCCAAACTAACCCAAACTAACTCTAACCCTACGATCCAAACAGGGCCGTAGACAGGATGTTATGACCCTGGGGCCAAAATTATTCAAAGATATGTACAAGAGAATCACATGAACTTGGAGCATAGAACCGAAAAAATTGGAGCGGTTCAGAGTTCATTAACACGCAGGTTCTTATCCTCTTATACCCTTTGACGGCTACGGTTAGCGACCGGCATCGCATGACTCACCTACAGTATTGTGAGATGGTTAATTATCACCCTACTCTCACGAAGAGCTTTCAAGGAAGCAAGTTTCTCTCACGAGGGGCGCGTGGGGCTCACAAGCCACATGACTTGCCAAAGGAGGCGTCTCCCCTGGGCGTCGGCCAGCATCTTTGGCTTTTATCCCTTGGCGTCGCCTGAGATTTTTTGTATTCCCATGCAATTTTTGAAGGAAATAAAGCCGCCCTTCTGCTTAAAAAAGAGGTCTCTACCATCTACTCTCCTTTTTGTACGGTATAAAAGCGCATCCGAACATTTGGTCTAGTCCAAACTTACACTATCTATCCAAAGTTGTATCATCATGGACAAGTCGTACAACCGAAGACGGCCTGATCATTCTTGATCAACCATTCAAGCTACACAGTATTGTACCCACAGCATACATGCATCCGCCAACTCTAGTGTTATGTACACACCCGGGGCTCTCACTACGACTCGGACCCTCCACAGCACACCTCCGCGCAGCACTCGTAGCAGCCAAGGCACGAGAGCGCGGCGCAGACCTGCGCCAACAAGATGGCGCACTGGTCGTTCATCCTATTGCACGCCTTGATGCAGCACATGCAGCAGAGGCAGTCCGCAACGCGGCCGCAGCACCCGCCCGCCTTCTTGAATATCTTCAACGTCTCCAGTGGTTTCTCGTCGCCGAAACATGTGAGGAGGTTTTCCCTGGTGGCTGCTTTGTCACCGAATCCAAGTTTTAGACCATGAAGCTGGAATCGTAATGGCTCATTGGCGCCTTTGCGTCCTTTCGGTTTCTGCTTCACCTGCTTAGTAGTGAGTGCACAAAGTTTTAGTTAGCAGTCTTTATAATGTTCCAATAAGGCATCGACAAAAGAAACAGCGATATGCAATAGTGATCATCTCTAGGGCCGATCATGTAGAACCTACTTTCTGTGCTGCATCCAAATTGGTTTGAAGTACAACCATGCTTGTGTACTCTGAAAGAACACTATTCTCTATGCTTAATTTTATCACCTGCAAAATAGAAGAAACAGAGTTACTCAAAAACTATGCAATCATATAATATCAACTGAATGGTTTCAACTTTCAAACCGCACAATACAAGATGCTTTGAGCCATAAATGAACTGGAAACTGATCAGCACAAAAGCATGCAGCAACAGCACATCTTTAAATGTCTCAATATCAACAGCTTTTCACGGTTCTTCAGAATAGGGATGTAAACTGAAATATCAGCAACTTGTCAAAAACCAATCAACAACCCTTTTGCTTGTCTACTCATATGATGCATCGAACAACCATGTTTTTGGTGCTTCTTGAACTTTGTGCGCCATGATACGACAAGTTCTTGTTCTAGGATAACTCATTGATTTTTATTTCTATTAAATACAACTCCATGCCCTGAAAGCTCAATGCAGGTTTAAAGCAAAAAAAAAAAAAGAAAAGGCGATGCACAATCGGATTAGCCTGCAGCTCACCTTTCTCTCCAGTTGTTTGTCTGCAGAAAGCCATGCCTTTGCTGTGAGAAGAGCAATCTGCTGTGCTGCGAAAATCTGGAAACCATGATAAAAGAAATGCAGAACTTCTCAGCATACTAGGATAAGTGATGGTCCTAAAGCATGTAATACCACTTGGCCAAAGATTTAAATCATCTTCACAGAATCAAGTTAAGAACTTGCACAAGTATCCTGATGAATCATAAGACAGATGTACAAAGTAGCAAAGTTTGAGCATTTTACGTTATCAAGAGGCATGTCCGTTATATGCTGGACCTTCAGCTCAATCGAGATCTCTGTCATGTCCGCCAGGTAACCCGTTGCCACAACTGTCTCAGGGAACTTGCCTTGGTATTTTCCAGATATACATAAAGGACACTGTGCTGAAATGTCTGGAATATATTCAGAATCCACCTGAACAGAACAGAAAAGGTACAGTAATAAGATCATCAAACATACTGCATTTCTCTGTCTGTACTTACAAAATTGTGTCCCACATCCCATCCAACACAAAACTATGTTATGGTTATATAGAAGATGATAAGCAGTAAGTACAGTCTAATCCACATCTGTACACTGCCTGGAAAAATAATCTGAACTGTCTAATACAGAACACCGCAACATAAAGTGCCTAATAAAGCATTATACTACCTCCATTCCAAAACGTTTTTAGTAGGCTAGGCTAGTTTAGCCTACCAAAACGCCTTATATTTTGGAATGGATGTAGTATAACACAAAAACGTGATGCCAGCAAAAACTGCAAAATGAAATTTACAGCAGTCGTATTCACATAACACCACATTAAAGTCAACAGCAAGTCCCCCCCGCGAGCCCCCGCGTCGCTCCCAGGGGCGACTCGGGAGGCGGAACCCTAGCCGCCGCCCAGGCTCCCCTCCTTCCCCTCCCTCCCCTCGCCGTCGCCGGAGGATGCCGGCAGGCAAAGCCCTCACCGGTGGACGGCAGCGGCAGGGCCCTCGTTCGTGTGCTCGCGCGCTGCTGCTGGGCGTGCTGGAGCGCGCGGTGGCGCGGTGGGCGGACGTCTGCTCGCGGGGAGGTCGAGATGGCGTGGACTGCGTGCGCGGTGGCGCTGCCATGGCGGCCGCCGGCCGCTGATGCGTGCGGCAGAGTTGAGGGCGCCCAGATCTGGCCCGCCCAGGCCCGCGACGATCACTCTGCCCCCACCCACCCTTCTCCCTCCTCCCACCCATCCCGGCCGCCGCCGGCGGTTGCCGCTGGGTTAGCAAGCACGCGCGCGGCGACCCTGACGATTGCTGCTCCGCTGTGCCTCGGCGGATCCTGGCGGCGGCGGCGCGGTGCAGGTGGCTGCTGCCGCCTGCTGGACGCGCTCCCGGCGGTGACCGGCCTGCTGGAGCTGCGCTGGTCGGTGCCCACTCCTGTGACGACAACGTTTCTAGGCTTCCCCCATGTGTGTTGGTCTTCTCTGACGATTCTTCGCCATGCCCGGTCTGCCAATGCATCTGAGGTCTTCGTTCTTGGGTCGGGGCGAAATCCCCGCGCGGCGACGGCCTGCGCTGTCAACGGCGACGCCCGAGGGTGCCGTCACCTCCTTGGAGGCGTTGGCATGACCCTGACCGGACCTCCTCCTCAAGCACCGGGAGAAATCCTAGGTCCGGCCTCCCGGACCGGGCAGCGGCGGCGTCTCAACGCCGTTCCCCTCTTGATGGCGCTGCTTTGGCTGCAAGTGGAGTACTTGATGCGGCAGATGGTGGTTGGCGATGCATCGATCTGGCGTAGACTGCTACACCAGTTCCAATCAGGCCCTGCCTTTCACCCGCCGACTCTCTAGGCACATGGGTGCGAGGTACGTCGGCCTGGGCAGTCCTGAGGCTGCATTCATCCCTAGAAGTGTCTGGCAATGGCAGTGATGCTGCCCACTCCGAGTCTCGGTGCTTCGCCATTTTGGGTGGAGGCAAGGCTGGGCGAGGCATAATGTCGTTGCGTGTCTGTAGTTGAGGGCACCTCCTCACCTAGCTGTAGTGTGTGTGTGTGTGTGTGTGTGTGTGTGTGTGTGTCCCTCCTTTCTGGAGGTTGTACCCCCGATGTCTTCCTGTTCAATGCAATGAAACGCAACTCTTTTGCGTTTTCTCGAAAAAAAATTTTACAGCAGTCGATAAATGCTAAACCAAGTACTCCCTCCGTCCGGAAATACTTGTCCTAGAAATGGTTGTATCTAGACTTATTTTAGATATAGATACATCCATTTTATCCATTTCTAGGACAAGTATTTCCGGACAGAGGGAGTAACTTTTAGATCAATATGGTATTATACAAAAAGTGATGTAATTAACATGCAGACTCACTTCAAAATCATCAAGATGTTTCGTAGCATCAATGGAGATGTTTGCCACTATTGTATTTGATGCTTTCCTGAACCACTTAAGTATTCGACTCTCAATTGATCCTGGATAAAAAAAACAGGGAAAAGATACTATAATAAATATTTATTGTTAATTAATCCAAATAATGCATACCAATAAACAGGTTGTTGAACTGTTGTATTGCACATATCTCCAAATCAGTGATATAAATAGTAGTACACCCTCCGTCCCAAAAAGCTTGTCTTACATTTGTCTAGATATCCGTATCTAGACACGTTTTAGTGTTAGATACATCCGTATTTAGACAAATCTAAGACAAGCTTTTTAGGATGGAGGTAATACTGTTATTAAATTGACACAACTAAAAATTAGATTAAATCACAGTCAAAGAGCATGGTAGGAATTATTCTTTTAGTAAAGTTTGGTAGCTCTCAGCTTATTACGATGGGGTACCAAGGAGAAGATTGGCTATGTCGATTGCTTTTGTTCCCTTTAAGAAAAACTTGGCCTTACTTCAGAACCTGGGTAGATACATGGTTTTTTAAATGGGAAGATTGATGTACTTCTCAGCAAACTTCGATGACCCGTGAATATCACCTCAATAATGAATTGAACTGATCACAGTCTATACTTCATGTTTGCCTCATATCCTCTACAACAACAATAACAACAACAAAGCCTTTAGTCCCAAACAAGTTGGGGTAGGCTAAAGCTGAAACCCACAAGATCTCGCAACCAACTCATGGTTCTGGCACATGAATAGCTAGCTTCCACACACCCCTGTCCATGGCTAGTTCTTTGGTGATACTCCAGTCCTTAAGATCTCTCTTTACGGACTCCTCCCATGTCAAGTTCAGTCTACCCCGACCTCTCTTGACGCTAATCAAATAATAATATCATGGCCATCACTCAAAACACGCAATAGAAAAAGGTTATACATAATACACAGATCAATTTTCTATATTCAAAGTTCAGATAAGGGCACATCATACTGTTTTCTAGTTCAAGTAAATGAAAGCAATGGGGTAAAAGGAGTGGGAGATTAGTACCTGTCTCGAGTGCAGCATCAAAATGCCCCTTGCCAATTGATGCCACCATGCGCAAGAAATAATGGTTGCAATATAAACCTAACATTTTCAAGTGAGTGGGTTGCAAAGAATTAGAAAACAAAGTCCGAGAAAAAAAGAATTAGAAAACAAACACACCATACTACCAAAGAACAAAATAACAAAAACATAGTTCTGAATTATATGTGACCACACAAAGTTGTCTGTAAGCTCATTTACGCAGGATGCATATAGAAAGATCAGATGCCGGGAATAAGAAACAATGGTTGCAATATAGAAAGATCAGATGCCAATAAGCTTAGAAACAATTTTCATTTTAGCCTGACAACTACTTGGATATAGTTCTAGAATTCAGGTACAATAAATTGTGTACTGGAAGGTGCTCCTTGAGATTACCTAGTCCGAACGTAGAAATTCGGGGAGATTTAGATCCTCTGCTGAGCAGCTCATTTTTCACAGTTTGACAGATGTCATGCTCATCATCAACTGATCCATCAGTCATAAGAAAAATTTGTGGGAGCGCGTCATGGGCACTTGACAATAATGCCATCGCCTTGCATGAGAAAAAAATGCAAATATGAAACAACAGGGGGGGGGGGGGATTATTAAGCCCAAACACATTGGGATCTTATTCAAAATAATAATAATACCTCATTTAAAGGATGCATAATATCTGTGCCACCCTCAGCAACAAAGTTGGCGTTCATCCAATCATTCGCACTTGCTATTGCTTTTTCATTTACTTTCTCTAAACATGATGAGAATGAATGGAGCTCCTCATTAAATGTTATAATGTTGAAGTAATCTCCTTGCACAAGTTCGGAAAGAGCTGTAGACACTGCATTCTTCACATTCTCAAGAGGTTTTCCTTTCATGCTTCCACTTGTATCAACAACAAATACGACTGCTTTCTTGAAGACCTATTGGATTGCTCAGATGAGATAAACCGCCAAAAGGCATATTTTGTATGAAATTCTTCTGAGTTATTATATGAAAAAAGCTACTTCGATTGCATCATTGTTTCTCATGCCTTCAATGATGTACAGTATCAAGTTACCGAGGAAGCACTTTATTATCAGCATTTCTCTAGGGCGTTGGAATAGAATTGAATGGCAAATTAGAAATATTTCATGACCACAGTATTATCTTATCGTGGTATCATGATAATAGTAGTGTTGCATTACCATATGCCACAAAGGTTGCTACAAGAGATCCCTGCATTCTATTTTCCATGTGCAGATCTCAACCAAGGAATGTGTACTTCATTATATTAAATGAACTATGGCACTGCAACAAGAAACAGTTAAAAAGCAGCTAACCTTTCTATTCCCACTTCCAGGTAAAATGAAAATGCTGAATGTATCTCTATCATCATAATCCTGAGATGTTGAAGGCTGCACATGGATACCACCTGACAAGTCACCAGAGTAAACCTGTAGAAAGCCACACAAAAACAGTCAGCACCATTGCAAAATTGGACTGCTAAATAGAGCGATGGATTTGTAATTTACGTTCATCATCCTCTACTAAAGAATAATTCCTTTAAAATGCCTGGAAAATCAGATATTCACAGTAACTAGTACATCTAATCCAGATGACAGCATGATTAACTCACACTGTAGGAAAATGTGAAATCTTTGCTTGACCAATTCTCAACAACTGCTTCATGCAGGAAAGACAATTTATCACCCTGCCTTGCCTTTTCCTGAAATAGCAGTGTGAAGAATAAACATTTGCAATGCAGATCAAAACAACATCTAAAAAATATGTTATAGTTTATTACCTTCAATGAATGGCTTGTGCCCTGCAACAAAACCTCTTTACTGAATCCACTATTCACTGTCAACTGAATTTTCTCCCTCTTCATGAATACTTTTGGTAATGGGTTGACAAAGTATGGAAAACGGAAAGGTATGTCGACCGTGAATCGTCCATTATCATAGTGTAACTTCTGAGACCATCTAACTGTGGCTACAATATCCGCTCCACCCTCCACCTTTATTGATAAGATAGCAACAAATCAGCAAAGTAAGTTACAGTTTAGAAAAATATAACGCATAACAGACAAAGAGTGTAAGTTTATATGTATATGGCAAGTACCTGTGGTATTGTCAAGCAAAACATATGGGGTTTCAAAATGCCTTTCATGGTATTCTCCATGGTTTGGTCTTCTACTTCGGTCACTTGAGTATTGTATGACATTCTTCCGACAGTGACCTCAGCGCCTAGAATTGAACCCTATTAGCCAAACCGTTCTTAGGTTGAGACCATCACAAAATATAATCACAAATATTCACCATAAAAATACACTGGCTACCCAATGCTTCAGTTGATATTCTTTTTCTTAACAGTGGATGAGGAATAAATTATACAAGAGGCATCATGTGAGGATGAAAAGAAATCTAGTGAAGTTTCTGTATTATTTGTACCTATCAGGTTAATAAACTTAAGCAACCCGAGTAACTTAACAAGGAATCCAATGATAGTGCAAGTGCTTGAGTAATAATAAACTTAATAATACACGCTAACCATCCGAGATTAATAACTTTACTATCAACATATGCCTGAGTGCAACTACTATACTTATTTAAACCCTTATCAACCTATGCTACAAGGCAAGATAAACAGAAGCAAAACAACTGCACTTAATAATACACGCTAACCATCTGAGTTTAATAACTTTACTATCGATTTAATTTCTATTTCCAAGTCTTGTATATCCTAGCACATGCTGGAGTAAAGGCCAAGCAATCCAGTATGCTGATATGCATGTCCAAATGAGATAATGCAGCATTTCCTGCACATTCCAAGTGTGTTTGCCTCTTGCAAGACCAACATATCCCTTCCGGTGATTGTTTCAAATGGACAAAGCAAGGAACTACTTTTACTTGCTGATGCAACACCCCTTTACTTGTCTAGAACTTACGAACCAAGCTATTGACAGTTATCTAGAATTTAGCATAGGGCAAGCCAACGATTGCAGTCAGACACCTTGACACGACAAGCGACCCTAACTGTACAACAACTCAAGTCAAACAGACACAATAATACAGCATCACCAATCATGTCAACCCTCACCAAACTGAATCCTACTGGGACGAGCCAACAGAACAACACCAGGAAATAAATAAAAAAAGCGATATGCCGACGACGACGGCAGAATCCGATGGCCTCACCTGTTCCCCCATGGGCACGATGAGCCTGACGTCGCACTCGCGGCTGCGCGTGATGCAGTGCAGCCACCAGCGCGCGCGCAGGGTGACGGAGGCCGTGTCGAGCGCGCAGTCGACGGCCAGGTCGATCTCCTTCATCTGCAGCGGGATGAGCGCGGGCGGGTCGAGGCGGCCGTAGACGTAGGGCTGGTAGCTGGGCACGTCGGGGGTGTCGACGGCGCCGGGGTCGGAGACGACCGCGTAGGCCATCGGCGCGGCGGGGAGCAGCAGCGCGGCGGCCGCGTCGGGCCCGCGCTCCATCCCCGCGGGCGGCCGCGGCGGCGGCAGCCCGCCCGGCAGCACGAGCCGCTTCGACAGCTTGAGCCCGTCCTCCACCGCGCGCGCGAAGTCCTCCATGGGGAATGGAATGGGCGCCGCCGCCGCCGCCGCCGCTTAGGGTTTCGATGGGATGGGGATACGGGAATGGGAGGGGAGGGGGGGAGAAGGTCGTTTGATCTGCTGATGTGGGGGTGTGTGCGGGAGGCGATGGGCGGTGCGGCGGCGAGGCGAGGGCGAGGGCGAGGCGAGCGAGTTTTTATTGGGGAGCGTCGGGGGAAAGGGTGGGGAGATTGATTAAGTTGCCCGGAGAGGGAAAGGGAAATGATGAGCTGGGTTGGGGTTGCGAGGAGGCGATCGGGCAGGCGAGCTGGGGGTGGGGTGACAGGCTGCGGAAGGCGGTGAGAATAAGGAACGAGCCGGCGGCGTGGGTCCCCCGCTTCGTTTGATTCGTCGTCGTTACTCGTTGTCTCGCGGACGGTTTTCTTCCCAACGGACTCACGTGAGCTGGTTTTCTTTTGCTTTTCAACACAAGGGTGAGCTGGTTGCCTGGCTGGTTTTCTTTCCTATATAAAACCGGGTTGGGGTTGTTAGGAACCTGTTAACCCGGTTGTTGTTGATAACTTGTTATGGTGGTTTGTGGGTGGAGTTGGGGTTGGCATCTTTGCTGTGCACGTATGATTTCCTTTTTGTTTTTGTGCTAGCTTGTTTTAAATTTTGAACGTCAGTGCTCAACAATGGCAATGGTTTGGATGAGCAAGCAGCCATCTCCTTCCTTTCAATTGTTTTTATTCTAACTCATTTTTAGTTTTTTTATAGATAACTTATTTTTTGTTTGGATGGATAGACGAGTCATCTTTTCGCTGTCTCTGGGTACATTGGGACCCCTGTCCAAGAATCCGTCCAATTAACCAATTAACTTGCCGATTAATCCCTACTTGTAGTGTCACAAATAGTCGATCAACTAAAAATCGACCGATTAATTGATTAAATGACCAATTAACTTACCGATTAGCATATTAATTCCCTACTCACCAGCCAACCGAGCAGCTACCAGTAAACGATTTCCTCAACGATGATTGGGATGTAGTGAGATGGTTCATAGATGAGGTAGTAATTTCAATCTCATTTCAACAAAAATAGTTGAAAGATTGTAGTATTGTTTACTTACATGGTTACATTGCCACCTACACATATAAGAAGTTAAACAACTCACGTCAAAGGAACATGAATAGTATAATCGCATTGATCTTTATGACTGAATTTTCAATACAACTTAGCAATCCAAAGCTATGCCAATCAGATTTTGGTTTTAAGATGTCTGACAGAAACTATGGTGGAAAATGGAAAACTAACCAAGCATATACATAATCCGTTGTTGTTTATTTGAAATGAAAATTATTTTAATTTAGTAGCCTTTTAATGACTTTTTTGAAAGAAAACTTGGATCGATCAGATGTCATTGTCTAGATGCTCGTCATCCTCTTCGATGGCTGCCAAATACCACTACTCGCCAAAGATGAGCGATGGGTTGTTTAGGCGGTGGAGCGGTGGCCTCGACACGTGGTTTTTCTTGCGTCGGCTGGGAAGACACATCTCTTCGAGGATGAGTTATACATTTTCATTTTCGCGCTTTGGATAGTTCATACATGTGGCTATCGGTGTTTTGAAGATGAGCGGTGGGCTGGCATCCTTGTTGAACACTTATGATTGACATCTTAGGGTTGGGGTTGTTGGTAACCTGTTAACCCGGGTCATTAGTAATTTGTTATGGTGGTTTGTAGGTGGAGTTGGGGTTGGCATCTTTGCTGGGCACTTGTGATTTCCTTTCCATTATTTTTGTGCCAATAAGTAGTAACTTGTTTTAATTTTTGAACGTCATCGCTCAACAATGACAAGAGCTTGGAGGAGCAAGCAACCATCTCCTTCCTTCCAATTAGTTTTGTACTAACTCAATTTTAGTTATTTTAGATTACTCATTTTTAGTTAGGGAGAATAGGAAAATCATCTTCCCATCGTTGTCGGATACCATAGATATCGGGGCTTACTGGGATGGTTCATATCCGGGGTAGTTATTTCAATTTGGTTTGAACGAAAATGGTTCAAATATTGTAGTGGTAGTGTTTACTTACATGGTTTGGCACCTGCACATATAAGAAGGTGAAAAACTTATATAAAAGGAACAAGAATAGTATAATTGCATTGATCTGTGATTAAATTTTCAACACGACTTAGCAATCCAAAGCTATGCCAATCCAATGTTAGTTTGAAGAAGCCGGTAGAAACTAGGGTGGAAAATGGAAAACTAACCAAGCATTATACATAAGATGTAGTTTATTTAAATGGTAATTATATTAATTTAGTAGCCTTTTAATGGCATTTTTTGAATAAAAATGTGTTGAGTGGCTTGGATCGATTAAATGTCATTGTCCATATGCTCGTTGTTCCCTTCGATGACTAGGAAATCTCACTACTCGCCAAAGATGAGCGATGGGTTGTTTAGGCGGTGGAGTAGTGGCCTGGACACGTGGTTCTTCTCGCGACGGCCGGGAAGACACATCTATTCGAGGATGAGTTGTACGTTTTCATTTTTGCGCTTTGGATAGTTCATGCATGTGGCTATCAGTGTTTTGAAGATAAGCGGTGGGTTGGCGTCTTCGTTGAACACTTATGATTTCCTTTTCATTGGTTGAAATTTTGAAAGTAAGTGCTCAACAATGCAAGAGGTTGGAGGAGTAACTAAGCAACCATCACCATTAATTAAATCATTTTGTACTAACTAATTGTTAATTTTAGAACATTTGTGTTCGACAAATGGCCAGAGTTTGAAGGAATAGGCATTCATCTATCCATGTGTTCAGACAGCTAACACCAGATACCACATATATTGATAAGTAGTTAGATACTGCATATGTGGGTAGTAATTTTAATTTTTTCGAACGGACTCACGTGAGCTGGTTTTCTTTTGCTTTTCAACACAAGGGTGAGCTGGTTGCCTGGCTGGTTTTCTTTCCTATATAAAACCGGTTTGGGGTTGTTAGTAACCTGTTAACCCGGTTGTTGTTGGTAACTTGTTAGGGTGGTTTGTGGGTGGAGTTTGGGGTTGGCATCTTTGTTGAGCACTTGTGATTTCCTTTCCATTGTTTTTGTGCTAGCTTGTTTTAAAATTTCAACGTCAATGCTCAACAATGGCAAGAGTTTGGAGGAGCAAGCAACCATCTTCTTCCTTTCAATTGTTTTTTGTACTAACTCATTTTTAGTTTTTTCAAGGACTCATTTTTAGTTTAGATGAATAGACAAATCATCTTTCCGCCGTCGCGGGGTACCATAGATATTGGGACTTCTGTTCAAAAATCTGTCCAATTAACCAGTTAACTTACCGATTAATCCCTACTCATAGTGTCACCGAATAGTTGATAAACTAAAAATAAACTGATTAATTGATCAAATGGCCAATTAACTTACCGATTAGCATATTAATCTCCTACTCACCAACCAAGGGAGCAGCTACCAGTTAACGATTTTCCTCAACAATGATTGGGACGTAGTGAGATGGTTCGTAGGTGGGGTAGTTATTTCAATTTGATTTCAACAAAAAAAGTTGGCAGATTGTAGTATTATTTACTTACATGGTTACATTGCCACCTACACATATAAGAAGTTAAACAACTCACATCAAAGGAACATGAATAGTATAATTGCATTGATCGGTGTGATTGAATTTTCAATACAACCTAGCAATCCAAAGCTATGGCAATCAGATTTGGTTTTTAGATGCCGGTAGAAACTAGGGTGGAAAATGGAAGATAACCGAGCATTATACATAATCTTATGTGGTTTATTTCAAACTATAATTATTTTAATTTAGTAGCCTTTTAGTGACTTTTTTGAAAGGAGAAAAAATGTGTTGAGCGGCTTGGATCGATCAGATGTCATTGCCATATGCTTGTCGTCCCCTTCGATGGCTACGAAATATCACTACTCGCCAAAGATGAGCGATGGGTTGTTTAGGCGGTGGAACAGTGGCTTGGACGCGTGGTTCTTCTTCCCTCGACTCGGAAGACACGTCTCTTCGAGGACGATTTGTAATTTTCCTTTTTGCGTTTCGGATAGTTCCTGCATGTGGCTATCGGTGTGTTTGAAGATGAGCGGTGGGTTGGCGTCTTTGTCGAACGCTTATGATTTCCTTTCCATTAGTTGAAAGTTTGAAAGTAAGTGCTCAACAATGCAAGAGGTTGAGGAGTAATTAAGCAACCATCGCCATTAATTCAATAATGTTTGTACTAACTAATTGTTAGTTTTAGAACGTCTGTGTTCGACGAATGTTCATAGTTGGAAGGAATGGGCAATCATCCATCCATGTGTTAGGACAGCTAACGCCAGATACCACATATATTGATAAGTAGTTAGATAATGCGCATGTAGGGTAGTTATTTTGACTGTTTTCTGTGTTTGAACATAGTACAGACGCAGAAGATCATATGTACATCCATTCACTCCTAAGAACGCACACACGCACACCATACCCCATGAGTACATCCGAAAAACCGAGCCAATACATCATCTTGAGATTGACGAGTCTAGGACTTAAACTCCGGTGGGCTGAGGATATCACTGTCCTCCTAACCATCTAACTACAGGTTGGTTCACGACTTATTTCTCTTTGATATGTTTTTTATAGCTTACCACATATGCAATGTGGTAGTTATTTTGACTCGATTCATTATAATTAGATGGACGAATGTAGTATTCTTTTCTTACATAATTATATGGGCACCTAAACCAAAAGAAATTATAGAAACTTGCACCAAATCAACTTTAAATAGTATAATTTCATTTATCTTTGCAATTGATGACGCGTCTTGTTTTGCTTAAAGTACTAGTCATGGTGAATTTTGAACCTGACTCTCTAGAGGCATGTCGACTAGATTTGATTTCAAGCCACCGGTATGAACTAGGGTGAAAAATGGAAAAGTAACCGAGCATTATATATAATTAGGTGTTGTTTTATTTGAAATGCTAATATCTTTATTTGTTGTACTAATTTAGTAACTTCTAAAAGTTTTTTTAAACGTGTTCAATGCTTGGACCAATCATATGTCAATCCCTACATGCTTATCCCCTTTCGATGGTTGTGAGTTATCGCTTCTTGTCAAGATGACTGGTGGGTTGTTTGCCGGTAGAGCGGTGTCCTGGAGACATGTCCCTTCTTACGTTAGTTGGGAAGACATGTTTTTCCTCTGGGGGATGAGTCTTACATTTTTTTTATGTATTTAGTGGTC
Organism: Aegilops speltoides; assembly: GCA_021437245.1. NCBI lineage: Eukaryota > Viridiplantae > Streptophyta > Magnoliopsida > Poales > Poaceae > Aegilops > Aegilops speltoides. The sequence continues at coordinate 116,335,606 of CM038142.1, forward strand.
AATGTTTCAAAGATGAGCGGTGGTTCGTTTAGCGGTTGAGCATTGCCTTAGACACGTGTCAGGCTACCAAACGAGCCAGGAAAACGTGGTCCTTTCCATTGTTTTTGTGCTAGCTTGGTTTAAAAATTGAACATCGGTGCTCAACAATGGCAAGAGTTTGGAGGAGTAAGCAACCATCTCCTTCCTTTAAATTGTTTTTGTACTAACTCATTTTTAGTTTTTTCAAGGACTCATTTTAATTTGGGTGAATAGACAAATCATCTTTCCCCGTCGCGGGGTACCATAGATATTGGGACTCCCGTTCAAAAATCCCTCCAATTAACCAATTAACTTACCAATGAATCCCTACTCATAGTGTCACCGAATAGTCGATAAACTAAAAATCGACCGATTAATTGATCAAATGGCCAATTAACTTACCAATTAGCATATTAATCCCCTACTCGCCAACTAAGTAAGCAGCTACCAGTTAACGATTTTCCTCAACAATGATTGGGACTTAGTGAGATGGTTCATAGGTGGGCTAGTTATTTCAATTTGAGTTCAACAAAAAAGTTGACAGATTGTAGTATTAATTGTTTACTTACATGGTTATAAGAAGTTAAAAAAACTTACATCAAAGGAACATGAATAGTATATTTGCATTGTTCTCTGTGATTTGATTTCAATGCAACTTAGCAATCCAAAGATATGCCAATCAGATTTTGGTTTCAAGATGCCCGTAGAAACTAGGGTTGAAAATGGAAGGCTAACCAAGCATTATACATAATCTGTTGTAGTTTATTTGCAATGATGATTATTTTAATTTAGTAGCCTTTTAATGACTTTTTTGAAAGAAAAAAATGTGGTGAGAGTCTTGGATTGATCAGATGTCATTGTCCATATGCTCGTCGTCCCCTTCGATGGCTACGAAATACCACTACTCACCAAAGATGAGCGATGTGTTGTTTAGGCGGTGAAGCAGTGGCCTCGACACGTGGTTCTTCTTTCGTCCGCTAGGATGACACATCTCTTCGAGGATGAGCTGTACATTTTCATTTTTGCGCTTTGGATAGTTCATGCATGTGGCTATCGGTGTTTTGAAGACAAGCGATGGGTTGGCATCTTTGTTGAACACTTATGATTGACATCTTTTGGTTGGGGTTGTTAGTAACCTGTTAACCCGGGTTGTTAGTAACTTGTTATGGTGGTTTGTAGGTGGAGTTGGGGTTGGCATCTTTGCTGAGCACTTGTGATTTCCTTTCCATTGTTTTTGTGCTAATAACTTGTTTTAATTTTTGAACGTTAGTGCTCAACAATGGCAAGAGTTTGGAGGAGCAAAAAACCATCTCCTTCTTTCCAATTAGTTGTGTACTAACTCAATTTTAGTTATTTTAGATAACTCATTTTTAGTTTTGGTGAATAACCAAATCATCTTCCCACCGTTGTAAAATAACATAGATATCGGGGCTTACTGGTATGGTTCATATGTGGGGTAGTTATTTCAATTTGATTGAACAAAAATAGTTCAAATATTGTACTGGTATTGTTTACTTACATGGTTTAGCACCTACACATACAAGAAGTTGAAAAACTTACATAAAAGGAACACCAGTAGTATATTTGCATCGATTTCTGTGATTGAATTTTCAACCTGACTTAGCAATCCAAAGCTATGCCAATCAGATTTTAGTTTGAAGAAGCCGGTAGAAACTAGGGTGGAAAATGGCAAACTAACCAAACATTATACATAAGATGTAATTTATTTGAAATGTAATCCTACATTCTTAAGAAGTTGATCCCCACTACTAGCTATTCTCTCTACATGCACACTATCCACATCAGCGTGATGCCACATCAGCATTTAGTTTTTTACTTTGCAAACAGCAACCAATCGTTCTCTTTATAGGTGCCCACATGCACAGTCCATTTGCCTCTCAGTTGTAAGTTGTAACACGTCATCATTTTTATTCCAGAGAAACCGTTCGTGGTGTTTCCCATCGTGGTGCCTCTTAATTTCTCCGTAACTTGCCCTCTCCACCTTCTCCAGTTTCCTGAAATCCCACCGGCGTCTCCTCACCTTTCCTTCAATCGTCTCCCCAATTTCTCCTATTCACCCGCCATATATGTGTTTGTTCCGACGAAGGTAGCTGCAGCGTCCCTGGGAGGCCGGCCCTATTTAGTTCACTGGATCAGACCAGCCGCGAGGGTTATTTCCGGCAGGGAGGATGCTCTGGTGGCGACGATGACAGGGATTCTTGCTGGTCTGGAAGAGCCGATCTGTTGGCAACTCAGGCCATGCCTTATGTTCACGGTGACAACTTTTAGGAGTGCTTGATCCAATTCCTCCGGCGAGTGCGGCCCCGACTGTTTCTGAGAGGAGCTTCTACTGCCGCAATGGTATCCACTTCTTTTGGCAAGCTAGGATCCTACATCTGGTGAGTTAGTCCTACTCCTTTGTGTCCTGATAGGTTTGCGGCAAGGACTGTAAATATCTGAGTATGGTTAGAGTTAATGGTTTTGTCCTTTGCTCAGGTATGTCATCTATTGATCTGTTCTTCTGGATTTGTTCAGCTATATAGGATTCAATATTTCATTCTTATAAAAAAGTGCACACCAATCATACAAAGCCCAGCGCTTCAGCGCCTCTGCAGCGCAGTGCTCCCACCGGCCACACTGTTTATCTTCCTGGGTTGCGATCTATGGCCATGGAACAACCTACTTCTGAAAACAAAACAACCTTTGTTACAGGTACCCGATGATAATTCATGCTTGACGTTCCATCTCCTAATCTGCGACGGTGCTCTTCTGGACAATGATCTCCCCCTTCATTTCCTCACATCACTAAACAGATGAATTCGGTGAGGTATGCCATTAGCTAGCTGACTATTTATCATCCTAATCAATGTCACCATCTCTGGGAAGGCAAACGAGCAGCAGGACATGTATCTACTCTCCCATGCCACTATCGCCGTCTAGCTATAGCGCCTCTGCTTTCTATTCCCAATTTCCTCATCCCATGAGTCCTTTTGCTTCAATGCTGCAATAGACAAGCAATTGCAAGGGCTTCAATCTATTTTGTTGTACCACCAGATTTCTATTCCGGCTTATTCACATAAATCTTATTTCTTTCTGGACATATGTGTGTTTCGGGATTCACTTCTATTATTTTGGTTATGTTTAGATTTTTGCCATCTATTACATGGTGTGTTTTAATCAATGTTCTATCTTGCAGCAGTTAATCATGTATGTTATGTGTTACACCGATTAGTTTTTTCAGTAGCATTTATGCAAGAACTGATTCGCGGACTGAGAGTACAATGTTTCCATATCTACATCTTCCAATTTCTTCCAAAGCTTAATGGCTACAGGATGTGAGATAGGGGGTGTTTGGTTCAGGGACTTTTTGGTCCCAGAGACTAGAAAAAGTCCCTAAAAAGTCCCTAGGAACCAAACGGGAGGGACTTTTCCTACAGGGACTAGAAAAAGACTCTACTGGAGAGTCTTTTTTGATTAGTCCCTGGGACTAGAAAAAGTCCTAGGACTTCTGAACCAAACACCCCCATAATTTTTGTATCAAGCAGTTCACACGGAATTGGGTTGTAGCAAGTTTTTCTACACCCTATTTCTCTGTTCATACCATTCCAGTATTGTGTACGATTAATTGAGTGTAGTAGTGTACAATGGCTTTTCATGGAACAATGGAAAGGTAGCTTCCTCAATTGGAGACTAATACCCCTCTTTTTATTTATTTAGAGCTGTGCATTTTATTTCTCCATTGTTCCTATCAAGAGTAGATGGTGATCCCAGCAGAAAAAGAGAGTAGATGGTGACCCGGTATAAACGAGAAAATGAAAAAAAAAACAGACATTGCATTTTATTCTGAAGTTTTGTAACCAGGATTGACTTTATCCTACATTAACTCTCCCTTTGTGTTTTGGTCGGTGCAATTTCATGTTAGTTACTGCAAGAACATCCACATGGATATCTATACCATTTCTCATTATGGATGTTCATAAAATGAGTGCTAAGCTAGCAACTAAGGCTAACGTGTGTCAAAGAGTCTCTAATTTACTTATTGTACTCATAGTGGCCTTGGATCCCGGTTAAAAAATGGTACAGTATCATTGCATTTGTACTTCAAACTCTCAATTTTATACATGGGATTAGTTGCCGCAAAGCAGTAGGTACTCAACAAGAGATTATGTTTTCAACCCCCGTCCTCTGTTACTCAATATATGTTCATACATTTATTTTTACAATTCATTAGAGTTATACATGTATATCCCCAAAAAATGTATGAGTATACCCGCAGCAACGCGCGGGGTATCATCTAGTTATATTAATTTAGTAGCCTTTTAATGACATTTTTTGAAAGAAAAATGTGTTGAGCGGCTTGGTTTGCTCAGGTGTCATTGTCCATATACTCGTTAGTCCCTTCAACGGCTACACAATCTTACTACTCACCAAAGATGAGGGATGGGTTGTTTAGGCGGTGGAGCAGTGGCCTGGACACGTGGTCTTCTTGAAGGAAATATGCCCTAGAGGCAATAATAAAGTTATTATTTATTTCCTTATTTCATGATAAATGTTTATCATTCATGCTAGAATTGTATTAACCGGAAACATGATACATGTGTGAATGCATAGACAAAACAACATGTCACTAGTATGCCTCTACTAGACTAGCTTGTTAATCAAAGATGGTTATGTTTCCTAACCATGAACAAGGAGTTGTTATTTGATTAACAAGGTCACATCATTAGTAGAATGATCTGATTGACACGACCCATTCCATTAGCTTAGCACATGATCGTTTAGTATGTTGCTACTGCTTTTATCCATGACTTATACATGTTCCTGTAACTATGAGATTATGCAACTCCGTTTACGGAGGAACACTTTGGTGCTACCAAACGTCACAACGTAATCGGGTGATTATAAAGGAGTACTACAGTGTCTCCAAAGGCAAATGTTGGGTTGGCGATTTGAGATTAGGTTTTGTCACTCCGATTGTCTGGAGAGGTATCTCTGGGCCCTCTCGGTAATACACATCATGAAGCCTTGCAAGCACTACAACTAATGAGTTAGTTGTGAGATGATGTATTACGGAACGAGTAAAGAGACTTGCCGTAACGAGATTGAACTAGGTATTGGATACCGACGATCGAATCTCGGGCAAGTAACATACCGATGACAAAGGAACAACGATGTTGTTATGCGGTCGACCGATAAAGATCTTCGTAGAATATGTAGGAACCAATATGGGCATCCAGGTCCCGCTGTTGGTTATTGACCGTGAATAGTTCTAGGTCATGTCGCATTGTTCTCGAACCGTAGGGTCCGCACGCTTAAGGTTTCGATGGCGATGTTATTATGAGTTTATGTATTTTGATGTACCAAGAAGTTCGAGTCCGGATGTGATCACGGACATGACGAGGAGTCTCAAATGGTCGAGACATAAAGATTGATATATTGGAAGCCTATGTTTGGAGTTCGAATGGTTCGGGTGAAAACAGGAATTTCTGAGTAATCGGAGGTTACGGAACCCCGGGGTAAATGGGCCTCGGTGGGCCTCGAGGGAGAAGAGGAAGGGCCGCCAGGGTGTGGCGCCCCCCCCCCAGTCCGAATAGGACAAGGGGGGCGGCGCGCCTTTCCTCTTCCCTCCCCCAATCCTATTCCAACTAGGAAAGGGGGGGAGTCCTACTCCCGGTGGGAGTAGGACTCCTCCCGGCGCGCCTCCTCTAGGCCGGCCGGCCTCCCCCCTCCCTCCTTTATATACGGGGGCAGGGGGGCACCCTAGAACACACAAGTTGATCCTACGGATCGTTCCTTAGCCGTGTGCGGTGCCCCCCTCCACCATATTCCACCTCGGTCATACCGTCGCGAAGCTTAGGCGAAGCCCTGCGCCGGTGAAACATCAAGATCGTCACCACGCCGTCGTCGACGAACTCTCCCTCGACACTCGGCTGGATCGGAGTACGAGGGACGTCATCGAGCTGTACGTGTGTCAAGAACTCGGGGGCGCCGGAGTAACGGTGCCGGGATCGGTCGGATCGCGAGGAGAACGTACGACTACTTCCTCTACGTTGTGATCGCTTCCGCTTTGGGTCTACAAGGGTATGTAGACAACACTCTCCCCTCTTGTTGCTATACATCACCATGATCTTGAGTGTGCGTAGGAAATTTTTTGAAATTACTACGTTCCCCAACAGTGGCATCCGAGCCTAGGTTTTTATGGTTTGATGTTATTTGCACGAGTAGAACACAAGTGAGTTGTGGGCGATACAAGTCATACTACCTACCAGCATGTCATACTTTGGTTCAGCGGTATATTGAGATGAAGCGGCCCAGACCGACATTACGCCAGACGCTTACGCGAGACTGGTTTCACCGCTGCGAGCACTCGTTGCTTAAAGGTGACTGGTGGGTGCTGCTCTCTCACTTTAGTTGAACTGAGTGTGGCTACGCCCGGTCCTTGCGAAGGTTAAAACGGAGTCTATTTGACGAAGTATCGTTGTGGTTTTGATGCGAGGTGAGACTGGATCTTGCTTAAACCCGTAGCAGCCACGTAAAATTTGCAACAACAAAGTAGAGGACGCCTAACTTGTTTTTGCAGGTATGTTGTGATGTGATATGGTCAAGACGTGATACTATATTTTATTGTATGAGATGATCATGTTTTGTAACCGGTTATCGGCAATCGGCAGGAGCCATATGGTTGTCGCTTATTGTATGCAATGCAATCGCCTCGTAATGCTTTACTTTATCACTAAGCGGTAGAGATAGTCGAGAAGCATAAGTTTGGCGAGACGACAACGATGCTACGATGGAGATCAAGGTGTCGCGCGGTGACGATGGTGATCATGGTGGTGCTGCAAGATGGAGATCATGAAGCACAAGATGATGATGACCATATCATATCACTTATATTGATTTGCATGTGATGTTTATCCTTTTATGCATCTTATCTTGCTTTGATCGACGGTAGCATTATAAGATGATCTCTCACTAAATTATCAAGAAGTGTTCTCCCGAGTATGCACCGTTGCCAAAGTTCGTCGTGCCTGCACACCACGTGATGATCGGGTGTGATAAGCTCACGTCCATCTACAACGGGTGCAAGCCAGTTTTGCACACGCAGAATACTCGGGTTATACTTGACGAGCCTAGCATATGCAGATATGGCCTCGAACACGGAGACCGAAAGGTCGAGCGTGAATCATATAGTAGATATGATCAACATAAGATGTTCACCATTGAAAACTACTCCATTTCACGTGATGATCGGTTATGGTTTAGTTGATTTGGATCACGTGATCACTTGGATGACTAGAGAGATGTCTTTCTAAGTGGGAGTTCTTAAGTAATATGATTAATTGAACTTAAATTTATCATGAACTTAGTACCGATAGTATCTTGCTTATTTATGTTTGATTGTAGATAGATGGCTCGTCTTTGTTGTTCCGTTGAATTTTAATGCGTTCCTTGAGAAAGCAAAGTTGAAAGATGATGGTAGCAATTACACGGATCGGGTCCGTAACTCGAGGATTATCCTCATTGCTGCATGTAAGAGTTACGCCTGGATGCACCGCTGGGTGCGAACTGCTTCTTGATGCAACCGACGACGTTAAGAACGTCCGCGAGCAAAGCTGATGACTACTCTATAGTTCGATGTGCCATGCTTTACGGCTTAGAACCGGGACTTCAACGACGTTTTGAACGTCATGGAGCATATGAGATGTTCCAGAGTTGAAGTTAATATTCCAACAGAATGCCCGGATTGAGAGATATGAAGTCTCCAATAAGTTCTATAGCTGCAAGATGGAGGAGAATAGTTCATTAGTGAGCATATACTCGTAATGTCCGGGTACTACAATCACTTGACACAATTGGGAGTTAATCTTCCGGATGATTGTGTCATTGATGAATTCTTCAATCACGCCACCAAGCTACAAAGGCTTCGTGATGAACTATAATATGCAAGGGTTAGTAAAGACTATGCTCGAGCTCTTCGCAATGCTAAAGGCTGGAGGTAGAAATCAAGAAGGAGCATCAAGTGTTGATGGTCAATAAGACCACTAGTTTCAAGAAGAAAGGCAAAGGGAAGAAGAAAGGAACTTCAAGAAGAACAGCAAGCAAGTTCTTTGCTCAGAGAAGAAACCCAAGTCCGGACCTAAGCTCGAAATCGAGTGCTTCTACTTCAAGCGGTAGTCACCGAAGCGGAACTGCCCCAAGTATTTGGCGGATAAGAAGGATGGCAAGGTGAACAAAGGTATATGTGATATACATGTTATTGATGTGTACCTTACTAGAGCTCGCAGAGCACTGGTATTTGATCTTGGTTCATTGCTAATATTTGCAACTCAAGCAGGACTACGGATTGCTTAACACCGGCAAAGGACGAGGTGACGATGCGCGTGGGAAATGGTTCCAAAGTCGATGTGATCGCGGTCGGCACGCTACCTCTACATCTACCTTCGGATTAGTTTTAGACCTAAATAATTGTTATTTGGTGCTGCGTTGAGCATGAACATTATATCTGGATCTTGTTTGATGCGAGACGGTTATTCATTTAAATCAGAGAATAATGATTGTTCTATTTATATGAGTAATATCTTTTATGGTCATGCACCCTTGAGGAGTGGTCTATTTTTGATAATCTCGATAGTAGTGATACACATATTCATAATGTTGAAGCCAAAAGATGCAGAGTTGATAATGATAGTGCAACTTATTTGTGGCACTGCCGTTTAGGTCATATCGGTATAAAGCGCATGAAGAAACTCCATACTGATGGACTTTTGGAGTCACTTGATTATGAATCACTTGGCACTTGTGAACCGTGCCTCATGGGCAAGATGACTAGAACACCGTTCTCCGGTACTATGGAGAGAGCAACAGATTTGTTGGAAATCATACATACAGATGTATGTGGTCCAATGAATGTTGAGGCTCGTGGCGGATATCGTTATTTTCTCACCTTCACAGATGACTTAAGCAGATATGGGTATATCTACTTAATGAAACATAAGTCGAAACGTTTGAAAAGTTCAAAGAATTTCAGAGTGAAGTTGAAAATCATCGTAACAAGAAAATTAAATTTCTACGATCCGATCGTGGAGGTGAATATTTGAGTTACGAGTTTGGTCTACATTTGAAACAATGCGAATAGTTTAGCAACTCACGCCACCCGAACACCACAACGTAATGGTGTGTCCGAACGTCGAATCGTACTTTACTAGATATGGTGCGATCTATGATGTCTCTTACTGATTTACCGCTATCGTTTTGGGGTTATGCTCTAGAGACGGCCGCATTCACATGAATAGAACACCGTCGAAATCCGCTGAGACGACACCTTATGAACTGTGGTTTAGCAAGAAACCAAAGTTGTCGTTTCTTAAAGTTTGGGGATGCGATGCTTATGTGAAAAAGCTTCAACTCGATAAGCTCGAACCCAAATCGAGAAATGTGTCTTCATAGGATACCCAAAGGAGACAGTTGGGTACACCTTCTATCACAGATCCGAAGGCAAGACATTCGTTGTTAAGAATGGATCCTTTCTAGAGAAGGAGTTTCTCTCGAAAGAAGTGAGTGGGAGGAAAGTGGAACTTGATGAGGTAATAGTACCTTCTCCCTTACTTGAAAGTAGTTAAATCGCAGAAACCGGTTTCGAGACACCTACACCAAGTAGTGAGGAAGTTGATGATGTTGATCATGAAACTTGAGATCAAGTTACTACTGAACCTCGTAGATCAACCAGAGTAAGATCCGCACTGAGTGGTACGGCAATCCTGTTCGGAAATCATGCTACTAGATCATGATGAACCCACGAACTATGAAGAAGCGATGGTGAGCCTAGATTCCATAAAATGGCTTGAGGCCATGAAATCGAGATGGGATCCATGTATGAAAACAAAGTATGGACTTTGGTTGACTTGCCGAGGGTAGGCAAGCAATAGAAAACAAGTGGATCTTCAAGAAGAAGACCGACGCGACGGTAATGTTATCGTTTATAAAGCTCGACTTGTCGCAAAAGGTTTTCGGCAAGTTCAAGGGATTGACTACGATGAGACCTTCTCACCCGTAGCGATGCTTAAGTCTGTCCGAATCATGTTAGCAATTGCCTCATTTTATGATTATGAAATTTGGCAAATGGATGTAAAGACGCATTCTGAATGGATTTACGGAAGAAGAGTTGTATATGATGCAACCGAAGGTTTTATCGATCCAAAGGAGCTAACAAAGTATGCAAGCTCCAATGATCCATCTATGGACTGGTGCAAGCATCTCGAGTTGGAATAAACGCTTTGATAGTGTGATCAAAGCATTTGGGTTTGTCTGAGACTTTTGGAGAAGCCTGTATTTACAAGAAAGTGAGTGGGAGCTCTATAGCATTTACGATATTATATGTAGATGACATATTGCTGATCGGAAATGATATAGAATTTCTGGATAGCATAAAGGGATACTTGAATAAGAGTTTTTCAATGAAGGACCTCGGTGAAGCTGCTTACATATTGGGCATTAAGATCTATAGAGATAGATCAAGACGCTTGATTGGACTTTCACAAAGCACATACCTTGACAAAATTTTGAAGAAGTTCAAAATGGATCAAGCAAAGAAAGGGTTCTTGCATGTGTTACAAGGTGTGAAGTTGAGTAAGACTCAATGCCCGACCAACGCAGAAGATAGAGAGAAAATGAAAGATGTTCCTATGCTTCAACCATAGGCTCTATCATGTATGCAATGCTGTGTACTGGACTGATGTGTGCCTTGCTATAAGCCTAGCAGGAGGTACCAAAGTAATCCAGAGTGGATCATCGACAGCGGTCAAGAACATCCTGAAATACCGAAAAGGACTAAGGATATGTTTTCGATATGGAGGTGACAAAGAGCTCATAAATGGCAGTTACGTTGATGCAAGCTTTGACACCGATCCGGACGATTCTAAATCGCAAACCGGATACGATTTACACTAAACGGAGGAGCTGTCGGTTGGTGCAGTTCTAAACAAAGCGTCGTGGCGGGATCTACATGTGAAGCGGAGTACATAGCAGCTTCGAAGCAGCTAATGAAGGAGTCGGATGAAGGAGTTCATATCCGATCTAGGTGTCATACCTAGTGCATCGGGTCCAATGAAAATCTTCGTGACAATATTGGAGCAATTGCCTTAGCGAAGGAATCCAGATTTCACAAGAGGACCAAGCACATCAAGAGACGCTTCAATTCCATCCGGACTTAGTCCGGTGGGAGACATAGAGATTTGCAAGATACATACGGATCTGAATGTTGCGCAGACCGTTGACTAAGCCTCTTCCATGAGCAAAACATGATCAAGCACCAAGACTCCATGGGTGTTAGAATCATTACTATGTAATCTAGATTATTGACTCTAGTGCAAGTGGGAGATCAAGGAAATATGCCCTAGAGGCAATAATAAAGTTATTATTTATTTCCTTATTTCATGATAAATGTTTATCATTCATGCTAGAATTGTATTAACCGGAAACATGATACATGTGTGAATGCATAGACAAAACAACATGTCACTAGTATGCCTCTACTAGACTAGCTTGTTAATCAAAGATGGTTATGTTTCCTAACCATGAACAAGGAGTTGTTATTTGATTAACAAGGTCACATCATTAGTAGAATGATCGATTGACACGACCCATTCCATTAGCTTAGCACACGATCGCTTAGTATGTTGCTACCGCTTTTATCCATGACTTATACATGTTCCTCGTAACTATGAGATTATGCAACTCCGTTTACGGAGGAACACTTTGGTGCTACCAAACGTCACAACGAATCGGGTGATTATAAAGGAGTACTACAGGTGTCTCCAAAGGCAAATGTTGGGTTGGCGATTTCGAGATTAGGTTTTGTCACTCCGATTGTCGGAGAGGTATCTCTGGGCCCTCTCGGTAATACACATCATGAAGCCTTGCAAGCACTACAACTAATGAGTTAGTTGTGAGATGATGTATTACGAACGAGTAAAGAGACTTGCAGAACGAGATTGAACTAGGTATTGGATACCGACGATCGAATCTCGGGCAAGTAACATACCGATGACAAAGGGAACAACGATGTTGTTATGCGGTCGACCGATAAAGATCTTCAGTAGAATATGTAGGAACCAATATGGGCATCCAGGTCCCGCTGTTGGTTATTGACCGTGAATAGTTCTAGGTCATGTCTACATTGTTCTCGAACCGTAGGGTCCGCACGCTTAAGGTTTCGATGGATGTTATTATGAGTTTATGTATTTTGATGTACCAAGAAGTTCGAGTCCCGGATGTGATCACGGACATGACGAGGAGTCTCAAATGGTCGAGACATAAAGATTGATATATTGGAAGCCTATGTTTGGAGTTCGAATGGTTCCGGGTGAAAACAGAATTTACTGAGTACCGGAGGTTACTGGAACCCCGGGGTAAATGGGCCTTGGTGGGCCTCTAGGGAGAAGAGGAAGGGCCGGCCAGGTGGTCTGCGCCCCCCCCCCAGTCCGAATAGGACAGGGGGGCGGCGCCTTTCTCTCTTCCCTCCCCCAATCCTATTCCAACTAGGAAAGGGGGGGAGTCCTACTCCCGGTGGGAGTAGGACTCCTCCCGGCGCGCCTCCTCTAGGCCGGCCGGCCTCCTCCCTCCCTCCTTTATATACGGGGGCAGGGGGGCACCCTAGAACACACAAGTTGATCCTACGGATCGTTCCTTAGCCGTGTGCGGTGCCCCCCTCCACCATATTCCACCTCGGTCATGCCGTCGCGAAGCTTAGGCGAAGCCCTGCGCCGGTGAAACATCAAGATCGTCACCACGCCGTCGTGCTGACGGAACTCTCCCTCGACACTCGGCTGGATCGAGTACGAGGGACGCCATCGAGCTGACGTGTGTCAAGAACTCGGGGCGCCGGAGTAATCTTTGGGATCGGTCGGATCGCGAGGAGAACGTACGACTACTTCCTCTACGTTGTGATCGCTTCCGCTTCGAGTCTATAAGGGTATGTAGACAACACTCTCCCCTCTTGTTGCTATACATCACCATGATCTTGAGTGTGCGTAGGAAATTTTTTGAAATTACTACGTTCCCCAACACTTCTTGCGTTAGCTGGGAAGACACATCTCTTTAAGGATGAGTTGTACATTTTCATTTTTGCGCTTTGGATAGTTCATGCATGTGGCTATCAGTGTTTTGATGATAAGCGGCGGGTTGGCGTCTTCGTTGAACACTTATGATTTCCTTTCCATTGGTTGAAAGTTTGAAAGTAAGCGCTCAATAGTGCAAGAGGTTGGAGGAGTAATTAAGCAAACATCACCATTAATTAAATCTTTTTGTACTAACTAATTTTTAATTTTAGAACATTTGTGTTCGACAAATGGCCAGAGTTTGAAGGAATAGACAATCATCTATCCACGTGTTAGGACAGCTAACACCAGATACCACATATATTGATAAGTTGTTAGATACTGCATGTGTGGGTAGTTATTTTGACTTTTTTCGTGTTTGAACACAGTACAGACGTAGACGCTCATACATACGCACATCCATCCACTCTTATGAACGCACACACGACACACCCTATCCCATGAGCACCTCCAAGAGACTGAGCCAACACATCATCTTGAGATTGACGAGTCCAGGACTTGAACTCTAGTGGGTTGGGGATACCACTGTCCTTCTAATCATCCAACTACAAATTGGTTCATGACTTTTTTTCGCTTTGATATAATTGTTATAGCTTACCATGTATGCCATGTGGTAGTTATTTTGACTTTTATTCAAGGGGATAGTTATTTTGACTTGATTCATTATAATCAGATGGAAGACTGTAGTATTCTTTTCTTACATAGTTACATGGGCACCTAAACAAAAAATATATAGAAACTTACACCATTAAATAGTATAATTTCATTTATCATTGTGATTGATGACGCGTCATTGTTTTGCTTAAAGCACTAGTCATGATGAATTTTGAACCCGACTTTCCAGAGGCATGTCGGCTGGATTTGATTTCAAGCCACTGGTATGAACTAGGGTGAAAATGGAAAACTAACCGAGCATTATATATAATTAGATGTCGTTTTATTTGAAATGCTAATATTTTTGTTGTTGTACTAATTTAGTAACTCCAAAATTTTCTTTTAAACACGTTCAATGCTTGGACCGATCATATGTCGATGTCTAGATGCTTATCCCCTTCGATGGTTGCGAGGTATCGCTTGTCGGCAAGATGAGTGGTGGGTTGTTTGATGGTAGAGCGGTGTCCTGAAGACATGGCCCTTCTTGCGTCAGTTCGAAAGACATGTTTTTCCTCTGGGGGAGGAGTCGTACATTTTTATTCTATGTATTTAGGGGTCGGTGTTTCGAAGATGAGCGGTGGGTAGTTTAGCGGTTGATCATTGCCTTGGACACATGTCAGGCTACCGAACAAGTCAGGAAAACATGGTTTTTCTTACTCGGTTAGGAAGACACGTCTCCTGTTGGAGATGAGTTGAACTTCGTTGTTTCTACATTTAGTTGGTTTACGTATGTCATGCCCTTGCTTTGATTGCATGTTAATATGATATATAAGCACCCCCATTAGCATCAGAATAAAAAGAATAGTAAACATGTTGATTTTTGTTTCCTTATTTAAAGTGAATACCTAAGTCGAAGAAATATGATGGTGCAAGCATAGTATTAACAGATTGATATTCAAGTAGAAACACACTGATGTGATGATCGGCATTTATCTCTAACATCATAAGTCATCGTTGGCAAGTCCAATTTAGCATATAGCCTCAAGTAAAATCTCATGCATAAGGCCACGTGAACTAAGTTATTGTTGAATTATTAGAGCCTGGGCCCATATTTGAATAAATATCCAAAAAATCTCAAAGGCCCACGTGTGTGTCATGACATGAAGGTGGGATGTTTAGTCCCACCCCATGAGTGAATGAGAGTTGAGACCCTTTTATAAGGGTTTCTTTTTCACATGCTAGGAGTTCGAGAAGATGAGTGGTACACGTGGGCTCCTCTCTTCCGCCGCCGCCCACCACGCCTCGTGCGTGTGGACCGCGTTTCATGAACGAGCCAAGATGAGCTTAGATCTATGTCATGTGTGCGCTTAATTTTTACCGGCCAAGAATTGATAATTAATTGACCATTAATTACGAGTCATTAAGGGATGTGCTATGAGTCCTAGACGTCAGATTGTGGGCCGTTGCCGACCTAGACGTGGGTCTAACCCACGTCTCCCTACCATGACCGCCTATATATTAGATGCGTTGGCAACCCTAACTGTCACCTCGATCAGAACACATTTGTTCTATCTCCTCGCGCATAAACCCACCATTGTTCCGCTCGTTGTTGGTGTTTTCGGTGATCCGCGTGCATGGCTCTATGGGAAAGCAGGCCTCCAGAATTCCACCATTTGCGATCATGCACTAGCAGAAGAGTGATTAGGTTTTCAGGGAGTGTCTCCTACGCAACTGCTCGTTGTTGTTCATATTCATCCGCAACTTCGACTACATCCTCGTCTTCTTCGAAATCACCATGAGTCAGACCACTGAGTCCGAGAATAAGGCTGCTTCAGGAAACGATGCCGTCGCCACGGCTTTTACTTGGCCGATTGGAGAGTATCCCGTTTATCCCTGTCATGTTTATTCCTATGTTAGTCATACCTTTTTTTGGCGGGGTTTATGTTCGTCATACTTGTTGTTTACAATCTATTATATGCATAGGACATGCTTACATGGTTAAATATCAGTACATGATTAATACTATCAATGCCATGTGTTCATGATTTATTTTCGAATTTAAAATATTCGGTCCTTTCTAATAGAACAGTTATTTTGAACTCCCAAATAAAAACAATAAGCTGGACACAACATGTAAGATGATAGGATAATTTTTTAACAGTAAGGCAGTATCCAGCAAAACGCGTGCTTGTTTTTCAACCATCTCGTAGTCATTTGCTCAGACTATTTTTTGGCTAAGTTGCTAACAGCTACGCATACTCTGACGTTTTGGTTTTTTTGCAAGTTTATTAATCCTTGCTTTTATCTTCACGCAAAAAAAAATCCTTGCTTTTATCGTCATCTCCCAACGAAAGAGATGAAACTAAAATACGTTGCTTTTATCGATCTTGCGCACAATGGTGTAAGACGTGGTATCGATCATAGGACAAGACACATGCGTGATAACCTGATAGGCTCCTCTCCTATTTTTATTCTGGATGGATAGGCCATCTTTTCTCTAGACAGATTAAGAAGAAGCAGGTTAGCGATGGTCGTGCTTACGCTTGCAGGCGGTGAGCGGACTCACGGGCGCTTTTGTTAAACCGACCGGCCCAACGGCAACACTGGCCGCCTGGCCGGCCCACCCGTCGCGAGCCACGTGTCCCCATTGAATCCCTCGCTCCGCATGTGACCGTGACCGGCGACGCGGAAGCGGGGATGAACCGAGGCGGTCCGTCGCTAGCACCAACGGCCGAGATCCATCCTCAGCGTGGGGACCGACAGGCCGGGACGGGCGAAAGCTTCTGTAACGGCTAGTTTTCTTTGGCCCCTTTCGGCGCATGTGATTCAGGAGACCGTTTGCTCGACTGGGGTCCATTCGCGCTACGCAGCACCTGGTCCATGTAGACCGCGTGTATACATCATATCGGCGTGCGGCTGAGCCTGTAGTTGGTTACGCTGTTAATTACTAACCTCTGCCGTAAAAAACTTGTTACAGTATTTTTTTGAGAAAAAAAGTTAATTAACCTCATTCCCGAGATAATTATCTTGGCTGAATGCTGATCGACACGAAGGAAAGACGTTGTGTCACCGAATTTCCCAGCCCAGAGTGATTATCTTAATAAACAGCGGCCGGTACAGTCAGGGACAACATCAGTGCGTCCGTCAGGCCATCAGCGAGTAAATCTTGATGAGAACTCGACAACGATTATTCAAACGTGTCGGCGTCGGGGGCGGGCTGCCCATTCTTCCACGTGATTCTTAGAAAAACGGGGTCGTTCTCGGCGTTGCGCCCACGCCGCGAAAGCGCCAGAAGGCGACGCTCGCGAGATAACCAGACGTCGCCGGAGGTCGCCATCTCGCGTGTGGGGACGGGCGAGCAGCGGCGGCGAGACAGAGTCACGGCAGGCGCGGCCTCGTTCGTCGGCCGGCCTTCGCCTCGTCGTGATCGTCCCATTAGTTTGTTCGTGTTAATTAACTGGCAAGGCCAATTATCTGTGGATATTCAGGCGCGCCGAATAGGACCGACGGCGGGAACGGGAAGGAGATCGACCCCGATTGAAAGGGTGAAGTCTGTTTTAAACCTTGAGTTTGTAAAGCACGACTTAACCAAACCCTCACGTCTAAATCCCTGAAATCTATACCCTATACTCACCAATCCCGATCAATTTAGACCCTAGACGTGTTTGGCGCGGTGGGAAGAAGATGATCCTGGCCAAGATCAATCGCTAGTCTCACTGACTACTTTGGCCCAGCTGTTACAGCCATCGTCTATCTCAAGTCTCTTCCTCTCGTTGCAGCCTTGGCCAGCTGGGTGAGCAGCGCTCCACCCAAGGCAGCTGATGCATGCAAGTAGCAAAGACAATCATCCACGCCAAGACGCACGCAAGTAGCAAAGAATAACACACGCTATCAAGAAGAAGAAGACAAGCGCCAAGAAGTTCGCTTCAAGGCCACGGACACCGAGAAGACGCATTTAAGTACTGCAAGGGATAAAAAGAGATGGAATTTTGTGAACTGTGTCTCACCGGAGAGGGTAAATCGACGTGGCAGGGCTCTCACCGGAGACGAAGAAGAATGCTCCACCATGGATAAAACGTCGATTCCACTAATTTTGGTCAAACGCCAAGCAAATTGCTCGTGTCAGTAGCCTCCCCTCGTCTCCTGTGACCGTGTTGGCGCCAATTGCAGGTTTAATTGGCCACCGGTGAAATCACTTCGAGTCCCTCCACTGATGTCGCTCTACTTCGCCGTCGCGGTCTTTCCAATCCTCTCCCCTTGTCCATGTCGAGAACTTCTGTTGAACCGCTTGTTCGCAGAGCTCTACAGCGTTAATTTACTCTCCGCCTCCCCCCCCCGTGCCCCTTCCGGTGGCGAGACCTGTAGCAAGATCCCTCGAGAGCTCTCGGCCTGCGCTCTGGTGAAGAGGGGAACTAAGCCGATGGCAACGCCGATGGGTCGTCATGGGCGGATGGAGGTCGTGCCCCTTTCTCCCTCAGCGGTGGTGGCCAAGGCGGAGCCCCATCGTGCGACAGAGGTGATGCAGCTGGGCCGCCCTGGGGGCGGCGGACCACAATGGCAATGGGATCTGTGGCTGGACGCAGAGGTGCGGGACAAGCAACGCTGCCAGGAGACAAAAACCCCACCCAATGCGACGACAACTGCACATGAGATGGATTCCAGAAGAGAAAGACAGAGAGGAAGAAAAGAGGTCGAGGAAGAAGAAGGGCGTGACAGGTAGGCCCGTGCGGTCAATGACAGAAACGAGTGATCCCAGTGGAAAATTTCTTCCAAACAGATCTAGAGTTGGGTTAGGGTTACAATTGACCGGGATCGATAAGTATAGGGTATAGACTTCAGGGATTTAGACGTCGGGGTTTGTTTATGTCGTGCTCTACAACCTTAAGGTTCAAAACAGACTTCACCCCCGATTGAAACGGATCGCTGATTCAATTCGGGTCAGCTTCTCAGCGTTTCATTAACAGGTTGTAGTGCGTTACAAGTCAGATCGAAACAGTGTTTAAGATCAACCCAATCACCGACGTATGGCACGATAAAAGGTAGAGTTAACATTTTTTTCTTGAGAAAAAAAGTTTTTTCCCCGGTCTACCTAGGGTTCCCCTATTCGCAGCGCAGTTGCTAGAGTGCACCTCCGATCAATCCAGGCCCTATCTCACGTCGAAGTCTCCCCGTGATCCCTAAGCACTAGGACTACCCCGAAGTGGTGTGCATGGGGGCAGCTGATCGCGCCACCGATCGGCGCTGCATCAGGAAGCGGAGATGGTGGGGATAAGAGTTTGTATGAAGCAAATCTGAGGAGAAATTCGAAGGTTTGAAACTCCATGGCGAGGAGGAGGAAGAGCTAGACCTCTCAGGCGAGGTGGAAAATCTTCTGAAGGAAACAAGATCGATCTGCATCTTTAGGGTTGCACGCCGAAGCCTTTCAGTCACGTTGGGTTGTTAAAGCAGATGCGCGACGCCTGGGTCCTTGCTCAAGGTGTTACGTTCAAAACCGTGAACAACAATTTGTTCCTGGCAGTTCATGTGTCTTAGTGATTAGAATTGTGTTATGGGCGACGGACCTTGGATCTTTCGCAACTCGGTTGTGGTTATTGAAGAATACGATGGGATCACTAATGTTACTGAGTACATCCTAGACAGCATCCCTGCCCGGTTGAGGATCATGGGCATACCGGATGGGCTCATGAAGAAAACTGAACCGACTAAGAAAATTGCGAAGAAGGTGGGAGTACTCCGATCAAGGCGTTAATAAAGGACGCTTAAACCCTTTGAAGTATCCACGTGCCCGTGTTTTCCTGAAACTTGATACCCCTTAGTTCGATTTGTGTCATTAACTCTGAGGGAAAGAAAAAAGATACCATGTTGGATATGAGAAGTTGCCTGAATTTTGTGACTTTTGTGGTTTATGGGTCATGTGGTGACCGAATGTGGTGATGGCATACAGGATCCAGATACTTGTGAATGGGGCGATTGGCTACCGATAAACTTGGAAACTTCAAGTCGAGGGCAAACTAGTGAATGGGCACCTCGTTGTGGTGGTGGAATGGGTCGCGGTGGTGGTTTTGGCAGATGTAGATGCAACCCAGGAGACACTACTAGGGAAAAGCCTAGAAGTAGCGCTGGTTTTTGGGCTAGCAAGATGGCTGGGGACAGCGCCATCGCACTGACGCCATCTGACTAAAGGCTAGTAGTAGTGTTGGTTCACCTGCACTACTACTAGCCCTACTTAGCACTAGCGCTATTAGGAACGCGCTACTTGTAGTTACTAGCAGCGCTGCTCTACTCGCGCTACTACTATTATTACATATTTTATTTATTTTAATTTTATGTCGTATTTGTACACCATTATACACGTTTTCATACAATAGCAGTTTAGAGATTGTTATTACATCACATTGAGTTATTACATCATTGGGTGAAAGAACCGCGGATTAGTTTCAAGTGGATGAATCCAAAGTCACATAATAACTCATCATCATCATGATCATCATAATATCATTAACAACTTATCATCATAATACATCATTGTCATATAAAAACTCCTCATCATTTTCGTCCATGAGACATCATATAACAACTTGGTCACTAGTTATAATAACAACTCCTCCTCATCATCACCATAGTACTCATAATCACTACTCCTCCTCCTCAACATCAACTCTAAACACATTGTAGCACATAATAAAAACTTCTCTTCATCATCATAGTCATATATAATCAACACTAACTAATTATTCTTAATACCTAGGACCTACTCCTCTCTCCTAGGTAAAATACCATAAAACAAATAAATCGGTCCATCTCCATAATGGAGAATGGAGATAAAACTATCTCCAACTTGTGGCTTGCACACATTCATTTTGTCTCCAATTAGTTGCGTGTGCGCATTCATCATTTTGCTCAATTCTTTGATTTTGAGCCTTCCATCGTTTGAACAAATTAAGTATGCACTGTGGTAAGCCTTTGAAGGAGTTGATCGTAAGCTAACCATATGCATATCACCTTTGATAAACATCAAGTCAGGCACAATCTCCTTCGGGAGTCTCTGTTGAAAAACGTAATAGTAACATATACAGTTAGCAATGTAGTTTACTTAGGAATAATGTATGCAATGAAGTTACCATCATTAACAAGTTTTTGGCAATGAAGTTACCATCAAGCAATTTATGGACTAGTGGCACATATCTAATATAATTTGGGCTAATAGAGTGATTGGTTTTAAAGGTCTCAACATCTTCTATGAATGAGGCAAGATAACCTTTCTCCTCACAATTAAGCTCGGAGTCATAGCTGTAGTATGTGTTGTCTCCAACCTTCTAAGGTTTTCTTGAATATAAGAAATAAGCCGACAATTATAAATAAATAAGTTTAGTACCAACGAACACCAAATATTTTTAAATTGACAATATAAATTACTGAACTTAACAAATTAGTTTGACAAACTCACATCTAGGCAAAACTGGAGGCGTATCCACATCCATCTAGATGTCGATATTATCATCATCATCATCATCATCATCATCATCATAATCTTTGGGATGAATATGAAATCTTATTTGCATTCCCTCCTCAAATCCATATGCCTTGTAGAGAGCTTCCCAATTAGAGCAACTGAAATGGGAGTGATTGACCGCATTGTACAGCTTAACCAGAAACTCATAACCATGTTTAGTTCTTAAGTGAGCCCTCCTTGTCTCCACATTCTCAAAGTCATCTAAACCAAAACCAAACTTCTACAATACAAATGGTCTAGCATGGCATGGGATGTACTAATCGAATTGAAAAAAAATCCATAAACTACACGTTGAACAAAAGAAGCACAAGTGATGATTGATACGTCCATTTTGCATCATGCTTTTATATCAATATTCATTGCATTATGGGCTGTTATTACACATTATATCTCAACACTTATGGCTATTCTCTTATTTTACAAGGTTTAGCATGAAGAGGGGAATGCTTGGCAATTGGAATTCGGCCGAAAAGGAGCAAACATTGAAACTTATTACAGACCGCCCAAAAATCCGTAAACTCCACGAAACATGTTTTTGGAATTAATAAGAATTATTGAGCGAAAGAAATACATCGGGGCCCACAACCTGTCTAGGAGGGTGGGGCGCCTAACCCTCTCTGGCACGCCCTATCTCCGGGCCCCTCGGTGGCCCCCGTGTCCATCTTACGCTATATGAGGGCTTTTACCTCGAAAAATCATGGGCAAGCTTACGTGACGTAACTCCGCCGCCACGAGGCGGAACCTTCATGAACCAATCTAGGGCTCCCATGAGCTGTTCGCTGGGAACACTTCCCTCCGGGAGGGGGAAATCATCACCAACGTCATCACCAATGATCCTCTCATCGGGAGGGGGTCAATCTCCATCAACATCTTCACCAGCACCATATCCTCTCAAAACCCTAGTTCATCTCTTGTATCGAATCTTGTATCCAAACCACAAATTGGTACCTATGGGTTGCTAGTAGTGTTGATTACTCCTTGTAGTTGATGCTAATTGGTTTACTTGGTGGAAGATCATATGTTCAGATCCTTTATGCATATTATTACTCCTCTGATTATGAACATGAATATGCTTTGTGAGTAGTTACGTTTGTTCCTGAGGACATGAGTGAAGTCTTGCTATTAGTAGTCATGTGAATTTGGTATCCGTTCGATATTTTGATGAGATGTATGTTGTCTTTTCCTCTAGTGGTGTTATGTGAATGTTGACTACATGACACTTCACCATTATTTGGGCCTAGAGGAAGGCATGGGGAAGTAATAAGTAGATGATGGGTTGCTAGAGTGACAGAAGCTTAAACCCTAGTTTATGCGTTGCTTCGTTAGGGGCTGATTTGGATCCATATGTTTAATGATGTGGTTAGGTTTACCTTAATACTTCTTTTGTAGTTGCGGACGCTTGAAATAGGGGTTAATCATAAGTGGGATGCTTGTCCAAGTAAGGGCAGTACCCAAGCACCAGTCCACCCACATATCAAATTATCAAAGTACCGAACACGAATCATATGAGCGTGATGAAAACTAACTCGACGATAATTCCCATGTGTCCTCGAGAGCTCCTTTCTCATTATAAGAAATTGTCCAGGCTTATCCTTTGCTACATAAAGGATTGGGCCACCTTGCTGCACTTTATACTTTATTTACTTGTTACTCGTTACAATTTATCTTATCACAAAACTATCTATCACCTACAATTTCAGTGCTTGCAGAGAAAACCTTACTGAAAACCGCTTATCATTTCCTTCTGCTCCTCGTTGGGTTCGACACTCTTACTTATCAAAAGGACTACGATAGATCCCCTACACTTTTGGGTCATGAAGACTCTTTTCTGGCGCCGTTTCCGGGGAGTGTAGCGCTTTTGGTGAGTGGAACTTGGTAAGGAAACATTTATATAGTGTGCTGAAATTTTCTGTTACTTGTCACTATGGAAACTAATCCTTTGAGGGGCTTGTTCGGGGTATCTTCACCCCGACCAGAAGAGCAAAGAGTTGCTCCTCAACCTACTGAACTTTTTGAAAATATTTACTTTGAGATTCCTTCGGGTGTGATAGAGAAACTGCTAGCTAATCCATTTGCAAGAGATGGAACATTGCATCCCGATTTACACCTTATCTTTGTGGATGAAGTTTGTGGATTATTTAAGCTTGCAGGTATTCCCGATGATGTTGTCAAAAGGAAGGTCTCCCTTTATCTTTGAAGGGAGATGCATTGACATGGTATAGGCTATGTGATGATACGAGATCTTGGAATTATAAACGATTGAAGTTGGAATTTCACCAGAAGTTCTATCCTATGCATCTTGTTCATCGTGATCGTAATTACATATATAATTTATGGCCTCGCGAAGGAGAAATCATCGCTCAAGCTTGGGGGAGACTTAAATCAATGTTATATTCATGCCCCAATCATGAGCTCTCCCGGGAAATGATTATTCAAAAATTTTATGCTCGACTTTCTCTTAATGATCGCAACCTGCTCGATACTTCCTGTGCTGGTTCTTATATGCTATAGACTATTGATTTCAAATGGGACTTATTGGAAAGAATAAAACGCAACTCTGAAGATTGGGGTTCCGACGATGGTAAGGAGTCAGGTATGACACCTAAGTTCGATTGTGTTAAATCTTTTATGGATACCGATCCTTTTCGTGGATTTAGCGCTAAGTATGGACTTGACTTTGAGATAGTAGCTTCTTTCTGTGAATCTTTTGCTACTCACGTTGATCTCCCTAAAGAAAAGTGGTTTAAATATAACCCTGTAAGTGCATCTAGTGCCACCCCCGGTTGGTTTTGGAGTATTGACGACAAACCTGGTTGAGGGACTAATGTGTTTGTGAGAATTGCAGGATAACACAGGTAGTAGTCCCTCCTTGATTCGGTTTACCTACCGGAGATGACCCCTAAAAATGTGTGAAGACATTAAAGACAATGGTGGTCTGTGAAGATATTCACATTGAAGACTATGACACGAGAAGACATTGAGTGAAGACTATGGAGCGCGAAGACTTAGTTGTTTTGTTGTTTCCTTTTCTTCTTTGTTGAGTCATAGGGACCACCGCACTGTTAAGTGGGGTCCAAGTGAAAAAGTCAGAGTGGATGAAGTGATGCTCAAACCAAATCCTATGTCTTCGAGTGAAGACAATGAGAGCAAATCTTATCCCGTGTTAGATTAGTCAGCTTTACTTGTAGCCCAAGTCAAGCTGCCTTGTGTGTTTGAAATCTGACCGTTGCGACACGTGTCAGTTCCTTAGTGACCCAGGGTCATTTCGAACAAATTCGGTCGGGTTGCCCAGTAACTATAAATAGCCCACCACCTACACCATAAATTGGTGGCTGCTCAGAGTTAGTACACGGCTTTTGTCGTTTGAGAGCAACCCACCGCCGAAGCTTTCGAGAGAGAATACTTGCGAGGACAAAGCCCAAACCACCCAGAGCCCAGAGAGTGTTTGGCATCACTAAAGTTTTTCTGTCCGCGTGATCTAAAGACTTGTTACACTTGAGGACTGTGAATCCTCCAGCCGGTTAGGCGTCGCGCTCGAGCATCCAAGAGCCATTGTGGATTGCCGTGAACGAAGTCTCATGAAGGTTAGGAAGTCTACCTTGAAGACTTACCAGAGTGATTGGGGGGACTAAGTGTCCTTAGCTCAAGGGGAATAAGGTGAAGACGCAGTCTCTCGAGTTGAGTCTCAGCCTCCCTAACAAGACGCATAATTGTCACAAGAATCGAACTGGTCGAACAAATCCCCGTCCTTCTGAAGCCACTGGTTCTATCTCTCACTTCTCTTTACTTACAGTTTGTCTTTGTGAAGTCATTGCCTGCTTGTATTATCTGTTTGACTTCACTGTGTGACTATCTGTTCTGATTGGCTTCATACTATCTTCCATCCTGATCCTTACTACCTAGCTGCTATTAGTTTTCATGCTTTCACTCCATTGAATACTTGACTATGGCTTATCTAGTGTAGTCTGCCTTCCGCTGCATTAGAATAGTGTTGTTTATATTGTCTGTCTTAGAAACTCCCATGTTTTGAAGACTTTCATAAAAATCGCCTATTCACCCCCCTCTAGTCGATAACTAGCCCTTTCAATTGGTATCAGAGTAAGGTACTCCCTTGTTCTGTGTGATTCGGTTTAACCACCTAGAGTTTAGCTATGTCGACTGCAGGGATAATCAAAGTCTCCGCTGCGTGCCCCATCTTCGATGGCACTGAATATCCCTACTGGAAGAATAGGATGAAGGAAATATGCCCTAGAGGCAATAATAAAGTTATTATTTATTTCCTCATATCATGATAAATCTTTATTATTCATGCTAGAATTGTATTAACCGGAAACATGATACATGTGTGAATACATAGACAAACATAACGTCACTAGTATGCCTCTACTTGACTAGCTCATTAATCAAAGATGGTTATGTTTCCTAACCATAGACATGTGTTGTCATTTGATTAACGGGATCACATTAGGAGAATGATGTGATTGACATGACCCATTCCGTTAGCCTAGCACTTGATCCTTTAGTATGTTGCTATTGCTTTCTTCATGACTTATACATGTTCCTGTAACTATGAGATTATGCAACTCCTGCTTACGGAGGAACACTTTGTGTGCTACCAAACGCCACAACGAATCGGGTGATTATAAAGGAGCTCTACAGGTGTCTCCGAAGGTACATGTTGGGTTGGCGTATTTCGAGATTAGGTTTTGTCACTCCGATTGTCGGAGAGGTTCTCTGGGCCCTCTCGATAATGCACATCACTATAAGCCTTGCAAGCAATGTAGCTAATGAGTTAGTTACGGAATGATGCATTACGTAACAAGTAAAGAGACTTGCCGGTGACGAGATTGAACTAGGTATTGGATACCGACGATCGAATCTCGGGCAAGTAACATACCGATGACAAAGGGAACAATGTATGTTGTTATGCGGTTTGATCGATAAAGATCTTCGTAGAATATGTAGGAGCCAATATGAGCATCCAGGTTCCACTAGTGGTTATTGACCGAGAATAGTTGTAGGTCTACACAGTTCTCGAACCCGTAGGGTCCGCACGCTTAAGGTTTCGATGACAGTTATATTATGAGTTTATTAGTTTTGATGTACCGAAGGAGTTTGGAGTCCCGGATGAGATCGGGGACATGACGAGGAGTCTCGAAATGGTCGAGATGTAAACATCGATATATTGGACGACTATATTCGAGTTCGGAAAGGTTCCGAGTGATTCGGTATTTTTCGAGTACCGGAGAGTTACGGAATTCGCCGGAAGTATATGGGCCTTATTGGGCCATACGGGAATAGAGGAGAGAGGCCAAAGGAAGGAGGCCTGCACCCCCTCCGGTCCGACTGGACAAGGGCGCAGCCCCTTTCCTTCTTCCTCTCCCCTCTTCCCTTCTCCTACTCCAACAGGAGGGAGGAGTCCTACTCCTGCGGAGTAGGACTCCCTGGCACGCCTCCTAGGGCCGGCCTCCTCCCCTTGCTCATTTATATACGGGGAGGGGCACCCCATGACACACAAGTTAATCTTCATGATCGCTCCTTAGCTGCAGGCGGTGCCCCTCCACCATATTCCACCTCGGTCATATCGTTGCGGTGCTTAGGCGAAGCCTGCGCCGGTAGAACATCATCATCGCCACCACGCCATCGCGTCGACGGAACTCATCCCGACACTTTGCCGGATCGAGTCCGTGGATCGTCATCGAGCTAAACGTGTGCTGAACTTGGAGGTGCTGTACGTTCGGTGCTTGGATCGGTCGGATCGTGAAGACGTACGACTACATCAACCGCGTTGTCATAACGCTTCTGCTTACGGTCTATGAGGGTACGTGGACAACACTTTCCCTCTCGCTATGCATCACCATGATCTTGTGTGTGCGAGGAATTTTTTGAAATTACTACGCTCCCCAACAAAGGCATCCGAGCCTAGGTTTTATGCGCTGATGTTATATGCATGAGTAGAATACAAGTGAGTTGTGGTCGATACAAGTCATACCGCTTACCAAAGATGTCATACTTTGGTTCAGCGGTATTGTTGGATGAAGCGGCCTGGACCGACATTACGGTACGCTTACGCGAGACTGGTTTTACCGCCGTGCTTTGCACACAGTGACTAGCGGGTGTCTGCTTTCTCCAACTTTAGTTGAACTGAAAAGGCTACGCCCGGTCCTTGTAAAGGTTAAAACAACACTAACTTGACGAACTATCGCTGTGGTTTTGATGCGAGGTAAGAACGGTTCTTGCTCAGCCCGTAGCAGCCACGTAAAATTTGTGACAACAAAGTAGAGGACGCCTAACTTGTTTTTGCAGGGCATGTTGTGATGTGATATGGTCAAGACGTGATGCTATATTTTATTGTATGAGATGATCATGTTTTGTAACCGGTTATCGCAATCGCACGAGCCATATGGTTGTCGCTTATTGTATGAAATGCAAACGCTCTGTAATTGCTTTACTTTATCAATAAGCTGTAGCGATAGTCATAGAAGCAATAGATGGCGAACGACAATGATGCTACGATGGAGATCAAGGTGTCGCTACCGGTGACGATGGTGATCACGACGGTTCTTCGGAGATGGAGATCACAAGCACAAGATGATGATGGCCATATCATATATTGATTGCATGTGATGTTTATCCTTTATGCATCTTATCTTGCTTTGATTGACGGTAGCATTTTAAGATGATCTCTCACTAAAAATTATCAAGAAGTGTTCTCCCGAGTATGCACCGCCAGAAAGTTCTTCGGCCGAGACACCACGTGATGATCGGGTGTGATAGGCTCTACGCTCAAATACAACGGTGCAAAACAGTTGCACACGCGAATACTCATGTTAAACTTGACGAGCCTAGCATATAATAGATATGGCCTCGGAACACGGAGACCGAAAGGTCGAACCATATAGTAGATATGATGAACATAGTGATGTTCACCATTGAAACTACTCCATCTCACGTGATGATCGGACATGGTTTAGTTGATTTGGATCACGTGATCACTTAGATGACTAGAGAGATGTCTGTCTAAGTGGGAGTTCTTAAGTAATATGATTAACTGAACTTAAATTTATCATGAACTTAGTCATGGTAGTATTTTGCAAATTATGTTGTAGATCAATAGCTCGCATTGTTGCTTTCATATGTTTATTTTGATATGTTCCTAGAGAAAATTGTGTTGAAAAATGTTAGTACAATGATGCGGATTGGATCCGTGATCTGAGATTTATCCTCATTGCTGCACAGAAGAATTATGTCCTTAATGCACCGCTAGGTGACAGACCTATTGCAGGAAGCGTATGCGCACGTTATGAACGCCCGCTAGCTCAATATGATGACTACTTGATAGTTTAGTGCACCATGTCAACGGCTTAGAATCGACTTCAAAGACATTTTGAATGTCATGGACCATATAAGATGTTCCGTATTGAAGTTAATATTTCAAGCAAATACCCGATGTCGGTGTCAAACCGCGGATCTCGGTAGGGGTCCCGAACTGTGCGCCTAGGCGGATGGTAACAGGAGACGAGGGACACGATGTTTTTACCCATGTTCGGGACCTCTCGATGGAGGTAAAACCCTACGTCCTGCTTGATTAATATTGATGATATGGGTAGTACAAGAGTAGATCTACCACGAGATCAAGGAGGCTAAACCCTAGAAGCTAGCCTATGGTATGATTGTTGTAATGTATGTTGTCCTAGGGACTAAAGCCCTTCGGTTTATATAGACACCGGAGGAGGCTAGGGTTACACAGAGTCGGTTACAATGGTAGGAGATCTACATATCCGTATTGCCAAGCTTGCCTTCCACGCCAAGGAAAGTCCCATCCGGACACGAGCCGGAGTCTTCAATCTTGTATCTTCGAGAGTCCGCGGATAATGGTAGTCCGCTGTCCGACACCCCCTAGTCCACGACTCCTCAAGAGCCCTGAACCAGCTTCAATGACGATTAGTCCGCGCAAGATAATGTTCGGCATTGCAAGGCGGGTTCCCCTTGAATAATCCAGAAGATCATGAACACCAGATAGTGTCCGCTCGCAAAATAAATTCCACATTCCACCGTAGAGAGAATAAAATGTACACTTAGCTCAATCACGACGTATTATGCGGCGTGACATCACATCGCTACCAAGCCTTTGTTTGAATCGTTTTTACTATACCACCTCAAAGACATTTAGCGAAGCGGTTTCTTGGCACGCCTTGTCGGGCAGTAGATCGTGTTCCCTTATTCCGGATTCTCATCAATACGCGTGGGTAACCCAACCGTTCCTCGCCGCCACGCCTCTATCGGCGAATCCCAAACGGTCACGAGACGGCCCTTGGTATTTCGCCCCTTTATAAGAGGACCAAGGCTCGTCCTTGTCCTTCAATCTCGCATTGAATCTCTTCCCGCTCCCAGCCCAACACCCGAGCCTCAGATTCGAGCGCCGGATCCTCAACCATGTCCGCTCCGACCTCGGGGCGGTGGATGCCCTCCTCCGCCACGGAGGAGGACATATTGAAGTTACGTGAAGCCAAGCACCGGCCTTCGAGGTTTCACACAGGTTGCTCGCCCAAGGGCAGCCGTGCCCGCCCGAGCCCGGTGAATACGTCGTCTTCAGATCCCACCTCCGTCGGGCCCCCCAAGGGGGGAAAAGGGGCCCCCGGGGGGGCCCCTTTTTTGGGGGGGGGGGGGGGGAAAAGGGGGGCCCCCCCCCCCTACCCCGGGGGGCCCCGGGCCCCTTTTCCCCCCCCTGGGGGCCCCCCCCAACCCCGGGGGTTTTTTTTCCCCCCCCCTTTTCCAAATTTCCCCCCCCAAAACCCCCCCTTTGGGGTTTCCCCCGGATCCCACCCCCCTTTTTTCCCCCAAAACCCCCCGCCTTTAAAAGGGGCCCCCGGGGCCCGAGAAATTAAATTCCCGGGTTTTCCCCCCCGGGCCCCCCCTTTTTTAAACCCAATTTTAAAGAAAAATTTTTGGCCCGGGGAAAAAAACCCCCCGGGGGGGTTTTTTAAAAAAAACCCCCAAAAAGTTTTTCCTTCCCAAAACCCCCTTTTTTGTTCCTTGCCAAAAGGGGGCAAAAGGGGCCCGGGCCCCCGGGCCCCGGGGAAAATTCCCCCTTGGGGAACCCCCGGGTTGGAAAATTTTTCCCCCCCCGCCAAACCCCCCCTTTAAAAAGGGGGGAAAGGGTTGGGAAAAATTTAAAAAAAACCCAAAAAAGGGGCAAAATAAAGGGGGGTTTTTTGGGCCCGGGGCCCAACAAGGGGAAAAAAAAACCCCCCCCCCCCAATTTAAACCCCCCTTTTTTAAAAACCCCAAAACCCCCGGCCAAATTTTTAAAAACCCAAAAAGGGGCCCAAAATTTTTGGAAAAAAAAAAAGGAAATAAAAAATTTTTTTTTGGGGGGGCAACCCCTTTAAAACCCAAGGTCAAAAATTTTTTCCCCCCCTTTTAAATAAAAAACCCCTTTTTTGGGGGGGGGGTTCCCCCTTTAAAAAATTCCAAAAAAAAGGGAAGGAAAAAAAAAAGGGGGGGGGCCCCTTTTTCCTTTGGACCCCCCGGGCCCCTTCCCCCCCTTTTTGGCCCTTTTCTTTTTGGGGCCCCCCAAACTCCTTTTTCCCCCTTTAAATTTTTTTTTAATTTCCCAATTTTTTTTTCGAAACCCCTTCCTTTCCTTTTACTTTTTAAAAAAAAAAAAAAAAGCCCCCCCAACCCCCCAAAAAATTTGCCAAACCAAAAGGGGTTAAAAAACCTTGGGAAAGGGTTTTTTGGCCCTAAAACCCAAGGGTTTAAAATTTTTTTAACCCCCGGGGTTTTTTTCAAAATTTTCCCCTTTAAAGGAAAAAATTTTTTTTCCTCCCGGAATTTTTAAACCTTTAAAATTTCCCCAAAAAATTTAAACCCCTTGGGTTTTTTCCCAAAAAAATTTTAAAAAAAAACCCTTAAATCCCAACCCCCCCAAAAAAATTTTTTTTTTCCCCAAAAAAATTGGGGCCCCCCCAAAATTTTTTTTAAAAATTTAATTTTTAAAAAATAAACCTTTTCCGGGCTTAAAAATTAATCCAAAACCCAAATTTGTTACCTTTTTAAAAAAAACCCTTTTTTAAAACAAACCCCTTTAAAACCCAAAGGGGGCCCCATTTCCAAATTTTTAAAATTGTTTTAACAAAATTTTTTTTTTAAATTTGGAAAAAAAAATTTTTAAAAAAAATTTAAAATTTTCAAAATTTTCCCAAGGCCTTTTTTAAATTCCCACTTAAAAGGTCCCTTCCCTTTAAACCCCTTTTTTTTTTTCCCATCCCCCAAAAAAAAAATTTTTTCCATTAAAAAAAGGGTTTAAATTTAAAATTTTTAAGGTTTATTCCCCAAAAGGTAAAGGGTTGGTCAAGTTTCCCGGAAAAAACCCCTTCCTTTTTTCCCCCCTTTTTTTTTTTTTTTGGGTTTTCCCCCCAAATTTTCCTCCCCTTTTTGGGTATTTAAAAAATTTGGTATTTTTCCAAAAGGGAACCTTAACCCTTCCCCCCTTTCCCACTTCCTTTTAAAAAATTCCTTTTAAAAAAAACCCCCAAAAATTTTTTTTTTTGGGGGAAACCCAAAATTTTTTAAAAAAATTTTTTTGAACCTTATTTTTAAAAAACCCCCCAAATTTTTTTTTTTTTTTTTTCCCTTAAAATTTTTTGGGCCCCTTTTTTAAAAAAATTTTTTAAGGGTTTCCCAAAAAAAAAAAGGGAAAATTTTTTAAAAAAAATTGAAATTTTAAAAATTTTTTTTCCCTTTAAACCCCCCTTTTTTTTTTTTTAAAAACCCCAAAAAATTTTCCATAAACCAAAAAATTTTTTCCCCCTTTTTTTTTAAAACCCTTAAATTTTTAAAAAATTTTATTTTTTTTTCATCAAAGGATATTCCCAACCCCTTTTTAAAAAAAAACCGAATTTGCCAAATTTTAACCCTTTGGGAAAAAAATTTTTTTTAAAATTTTTTCCCCCCCCCGGGAACCAACCTTTCCTTTCCCAAAAGGGGGGAAAAAATTTTTTTTTAAAAACCCAAAAAAATTTTTTTTTAAAAAATTTTAAAACCTTTCCCAAAAAGTTTTTAAATTAAAATTTTTTTTCCCCTTTAAAATTTTTTTTGGGAAATCCAAAACCTTTAAATTTTTTTTTTTTTTTGGGTTTAAAGGTTTTCCCTTTTAAAAACCCTTTTTCCCCCAAAATTTTTTTCAAGGCCCCAAAAAAAACCCCAAAAATTTTCCACTAATCCCGGGGGAAAAAATTCTTTTTTTTAAAAAATTTCAACCCCCAAAAAAAAACCCCTTTTTCCCCCCTTTTTTTTTAAAACAAAAACCAAAAAAACCGGGGTTTATAAAAAAAAAATTAAATTAAAAATTAAAAAATTTTTTTTTCCCCTTTCTTTCCCCAAACCCCCCGGGGGGGGTTTTGGGGCCCAAAAATTTTTGGTTTTTCCCCTTTTTTTTTTTTTTTTTCCCCTTTTTTTCCCCTTTTTGCCCTTTTTTTAAATTCCCCCTTTTGTTTTTTTTTCAATTTCATCCTTTTAAAACCGAAAAAAATTTTTTTCCCTTTTTAAATTTTTAATTTTTTGGGAAAAATTTTTCACCCTTTTTAAAAAACCCCCTTTTCCCGTTTTTTTCCAAAAGGGGTTTTTTTTCCCTCCATCTTTTAGTTTAAAATTTTGGGGTTTTTTCCCCCTTTTTTTTTAAAAAATTTAATTCCCCCCCCTTTTTTTTTTTAAAAAACTTTTGGGAAAAACCAAAAAGGGGAAAAACTATCAAGTAGTCATTTTTTAAACCCCCCCCCCCAAAAAGGGGGAAAAAAATTTTGACAAAAAAGGGAAAACCCCCATCACCCAACCGCATCATTGCTACTAACATTTTTCAACACAATTTTCTAGGAACATAAAAAAAAAAAAACCAAAACCGGTTTAAAATTAAAAAATTTAAAAAAAAAAAATTTTAAAATTTTAATTAATTAATTTAAAAAAAAAATTTAAATTTTTAAAAAAACCCCCAAAAAAAATTAAACCATAACCCCAAAGGGAAAAATGGTTTCAAAAAATTTTTTTTTTAATATTTAAAACCCCCCCCTTTTTTCCAAAATTTTTAGGCTGGCCGGTTTTTTAAATTTGGGAATAAGATGTATAGTAGATAAACATCATATGCAATCAAAATATGTGACATGATATGGCCATGATCATCTTGTGCTCGATCTCCATCTCCAAAGCATCACATGATCTTTATCGTCACCGCACATACACCATGATCTTCATCATCTTGATCTATATCAATGTGTCGTCATTATGGTCGTCTTCGCCAACTATTGCTTCTTGCAACTATTGCTATCGTGATAGCGATAAAGTAAAGCAAATATTTGGCACTTGCATCTTTATGCAACAAAGAGACAACCATAGGGCTTCGCCAGCTTCCTATAACTTCAACAAAACATGATCATCTCATACAATAAAATATAGCATCACGCTCTGACCATATCACATCACAACATGCCCCGCAAAAAAACAAGTTAGACGCCCTCTACTTTGTTGTTGCAAGTTTTACGTGGGCTGCTACGGCCTATAAGCAAGAACCGCTTACCACGCATCAAACACCACAACGATAGTTTGTCAAATAGACTCGCTTTTAACCTTCATAAGGATCGGGCGAGCCACACTCTGGGTTCAACTAAAGTTGGAGAAACATACACCGCTTAGTCACCGTGTGCAAAGCACTGCGGTAAAACCACCGCCAGAAGCGTGCACGCAGTAATGTCGGTCCGGGTTGCTTCATCCAACAATACCGCTGAACCAAAGTATGACATGTCGGTAGGCAAGATGACTTATATCGCCCACAACTCACTTGTGTTCTACTCTGCATATAACATCAAACCATAAAACCTAGGCTCGAGATACCACCGCTGGGGAACGAGTAATTTCAAAAATTTCCACGCACACGCTAAGATCATGGTGATGCATAGCAACGAGAGGGGAGAGTGTTGTTCACGCACTGTGAGACCGGGCGAAGCGATCACAACGTAGAGGAAGAAGTCAGACGCTCTCCTCGCGATCCAACCGATCCCAAATAGCCAAGCATCTCGGGCCTCGAAGTTCTTGACACACATACGCCTCGTGACGCCTCGGGTCCGATCCAGCAGAGCTTCGGGAGAGAGAGTTCACAAGACGCAAGGCAGGACGATCTTGATGTTCTATCGACGCAGGCTTCGCCAAGCACCGCTAATGATATGACCGAGGTGGATTATGGTGGAGGGGGCACCAGACACGCTAAGGAACCATCTCAAGGATCAACTTGTGTGTTTTAGGGTGCCCCCTGCCCCCGTGATATAAAGGAGCAAGGGGAGGGCCGGCCGCCTAGGAGGCGCTGCCAGGGAGGGGGAGTCCTCCTCCAGGGGGAGGGACTCTTCCTAGTCCAACTAGGAAGGAGGAAGGGGAAGGAGAGAGGAGAGGAGAGGGAGGAGGGGCCGCTTCTCCTCTGTCCTATTCGACTCTGGGGGGCCACCTCCCGGTGCGCCCTCTTCTCCTCTGGCCCACTAAGGCCCATTACTTCCCTGGGGTTCCTAACCCTCCGACACTCCGGCTTTCTCCTGAACTTCCGGAACCTTTCCTGTCCAATATAGCTGTCCATCATACTATCAATCTGGTTATCATCCGGATCCGACCATTTCGTGTTCACTCCGAATGTCCGCGACAACCACGGTTGCATCACGGACATGACTCCTTCTCTCACAATCATTTTCACAAATCAACTCATAAATGTACCAACCTAACATCAGATTTACTGAGACAGCTTTAGTAACCACTTTATAATTCGCCAACATGTAGAATATGACCAGATGTTCTCCTTCAATAACAATATATGCTAGATGCCCATAGTTGGGTTCTACATATTAGAACATGGATCTTTATCGGTCAGCACATACTAAAACGGTGCTATTCCTCTAATGGAATGGGTCATGTCAATCAGATCATTCAACTAATGATGTGACCTTGTTAATCTAATAACAACTCCTTGTTCATGGTTAGAAAACATAACCATCTTTGATTTGATTCAGTCAAGTAGAGGCATACTAGTTGTACTATGTTTGTCATGTATTCACACATGTATTATGTTTCCGTTAATACAATTCTAGCATGAATAATAAACATTTATCATGAAA
This sequence comes from Aegilops speltoides, assembly GCA_021437245.1. Lineage (NCBI taxonomy): Eukaryota > Viridiplantae > Streptophyta > Magnoliopsida > Poales > Poaceae > Aegilops > Aegilops speltoides. The sequence continues at coordinate 116,370,996 of CM038142.1, forward strand.
TAAGGAAATAAATAATAACTTTATTATTGCCTCTAGGCATATTTCCTCACTGATTCTCCAACACTTCATGGTGCGAGCAATCGTGGAGATGTACCCAGTGTTCTTCTGACCGCAGTTGCATGTCCCAGATTCAAGTTGAGGACGCAGCCATGTCGCGATCGCCCTGATACTGTAAAATGGCTCTGAGTCCTGACATTCTCGCTTATATGCCTTTCTAAAGTTCGCCTCTAATTTTGTTCTTACAGAATGGGTGGTGCGATCAACAATCGATAAGGTGTCCGGCTCGAAGGAAATATGCCCTAGAGGCAATAATAAAGTTATTATTTATTTCTTATATCATGATAAATGTTTATTATTCATGCTAGAATTGTATTAACCGAAACATAATACATGTGTGAATATATAGACAAACAGAGCGTCACTAGTATGCCTCTACTTGACTAGCTTGTTAATCAAAGATGGTTATGTTTCCGAACCATGGACAAAAAGTTGTTATTTGATTAACGGGATCACATCATTAGTTGAATGATCTGATTGACATGACCCATTCCGCTAGCTTAGCACCCATCGCTTAGTATGTTGCTATTGCTTTCTTCATGACTTATACATGTTCCTATGACTATGAGATTATGCAACTCCCGTTTACCGGAGGAACACTTTGTGTGCTACCAAACGTCACAACATAACTGGGTGATTATAAAGGTGCTCTACAGTTGTCTCCAAAGGTACTTGTTGGGTTGGCGATTTCGAGATTAGGATTTGTCACTAATGTGGGAGAGGTATCTCTGGCCTTCTCCATGGACAAAAAGTTGTTATTTGATTAACGGATCACATCATTAGTTGAATGATCTGATTGACATGACCCATTCCGTTAGCTTAGCACCCGATCGCTTAGTATGTTGCTATTGCTTTCATGACTTATACATGTTCCTATGACTATGAGATTATGCAACTCCCTGCTATCGGAGGAACACTTTGTGTGCTACCAAACGTCACAACATAACGGGTGATTATAAAGGTGTTTCTACAGTGTTCCAAAGGTACTTGTTGGGTTGGCGATTTCGAGATTAGGATTTGTCACTCAATGTGGGAGAGGTATCTTCGGCCTCTCGGTAATGCACATCACTTAAGCCTTCAAGCATTGCAACTAATGAGTTAGTTGCAAGATGATGCATTACGAACGAGTAAAGAGACTGCTGCCAGTAACTAGATTGAACTAGGTATTGATACCGACGATCAATCTCGCAAGTAACATACCGATGACAAATGGAACAACGATGTTGTTATGCGGTTCGACCGATAGAGATCTTCAGAGAATATGTAGGAGCCAATATGGGCATCCAGGTCCCGCTTATTGGTTATTGACCGAGAATAGTTCTAGGTCATGTCTACATAGTTCTCGAACCCGTAGGGTCCGCACGCTTAAGGTTTCATGACGATGCTATATTATGAGTTTATGAGTTTTGATGTACCAAGGAGTTTGGAGTCCTGATGAGATCGGGACATGACGAGGAGTCTCAAATGGTCGAGACGAAAGATCGATATATTGGAAGACTATATTCGAGTTTGGAAAGGTTCCGAGTGATTCGGTATTTTTCGGAGTACCGAGAGTTACGAGAATTCGTATTGGGCCTCATTACATTATACGGGAAAGAGAGAGAGGGTTTAAAGGGTGGCCGCATTCCTCCCCTTGGCTAGTCCGAATTGACTAGGAGGGGGGCGCCTTCCTTCCTTCTCCTTTTCCTTTCCTTTCCTTCTCTCCTACTCCTACTACATGGAAGGGTTCCTAGTTGACTAGGAAGGGGGAATCTTACTCCCCTGGGAGTAGGACTCCCCTAGGGCGCACTATAGAGAGGGCCGCCTCCCTCCTCCACTTTATATATGGGGTAGGGCACCCCATAGACACACAAGTTGATCTACGGATCGCTCCTTAGCCGTGCGTGCCCCTCCACCATATTCCACCTCGGTCATATCTTCGCTGAGCTTAGGAGAAGCCTCGCCGTAGAACATCATCATCGCCACCACGCCATCGCGGTTGATGGAACTCATCTCCGAGCTCGCTGGATCGGAGGCCGAGATTGTCATCGAGCTGAACGTGTGCTGAACTCGGAGGTGCCGTGACGCTCGGTACTTTGATCGGTCGGATCGTGAAGACGACGACTACATCAACCGCGTTGTCATAACGCTCCGCCACGGCCCACGAGGGTACGTGGACAACACTCTCCCTCTCATTGCTATGCCATCACCATGATCTTGCATGTGCGAGGAATTTTTGAAATTACTACGCTCCCCAACAAAGGGCATCCGAGCCTAGGTTTTATGGTTTGATGTTATATGCACGAGTAGAACACAAGTGAGTTGTGGGCTTATATAAGTCATACCGCTTACCAAAGATGTCATACTTTGGTTCGGGCGGTATTGTTGGATGAAGCGCCCGACCGACATTACGCCAGACGCTTACGCGAGACTGGTTTTACCGCCGCGTGCTTTGCACACAGGTGACTAGCGGTGTCGCTTCTCCAACTTTAGTTGAACTGAAAGTATACGCCCGTCCTTGCGAAGGTTAAAACAGCATCAACTTGACAAACTATCATTGTGGTTTTGATGCGAGGTGAGATTAGTTCTGCTTAAGCCCGTAGCAGCCACGTAAAACTTGCAACAACAAAGTAGAGGACGCCTAACTTGTTTTTGCAGGCATGTTGTGATGTGATATGGTCAAGACGTGATGAGATATAAGTTGTTGTATGAGATGATCATGTTTTGTTGAAGTTATCGGCGATCGCGTAAGCTCTATGGTTGTCTCTTTGTTGCATAAGATGCAAGTGCCAAATAATTGTTTTACTTTATCGCTATGCGATAGCAATAGTTGCAAGAGCAATAGTTGGTGAGACGCACCATGTGATGACACATTGATATAGATCAAGATGATGAAGATCATGGTGTCGTACGTCGATTTATAGAGATCATGACAAGATTTTGGAGATGGAGATCAAAGGCGCAAGATGATCATGGCCATATCATGTCACATATTTTGCATATGATGTTTATCTGTTATACATCTTATTATGTTTTGATTGACGGTAGCATTTTAAGATGATCCTCACTAATTATCAAGAAGTGTTCTCCCGAGTATGCACCGCTGCCAAAGTTCGTCGTGCCTGCACACCACGTGATGATCGGTGTGATAAGCTCACGTCCATCTACAACGGGTGCAAGCCAGTTTTGCACACGCAGAATACTCAGTTAAACTTGACGAGCCTAGCATATGCGATATGGCCTCGAAAACGGAGACCGAAAGGTCGAGCGTGAATCATATAGTAGATATGATCAACATAAGATGTTCACCATTGAAAACTACTCCATCTCACGTGATGATCGGTTATGGTTTAGTTGATTTGATCACGTGATCACTTAGATGACTAGAGAGATGTCTCGTCTAAGTGGGAGTTCTTAAGTAATATGATTAATTGAACTTAAATTTATCATGAACTTAGTCCCGTAGTATTTTGCAAATTATGTTGTAAGATCAATAGCTTGCGTTGTTGCTTTTATATGTTTATTTTGATATGTTCCTAGAGAAAATTGTGTTGAAAAATGATAGTAGCAATGATGCGGATTGGATCCGTGATCCGAGGTTTATCCTCATTGTCGCACGTAAGAATTATGTCCTTAATGCACCGCTAGGTGATGCACCTATTGCAGAGCGATGCGCACGTTATGAACGCTTGGCTAGCTCAATATGATGACTACTTGATAGTTTAGTGCACCATGCTTAACGGCTTAGAATCGGGACTTCAAAGATGTTTTGAACGTCATGGACCATATGAGATGTTCCAGAGTTGAAGTTAATATTTCAAGCAAATACCCGAGTTGAGAGATATGAAGTCTCCAACAAGTTCTATAGCTAAAAGATGGAGGAGAATCGCCAACTAGTGAGCATGTGCTCGATTGTCCGGGTACTACAATCGCTTGAATCAAGTAGGAGTTAATCTTCCGATAAGATAGTGATTGATGTAATTCTTTCAGTCACCATCACCAAGTTAGTAGAACTTGTGATGAACTATAGTATGCAAGGGATGATGAAATGATTCCCGAGTTTTTTCATGATGATGAAATCGATGAAGGTAGAAATCAAGAAAGAACATCAAGTGTTGATGGTTAACAAGACCACTAGTTTCAAGAAAAGGGCAAAGGGATAGAAGGAACTTCAAGAAGAACGGCAAACAAGTTGTCGTCAATGAAGAAGCCCAAGTCCCGACCTAAGCCTCGAGACTAAGTGCTTCTACCGCAAAGGACTGGTTATCGAAGCGTAACTACCCCAAGTATTTGGCGGATAAGAAGGATGGCAAAAGTAAACAAAGGTATATTTGATATACATGTTATTGATGTGTACTTTACTAGTGTTTATAGCAACCCCCAGTATTTGGTATCGGTTCGCTTGCTAAGAGTAGTAACTCAAACGGAGTTGCGTAATCAAAATGTAAACTAGTTAAGGGTGAAGTGACGATGTGTTGAAAGTAGTTTCAAGATTGATATGATCATCATCGCACACCCCTATACTTTCGGGATTAGTGTTGAACCTATAAATGTTATTTGGAGTTTATGCTGAGCATGAATATGATTTGATCGTGTTTATTGCAATACGTTATTCATTTAAGTAAGAGAATAAACTATTGTTCTGCTTACATGAATAAAACCTTATATGGTTACACACCCAATGAAAATGGTTCATTGGATCTAGATCGAGTGATACACATATTCATAATATTGAAACCAAAAGATGCAAAGTTAATAATGATAGTGCAACTTATTTGTGGCAATCGCCGCTTAGGTCATGTGGGTAAAGTGCATGAAGAAACTCCATGCCGATGGGATTTTGGAATCACTTGATTATGAATCACTTGATGCTTGCGTAACCATGCCTCATGGGCAAGATGACTAAGACTGCTTCTCCTAACAAAGGAGCGAGCAACCGACTTATTGGAAATAATACATACCGATGTATGCGATCCAATGAGTGTTAAGGTTTCATGACGGGTATCGTATTTTCTCGACCTTCACAGATGATTTGAGCAGATATGGGTATATCTACTTGATGAAACATAAGTCCGAAATAGTTGAAAGGTTCAAAGAATTTCAGAGTGAAGTGGAAAATCATCGTGACAAGAAAATAAAGGTTTCTACGATCCGATCATGAGACAAATATTTGAGTTACGAGTTTGGTCTTCAATTGGGGAACGAGTAATTTCAAAAATTTTCCCACGCACACGCAAGATCATGGTGATGTATAGCAACGAGAGGGGAGAGTGTTGTCTACATACCCTTGTAGACCCGGCGAAGCGATCACAACGTAGAGGAAGTAGTCGACGCTCTCCTCGCGATCCGACCGATCCCGCGCCAAGCATCTCGACGCCCGAAGTTCTTGACACACGACAGCTCGATGACGCCCTCAGATCCGATCCAGCCGAGTGTCGAGGGAGAGTTTCACAAGACGACGGCGCAGGACGATCTTGATGTTTCATCAAGCAGGCTTCGCTTAAGCTTCATGACAGATAACCGAGGTGGAATATGGTGGAGGGGGCACCGACACGGCTAAGGAACGATCTCAAGATCAACTTGTGTGTTCCAAGGTGCCCCCTGCCTCAGATATAAAGGAGCAGGGGGGGGGGCCGCGGCCAAGGGAGGCGCGCCAGGAGTCCTACTCCTCCGAGTAGGATTCCCCAATCCTAGTTGGACTAGGATTCCTGAGGGGGAAAGAGAGAGGGGGGCGCCCCTTCTCCTAGTCCTAGTAGGACTAGGGGGGGGGAGGCGCGCCACCCAGGGCTGGCCCCTTCTCCTTTCCACTAAGGCCCATCGAGGCCCATTTACCTCCCGGGGTTCCAGAACCTCCCCAGATTCCAGAATTTGCCGCCCGAACCATTCAACTCCAAACATAGGCTTCCAATATATCAATCTTTATGTCTCGACCATTTCGAGACTCGTCATGTCCGTGATCACATCCGGACTCAACTTCTTCGTACATCAAAATACATAAACTCATAATAACCGCCATCGAAACCTTTGCTGCATGGACCTACGGTTCGAGAACAATGTAGACATGACCTAGAACTATTCACGGTCAATAACCAACAGCGGACCTGGATGCCCATATTGGTTCCTACATATTCTACTTAAGATCTTTATCGGTCGATCAAGATAACAACATACGTTGTTCCTTTGTCATCGGTATGTTACTTGCCCGAGATTCGATCGCCGGTATCCAATACCTAGTTCAATCTCGCTATCGCAAGTCTCTTTACTCGCTCCGAATACATCATCTCACAACTAACTCATTAGTTGTAGTGCTTGCAAGGCTTCAGTGATGTGCATTACCGAGAGGGCCCAGAGATACCTCTCCGACAATCGGAGTGACAAAACCTAATCTCAAATACGCCAACCCAACATCTGCCTTTGGAGACACCTGTAGTACTCCTTTATAATCACCCAGCACGCCAGACGCTTGGTAGCACCCAAAGTGTTCCTCCGTAAACGGAGTTGCATAATCTCATAGTTACAGAACATGTATAAGTCATGGATAAAAGCAGAGCAACATACTAAACGATCGTGGTGCTAAGCTAAGGAATGGGTCATGTCAATCGATCATTCTACTAATGATGTGACCTTGTTAATCAAATAACAACTCCTTGTTCATGGTTAGGAAACATAACCATCTTTGATTAACAAGCTAGTCTAGTAGAGGCATACTAGTGACATGTTGTTTTGTCTATGCATTCACACATGTATCATGTTTCCGTTAATACAATTCTAGCATGAATGATAAACATTTATCATGAAATAAGGAAATAAATAATAACTTTATTATTGCCTCTAGGGCATATTTCCTTCAGCCTCCCACTTGCACTAGAGTCAATAATCTAGATTACATAGTAATGATTCTAACACCCATGGAGTCTTGGTGCCGATCATGTTTTGCTCGTGGAAGAGGCTTAGTCAACGGTCTGCAACATTCAGATCCGTATGTATCTTGCAAATCTCTATGTCTCCCACCGACTAAGTCCCTGATGGAATTGAAGCGCCTCTTGATGTGCTTGGTCCTCTTGTGAAATCTGGATTCCTTTGCTAAGGCAATTGCTCCAAGATTGTCACGAAGATTTTCATTGACCCGATGCACTAGGTATGACACCTAGATCGGATATGAACTCCTTCATCCGCATCTTCATTAGTCGCTCCGGCTGCTATGTATTCCGCTTCACATGTAGATCCCGCCACGACGCTTTGTTTAGAATCGCACCAACCGACAGCTCCTCCGCTTAGTGTAAATACGATCCGTCTCATGCGATTTAGAATCGTCCGGATCGTGTCAAAGCTTGCATCAACGTAACTGCCATTTATGAGCTCTTTGTCACCTCCATATACGAGAAACATATCCTTAGTCCTTTTCGTATTTCAGATGTTCTTGACCGCTGTCCAAAGGATCCACTCGATTACTTTGGTACCTCCCCGCTAGGCTTATAGCAAGGCACACATCGTGTCTGGTACACAAGATTGCATACATGATAGAGCCTATGGTCAAGCATAGGAACATCTTTCATTTTCTCTATCTTCTCGCAGTGGTCGGGCATTGAGTCCGACTCAACTTCACACCTTGTAACACGTGCAAGAACCCTTTCTTTGCTTGATCCATTTTGAACTTCTTCAAAACTTTGTCAAGGTATGTGCTTTGTGAAAGTCCAATTAAGCCGCCTTGATCTATCTCTATAGATCTTAATGCCCAATATGTAAGCAGCTTCACCGAGGTCTTTCATTGAAAAACTCTTATTCAAGTATCCCTTTATGCTATCCAGAATTCTATATCATTTCCGATCAGCAATATGTCATCCACATATAATATCGTAAATGCTACAGAGCTCCCACTCACTTTCTTGTAAATACAAAGCTTCTCCAAAAGTCTCAGATAAACCCAAATGCTTTGATCACACTATCAAAGCGCTTATTCCAACTCCGAGATGCTTGCACCAGTCCATAGATGGATCGCTGGAGCTTGCACACTTTGTTAGCTCCCTTTGGATCGATAAAACCTTCTCGTTGCATCATATACAACTCTTCTTCCGTAAATCCATTCAGAATGCGCTTTACATCCATTTGCCAAATTTCATAATCATAAATGCGCAATTGCTAACATGATTCGGACGGACTTAAGCATCGCCACGGTGAGAAGGTCTCATCGTAGTCAATCCCTTGAACTTGTCGAAACCTTTATGCATAAGTCGAGCTTTATAGACAAGAATATTACCGCCGCCGCCTTCTTCTTGAAGATCCACTTGTTTTCTATTGCTTGCCTACCCGGCAAGTCAACCAAAGTCCATACTTTGTTTTCATACATGGATCCCATCTCGCATTTCATGGCCTCAAGCCATTTTATGGAATCTGGCTCACCATCGCTTCTTCATAGTTCGAGGTTCATCATGATCTAGTAGCATGACTTCCGTAACAGGATTACCGCATCACTCGTGCGGATCTTACTCGTTGATCTACGAGGTTCTCAGAGAACTTGATCTCAAGTTTCATGATCAACATCATCAACTTCCTCACTACTTGGTGTAGGTGTCTCGTAAACCGGTTTCGCGATTTAACTACTTTCAAGTAAGGGAGAAGGTACTATTACCTCATCAAGTTCCACTTTCCTCCCACTCACTTCTTTCGAGAGAAACTCCTTCTAGAAAGGATCCATTCTTAGCAACGAATGTCTTGCCTTCGGATCTGTGATAGAAGGTGTACCCAACTGCCTCCTTTGGGTATCCTATGAAGACACATTCGATTTGGGTTCGAGCTTATCAGTTGAAGCTTTTTCACATAAGCATCGATCCCCAAACTTTAAGAAACGACAACTTTGGTTTCTTGCCAAACCATAGTTCATAAGGTGTCGCCTCAACGGATTTCGACGGTGTTCTATTCAGGTGAATGCGGCCGCCTCTAGAGCATAACCCCAAAACGATAGCGGTAAATCAGAAGAGACATCATAGATCGCACCATATCTAGTAAAGTACGACACGACGCTCGACACACCATTACGCTGTGGTGTTCCGGTATGGAGTTGCTAAACTATTCCGCATTGTTTCAAATGTAGACCAAACTCAGAACTCAAATATTCACCTCCACGATCGATCAGAAACTTAATTTTCTTGTTACGATGATTTTCAACTTCACTCAAATTCTTTGAACTTTTCAAACGTTTCAGACTTATGTTTCATTAAGTAGATATACCCATATCCGCTTAAGTCATCCGTGAAGGTGAGAAAATAACGATATCCGCCACGAGCCTCAACATTCATCGGACCACATACATCTCAGATGTATGATTTCCAACAAATCTGTTGTTTCTCCATAGTACCGAGAACGGTGTTCTAGTCATCTTGCCCATGAGGCACGGTTCGAAGTGCCAAGTGATTCATAATCAAGTGACTCCAAAAGTCCATCAAGATGGAGTTTCTTCATGCGCTTTATAATCGATATGACCTAAACGGCAAGTACACAAATAAGTTGCACTATCATTATCAACTCTGATCTTTTGGTTTCAACATTATGAATATGTGTATCACTACTATCGAGATTCATAAAAATAGACCACTCTCAAGGGTGCATGACCATAAAAGATATTACTCATATAAATAGAACAACCATTATTCTCTCGATTAAATGAATAACCGCCTCGCATCAAACAAGATCCAGATATAATGTTCATGCTCAACGCAGCACCAAATAACAATTATTTAGGTCTAAAACTAATCCCAAGGTAGATGTAGAGGTAGCGTCGATCGCGATCACATCGACTTTGGAACCATTTCCCACGCCAAGATCGCCACCTCGCCCTTGCCGTAGTTCGCTAATCCGTAGTCCCTGCTTCGAGTTGCAAATATTAGCAATGTAACCAAGATCAAATACCCTGTGTGCTCATGAGCTCTAGTAAGGTACACATCAATAACATGTATATCACATATACCTTTGTTCACCTTGCCATCCTTCTTATCCGCCAAATACTTGGGGCAGTTCCGCTCCAAAGGACTACCGCTGCAAGAGAAGCACTGGCTTGTGTTTAGGGCCGACTTGGGTTTTTCTCCCGCAAAGAACTTGCTTGCTGTTCTTCTTGAGATTCCCTTCTTCTTCCCTTTGCCTTTCTTCTTGAAACTAGTGGTCTTATTGACCATCAACACTTGATGCTCCTTCTGATTTCTACCTCCGCAGCCTTTAGCATCATGTAAGAGCTCTGTATAGTCTTTACTAACCCTTGCATATTATAGTTCATCACGAAGCCTTTGTAGCTTGGTGGCGTGATTGAGAATTTCGTCAATGACACAATCATCCGAAGATTAACTCCCAATTGTGTCAAGTGATTGTAGTACCTGCACATTCCGAGTATATGCTCACTAATGTAACTATTCTCTCCATCTTGCAGCTATAGAACTTATTGAGACTTCATATCTCTCAATCCGCATTCTGTTGAATATTAACTTCAACTCCGAACATCTCATATGCTCCATGACGCTCAAAACGCCGTTGAAGTCCCGGTTCTAAGCCGTAGCATGGCACATCGAACTATAGAGTAGTCATCGCTTTGCTCGCCAGACGCTCATAACATCCGGCGTTGCATCCAAAGAAGAAGTTCGCACCTAGCGGTGCATCCAGACGAACTCTTTCAGGCAGCAATGAGGATGATCTCGTTACGGACCCAATTCCGTAATTGCTACCATCATCTTTCAACTTTGCTTTCAAGGAACGATTAAAATTCAACGAACAACAAAGACGAGCCATCTATCTACAATCAAACATAAACAAGCAAGATACTATCAGTACTAAGTTCATGATAAATTTAAGTTCAATTAATCATATTACTTAAGAACTCCCACTTAGAAAAACATCTCTAGTCATCTAAGTGATCACGTGATCCAAATCAACTAAACCATAACCGATCATCACGTGAAATGGAGTAGTTTTCAATGGTGAACATCTTATGTTGATCATATCTACTATATGATTCACGCCGACCTTTCGGTCTCCGTGTTCCGAGGCCATATCTCGCATATGCTAGGCTCGCCAAGTATAACCCGAGTATTCTCGCGGTGCAAAACTGGCTTGCACCCGCTGTAGATGGACGAGAGCTTATCACACCCGATCATCACGTGGTGTCCGGGCACGATTTAACTTTGGCAACGTGCATACCGGGAGAACACTTCTTGATAATTTAGTGAGAGATCATCTTATAATGCTACCGCCAATCAAAGCAAGATAAGATGCATAAAAGGATAAACATCACATGCAAATCAATATAAGTGATATGATATGGTCATCATCATCTTGTGCTTCATGATCTCCATCTTGCAGCACCACCATGATCACCATCGCCACCGGCGCGACACCTTGATCTCCATCGAGCATCGTTGTCGCCTCGCCAAACTTATGCTATTACGACTATCGCTACCGCTTAGTGATAAAGTAAAGCATTACAGGTATGCATTGCATTGCATACAATAAAGCGACAACCATATGGCTCCCGCCATTGCCGATAACTTCGTTACAAAACATGATCATCTCATACAATAAAATATAGCATCACGCCTTGACCATATCACATCACAACATGCCCCGCAAAAACAAGTTAGACGCCCTCTACTTTGTTGTTGCAAATTTTACGTGGCTGCTACGGGCTTAAGCAAGAACCAGCCTCACCCACGATCAAAACCACAACGATATTTCACAAATAGACTCGCTTTAACCTTCTCAAGGACCGGCGAGCCACACTCGGTTCAACTAAAGTGAGAGAGACAGCACCCACCACCACCTTTAAGCAACGAGTGCTCAGAGCGGTGAAACCAGTCTCAGAAGCGCACGCAGTAATGTCGGTCCGGGCCGCTTCATCTCACAATACCGCTGAACCAAAGTATGACATGCTGGTAGGTAGTATGACTTGTATCGCCCACAACTCACTTGTGTTCTACTCTGCAAAACATCAAACCATAGAAAAACCTAGGCTCGATGCCACTGCTGGGGAACGAGTAATTTCAAAAATTTTCCCACGCACACGCAAGATCATGGTGATGTATAGCAACGAGAGGGGAGAGTGTTGTCTACATACCCTTGTAGACCAAGCGAAGCGATCACAACGTAGAGGAAGTAGTCGACGCTCTCCTCGCGATCCGACCGATCCCGCGCCAGCATTCGACGCCCGAAGTTCTTGACACACGACAGCTCGATGACGCCCTCAGATCCGATCCAGCCGAGTGTCGAGGGAGAGTTTCACAAGACGACGGGCAGGACGATCTTGATGTTTCACTGCCAGCAGGCTTCGCTTAAGCTTCATGACAGATAACCGAGGTGGAATATGGTGGAGGGGGCACCGACACGGCTAAGGAACGATCTCAAGATCAACTTGTGTGTTCCAAGGTGCCCCCTGCCCTCAGATATAAAGGAGCAGGGGGGGGGGCCGGCGGCCAAGGAGGCGCTGGCCAGGAGTCCTACTCCCTCCGAGTAGGATTCCCCAATCCTAGTTGGACTAGGATTCCTGAGGGGAAAGAGAGAGAGGGGCGGCCCTTCTCCTAGTCCTAGTAGGACTAGGGAAGGGGGAGGGCGCGCCACCCAGGGCTGGCCCTTCTCCTTTCCACTAAGGCCCATCGAGGCCCATTTACCTCCCGGGGTTCCAGAACCTCCCAGATCTCCAGAATTTCGCTACCGAACCATTCCAACTCCAAACATAGGCTTCCAATATATCAATCTTTATGTCTCGACCATTTCGAGACTCGTCATGTCCGTGATCACATCCGGACTCAACTTCTTCGTACATCAAAATACATAAACTCATAATAACCGCCATCGAAACCTTGCTGCATGGACTCTACGGTTCGAGAACAATGTAGACATGACCTAGAACTATTCACGGTCAATAACCAACAGCGGACCTGGATGCCCATATTGGTTCCTACATATTCTACGAAGATCTTTATCGGTCGACCGCATAACAACATACGTTGTTCCTTTGTCATCGGTATGTTACTTCGCCCGAGATTCGATCGCCAGTATCCAATACCTAGTTCAATCTCGCTATCGCAAGTCTCTTTACTCGCTCCGAATACATCATCTCACAACTAACTCATTAGTTGTAGTGCTTGCAAGGCTTAAGTGATGTGCATTACCGAGAGGGCCCAGAGATACCTCTCCGACAATCGGAGTGACAAAACCTAATCTCAAATACGCCAACCCAACATCCGCCTTTGGAGACACCCGTAGTACTCCTTTATAATCACCCAGCTTACGCTAGACGCTTGGTAGCACCCAAAGTGTTCCTCCGTAAACGGAGTTGCATAATCTCATAGTTACAGTGAACATGTATAAGTCATGGATAAAAGCAGAGCAACATACTAAACGATCGTGGTGCTAAGCTAAGGAATGGGTCATGTCAATCGATCATTCTACTAATGATGTGACCTTGTTAATCAAATAACAACTCCTTGTTCATGGTTAGGAAACATAACCATCTTTGATTAACAAGCTAGTCTAGTAGAGGCATACTAGTGACATGTTGTTTTGTCTATGCATTCACACATGTATCATGTTTCCTGTTAATACAATTCTAGCATGAATGATAAACATTTATCATGAAATAAGGAAATAAATAATAACTTTATTATTGCCTCTAGGGCATATTTCCTTCCTAAAGGTGTTAACAAAATGTGCATCTATGGACTGGTGCAAGCATCTCGGTTAGAATATACGCTTTGATAAGTTGATCAAAGATATAGTTTATACAGCACTTGCAAAGGAAGCCTCGTGATTTACTAGAAAGTGAGGGAGCACTACATCATTTCGATAACTATATGTGAATGACATATTGTAGATCGGAAATAATGTAGAATTATTCTCGCAAAGCATAAAGGAGTGTTTAAAAGGAGTTTTTCAAAGAAAGACCTCGTGAAGCTGCTTACATATTGAGCATTAAGATCTATAGAGATAGATCAAGACGCTTGATAAGTTTTTTTCAATGAGTACATACCTTGACAAGATTTTGAAGTAGTTCAAAATGGAATAATAAAGAAAGAGTTCTTGCTCGTGTTACAAGGTGTGAAATTGAGTAAGACTCAAACCCTAATTACTATGTAAGATAGAAAGAGAATGAAAGTCATTCCCTATGCCTTGGCCATAGGTTCTATAAAGTATGCCATGTCAGGTAACAGATCTATTGTATACCCCGTGACCGAGTTTGGCAAGGAGTACAATAGTGATCTTGGAGTAGATCATCGACAATGGTCAAAATTATCCTTAGTGGAATAAGGATATGTTTTCGATTATGCAAGTGATAAAAGGTTCGTCAGAACGGTTACGCCGATGCAAGTTTTGACACCGATCCGATGACTCTAAGTCTCGATCTAGATACATATTGAAAGTGGGAGCAATTAGCTAGAGTAGCTCCGCAAGAGCATTGTAGACTTAAAAATTGCAAAATACATAACGGATCCGAATGTGAAAGACCCGCTGACTAAGATTCTCTCACAAGCAAAACATGATCACACCTAAGTACTTTTGGGTGTTAATCACATAGCTTATATGAACTAGATTATCAATCTAGTAAACCCTTTGGATGTTGGTCACATGGCGATGTGAACTATGGGTGTTAATCACATGATGATGTGAACTATCGATGTGAATCACATGGTGATGTGATCTAGATTATTGACTCTAGTGCAAGTGGGAGATCAAGGAAATATGCCCTAGAGGCAATAATGAAGTTATTATTTATTTCTTATATCATGATAAATGTTTATTATTCATGCTAGAATTGTATTAACCGGAAACATAATACATGTGTGAATATATAGACAAACAGAGTGTCACTAGTATGCCTCTACTTGACTAGCTTGTTAATCAAAGATGGTTATGTTTCCTAACCATGGACAAAGAGTTGTTATTTGATTAACGGTATCACATCATTAGTTGAATGATCTCGATTGACATGACCCATTCCGTTAGCTTAGCACCGATCGCTTAGTATGTTGCTATTGCTTTCTTCATGACTTATACATGTTCCTATGACTATGAGATTATGCAACTCCTGCTTATCGGAGGAACACTTTGTGTGCTACCAAATGTCACAACGAATCGGGTGATTATAAAGGTGCTCTATGTGTGTCTCCAAAGGTACTTGTTGGGTTGGCGATTTCGAGATTAGGATTTGTCACTCCAATGCTCTGGAGAGGTATCTTCGGCCTCTCGTAATGCACATCACTTAAGCTTGGAAGCATTGCAACTAATGAGTTAGTTAAGTAGATGATGCATTACGAACGAGTAAAGAGACTTGCTTGTAATCTAGATTGAACTAGGTATTGGATACCGACGATCGAATCTCTGCAAGTAACATACCGATGACAAAGGAACAACGATGTTGTTATGCGGTTCGACCGATAGAGATCTTCAGAGAATATGTAGGAGCCAATATGGGCATCCAGGTCCCGCTATTGGTTATTGACCGAGAATAGTTCTAGGTCATGTCTACATAGTTCTCGAACCCGTAGGGTCCGCACGCTTAAGGTTTCATGATGCTTATATTGTGAGTTTATGAGTTTTGATGTACCAAGGAGTTCGAGTCCCGGATGAGATCGGCGACATGACGAGGAGTCTCAAATGGTCGAGACGTAAAGATCGATATATTGGACGACTATATTCGAGTTCGAAAAGGTTCCGAGTGATTCGGTATTTTTCGAGTACCGGAGAGTTACGGAATTCGTATTGGGCCTCATTGGGCCATACGGAAAAGAGAGAGAGGGTTTAAAGGGTGGCCGCACTCCCCCCTTGGCTAGTCCGAATTGACTAGGAGGGGGGCGCTCTTCCTTCCTTCTCCTTTCCCTTCCCTTCCTTCTCTCCTACTCCTACTACATGGAAGGGTTCCTAGTTGACTAGAAGGGGGAATCCTACTCCCTGGGAGTAGGACTCCCCTAGGGCGCACCATAGAGAGGGCCGCCCTCCCTCCTCCACTCCTTTATATACGGGGTAGGGGCACCCCATAGACACACAACTTGATCTACGGATCGCTCTTAGCCGTGTGGTGTGCCCTCCACCATATTCCACCTCGGTCATATCGTCATGAGCTTAGGCGAAGCCCCGCTACCGTAGAACATCATCATCGCCACCACGCCATCGGCCGACGGAACTCATCTTCGAGCTCGCTGGATCGGAGGCCGGAGATTGTCATCGAGCTGAACGTGCTGAACTCGAGGTGCCAGACGCTCGTACTTGGATCGGTCGGATCGTGAAGAAGTACGACTACATCAACCGCTGTTGTCATAACGCTCGCCATTACGGCCCACGAGGGTACATGGACTAACACTCTCCTCTCTGCTATGCCATCACCATGATCTTGCATGTGCGAGGAAATTTTTGAAATTACTATGTTCCCCAACACGGCCCCTCCCCAGAGACCGTGACCGAGCCCGTGGTGGTTAGAATGTTGGAGGTCGCATCTACGTAGGGGGCGACGGGAAAATAGAGGAGCTAATATTTCGCCCAAAGGGGCGATCAAGAGGGGGGAACCAAGAACCCCTTCCTTCAGGGGGAGAAGAGGACCGCCCAAAGATCCAGAGGCCAAAGCCCCAAAGCGGGAAGAGATTCACCGGGGTCCGCGCCTAGAGGGAATCCTGACGCACAATCATCACCAGAGGATCGCCCTCCAATGAGCCGTGAGTATGAAAGAGGAGTTAATTAGTAAGGAAATACCTTCATTTGTGCTTCGTGAGTAACCAAAATATTTATATTGCGCTCGGATCGCAGCCTTCTCGTGATGAGTTCATCTTCGGGGACCTTCTTCCCGAGATGATGGAGAGCGACACGCCCATCCGCAAAGGCCGCCAGAGGAGGCAAAGCGATCCCGAGGTGTCGCCACGAGGGTATCCCCGAGTCCGAGGGGCTGTGAGAGTTCGCCACCGCTAGTATCCGCCGAGAATCAAGAATCTGCTTGAGAGGGCGCCCATTTTAAGATCACCATGCTGATGCGTATGGTGGTTGAAGGATTTCATTCACGAGAGCGGATTGCATAATGCCGCTATGAGTTTGTCAAGGGATTTGAGGTATGCGAGAATGACGCACCCTTTGTCTTTTAACAGTTTTGCATATAAAAATGCGCCTTTATAGATAGTAGCCCCGAGACTCAAGAGGTTGTCGAAAACGACAGCCGCATCGAGGATCGAAATTCAAGTAATGCATTCCGCGCTCCTATGCATGTGGCGGATAGTCCGAGGGCTAGCCGGACTAGTGAGTTTGCTGAGTTAAATCGGCAACTTGATTTGGCGATGCGACATCGATTTTGTCAACAAAGCGATTTGACGAGTCGCAAGGTAAATAAATTCTCCGCAATGCTTATTTAAGGGGTCAAGCCCTTCTTCCGATAAATTTTATGCTGTCAGTACGACGGTGCCGTTGTGGAGAGTTTTTCGGGCTTAACTTGTTTCTAGCTAAGGAGCAAGCCCGGAGGAGTGACGCGCCGCTTCGAGGGCGGCCAAGAGTTGAAAGTCGAAGGTCACGCGACCGCCTAGGGCGGAGGTGGCCGAATTGGCCATTAAAGTAAAGGATGCTACCGACCGCAATGAGGCTTTTGAAAAGGAGCGCTTATCGGAGTGGGAAGACTCAAGAAGGCCACCGCCGGTTAAGGATGCCCGCTCGCAATGCGGGCTATGAAGGAGGAATCGCGCCAGTCGAGAGATCGTGAATCGCAAGCTTTTTTCGCCGCCGCCGTTTATGGATGGAAAGTATGCTCAATTTGAGCGGCCAGGAGTCCGTGAGAGATCCGTGATATGGACTTAGCAAGTGCGCCGATGCCGCTAAGCACTTCCGAGCCGTGGAGGATCACGAGACTAAGAGCTATATTGGTCTCAATTCCACAGTCCGGACGCTTCTTCCGCTGACGAACCGGTCCGCCGAATGGGCCGAAGAATAGATTGCCTGCACTTTGCTATGATCGACATCATGGCCCATGTCCGCCAGAGGTCCAATGCGACGAGCTACTTCGCCATCGCAGCAATTCCCTGGAGCGGTGCACATATAAAGGAGATGAAGCGGTCGGCTCCTGCACGAGGGCGCGCGGATGGCTCTTGCCCGTGAAGGCGCATTGTCCGGAGATGGATGCCACCGCCGCTGCCGCCAGGTTCGGATGAAAGTCGGCCTCGCCGAGCACTACTGGGAAGTTATGCGTGGTGCTCAGGTAATAGAGTCGCAGTGTTTCGAAAAATATCACGCTCAAATGAACGATTAGCTTGTAAATTGATGATTATATTACAACTACTTTTTATACTTCAGCGCCCCAAGTAGTAAAACTTCTCCGTGCAGCCGCTTATGTATACTTTTGTATAACTTGAAAGATGGCAATATCGGCCAGTTTTTCACGCACAAGGTGCGGGGTGTTCGCAAAAATAGCGCTGCCACACTTTAATCCGACGCCTCGGTCCCGTTAGAAGGAGGTGGTAGCATAGCTTAACGAGGCAATCCGGACTATAATGCTTTATCACTTTCACTTAGCCGCTGAGTTTCGAGGGTGGGGCTACGATATAGCCCTCGTGGCATCGCCTTTCTCCAAATCGAGCGCTGCTGTGCTCGACCGAAACGGTCCTTCACAAAGCGGGAATTCTAAACATTCCGATAGTCGATCGAGTGGTCGATCAGACTCCAGATCATGACAAATGGCCGCTTTCATCGAGGTGCTCGCCAAATGAATCTGGGCACAATCGCAGAGTTCTCCGGTGCCGCTAGCCGGCGATACGGAACGAAGGCAACAAAACATGTGAGCCGGGCAAACCCAACATTTGACCAAAGACATGATTCGAGCTGATGCATATAATGCCTAATCTCGAGACGCCAACACCCTAAGGTGTTCGGTCTTTATAATAATGGGCGAATGATGCCCTAAGCCCCTAGTGTCCGTGCACGGCATGGTCTTCGACGCGCCAATGCCAAAGGCCAGCCCGCGCTTGGTTATAGGAAGAAACCAAGGAGAATAACAACAAGAGACAAGAAAAAGGTTTACGCAGGTCTTAATCAAAAGAATCCTCACAACGGGTCCCTACCGCACGCCTCGCTACCAGGTTCCGCTGGCGCGTTATCCCGACGGTATGCACGTTGTTCATCTCAGAGAAAGAGAGGAACGCTTTTAGTTTTAAAACAATTCATGCTAAAAATATGTAAAATAAGAAATATAAATAATGAAAGCAGGGTTTATATGAACCCGCTGTTGTTTAAAGCGCGCAGCCCCCGTGGAAGGGGTATGCGCTAGGGAGCCCTAGCCCATCACCGACGCCGGATTCGCCTATCCGAGTCCGGGCTTTGAGTGACTCAGATTAAAATGACGCCACGCTGACCGGCATCTTGAGTGAGAGACGCGAATGCGGTATGGCGTTGAAGCGATTAAAGCCTTCGCCCCAAGAGTGCTTGATATTCACTTTCAAATGGGACGATATGAAAATTATTTTTTCGCCGAAAATTGTTCGCGATCCAACACGACTTCGTAATATGGAGCCTGTGCACTTGGCGAAGGGCTCGCGCCACCTTTGAAGGAAGTGCGGCCGTGCCGGATTTTAGTAGGGTTTATCCTCATCCTACGGCTTGTTTTTGAATACATCAAGTTTAAGTCGCCTCCGCCCATTAGGACATTAGTAAATTGTAATCCGCCTATTATGGGATTCAATATTAGGGAGTCCGCCCCGCATTTCAACGCTTCGAATAGTCCGTGGTCGAAAGTGATCGATTTTGATATCCAATCTCTACGGTTCATGGGTTAGACCGCAAGCTCTTTTTAGAAAGTGCCGCACTATTTTTCCGCATTATCACATGAAGTGAGTTTATCGCTTTGACCCCTTGTGGAAAGTCTTTGTTTTCCGTGCTCGCTGTTGGGGTTATATCTTCGCTGACGCGCCGAGCCCTTTTGTGTTCGCATTTAGTCGGCCGGATCGTTTAAAACCCAACAATCTCGTGGGTGTGATTTGCGTGCTTCCGGGTATCGTGGATTTGACATATCCGACCCAAAATCTTGTTTGTTGGACAAGTCATTGTCATCCTTAAGAGGTCTGTGTTTTATTATTGGGTCATGAAGCTTTTGAATCCGCATCGATCGCCGTGTTTTGGGCTTTTCTTTATTTCGCGCCGCTTTTTCTCAAGGCCGTGATTTTCCGCTTCCATCTCTTATCTCGATGTACTTGGGTCAGCTGGTGTCGCATCTTGCTAACCAGTTATCCTCTCCCGCATGTAAGCGGTCATGAGGTTTGTTAGTGCGACATTGTCCTTGGTTTCTCTCGACCGAGGTGCCCGGCTAGCCATTCGCTCCTGACATTGTGCTTTAAAGTGCTAAGGCTTCGCGTCCGGACAATGACTATCCGTTCTTTTTGGTAAGGAACCTGTTCTGCACTTCCGCCACGACTCGGGCTGTTGAGTTATATGACTTAGATCGCTTTAAGATCCGGAGGACGGACATAAGTCCCTTGAAATTTGTTTCAAACGCCCTCGAGCTCTTCCCAACTTCCAACAAGAGCTCGGGAGGCTTTAAGCCAATGACGGCCAATTCTTTGAGCTTGAGGGGTAGGTATTTTATGGCGTGAGATCGCCTCCTCCGCCATATGTATGTGTAGTATATAGTCTTCATCCGCATCTGTGGTCTCGTTGTTCCATCGTAGGCCTCTATGTTGATGGGTTTAAACTCGCTGGGAATTCATGGTCCAAAGACCTCATCGGTGAAACATAGTGGGTGTGCGGCGCTCAGATTTGTGTGTGCCGCTATCATCGGACACTTGTCGGTTGCTTTGCTTCTTGGGGCATTCTCTTTGGCCCGTGAGAATGGACCTGGCTGGGCCATCTATCCTTCCGAGTTCGCTGGTGGATTTATGTGGCGCCGCTGCCATAATTTGGCTCGTCATCCGCCGCCTATCCAACCAAAGCGCCCTTTATTTTTGGACGGTGGAGGCTCTATGGCCTCCTCGTCAATTCCGTAGTAGCTTGCGCCTGGTAGTTTCTTTTGATTGGTGGCCATTGCTGATTTATTCAAGGGTTTTGAGCACTTTGCTCCATCTCATTTTGAGTGTGTCTTCCGCTGTTTTGAGCCTCCGCTTTTCCTTCTTCAGCTTCTTGCAAGATCGACAGTCTTTTTCCGGCTGTTCTTGCTTCCGGCGGCGTGTCCGCATGAGGTCGTCTCGACCGTTGTTCTCGCCGGCTTGGACGGATTATCCGACTCGCCATGTTCGACGGTTGCTTATTTGCATGTTCGCTGTCCACTTGTGAGCCCCTGCAGGTCGCTGGCTCCTTGGGAGCGCTGTTGTCGCCGGGCGGACTTAGGCGCGCTACGCCGCCGCTTTGGTCGCTTATCGGCGGGTCATTCTTTCGCCGCGCCCGCTGGTCCTCAAGTATCGCCTCCTTTGGGGTATTCACCATATATATGTCATGTGACGAGGTAGTGGTCCAAAGGACCTATAGGCGCTGGTTCTCGCTCATCTCCGCATCGCCATCCATAGCGCCGATGTCGCCGGAGTCGTAGTCTCAGCATGTCGGTTAGATCATCGATGCTGGCTACAAAGTGGGTGGTGGGTGGGCTTTGAATTTCTCCGCCGTCTGCATTTCAACCATCCCGGCCGTAGTCCGCCAGACTTCCGATAACGAGAGATGCTTTAGTGACTCAAGATATCGCCAAAAGGCGAGTATTGAAAGATGTCCGCGACGGTGAATTCCATAATCGGGCGCCCAATCCGGATTTGGTAGAGGCGCGGAGGTTCGAGTCCGCAAGGAGTCCGCGCCGAATCACGAAGTTTCGCAGGGACAAGATCGTGCTCGCTCCATCGCTGTGGATGTGAAGCCCCTGTATGGCGTTTATCCACCGCCCTCGATCCGGGCGATCGACCGCTAATGGTCAAGCGGATCCGCAGCGCCACCAAGGCATCGCTCGCGGCAGAGCTAGATCATGCCCATCGTCACAAGGCGGCGCGCTGGTTGGGCTCGAGTCCGTCAAGATCAAGTCTCCGCGACATCGCCGTGAAGTTTAAGCTTCCGACCGACTCGACGCCGGGGCGAGATTTAGATCTATCCAGATGGCCAAGTGAATTGGCCCAGAAAGCGTAAGTCGCCGAACATTTAAGATCTGTCCAGGAGAAAAGTCTCACCCGACAGCGTTGTTGGTCGAAGATGCCATCAAGCTTATCGGTGACGCTACGCAGGAACTCTCAATGAAAGCACCAATGTCGGTGTCAAACCGCGGATCTCGGTAGGGGGTCCCGAATCAAGGCCTAGGCGGATGGTAACAGGAGACGAGGGACACGATGTTTTTACCTGTGTTCGGCCCTCTCGATGGAGGTAAAACCCTATGTCCCGCTTGATTAATATTGATGATATGGGTAGTACAAGAGTAGATCTACCACGAGATCAAGGAGGCTAAACCCTAGAAGCTAGCCTATGGTATGATTGTTGTAATGTATGTTGTCCCACGGATCAAAGCCCTCCGGTTTATATAGACACCGGAGGAGGCTAGGGTTACACAGTAGTCGGTTACAATGGTAGGAGATCTACATATCCAGATTGCAAGCTTGCCTTCCACGCCAAGGAAAGTCCCATCCGGACACGAGCCGGAGTCTTCAATCTTGTATCTTCATAGTCTTGGAGTCCGGCGGATAATGGTAGTCCGGCTGTCCGGACACCCCCTAGTCCAGGACTCCCTCACCCAAGTTGAGAGATATGAAGTCTCCAACAAGTTCTATAGCTAAAAGATGGAGGAGAATCGCTCAACTAGTAAGCATGTGCTCAGATTGTCTGGGTACTTCAATCGCTTGAATCAAGTGGGAGTTAATCTTCCGATAAGATAGTGATTGATGTAATTCTATTCACCATCACTAAGTTACTAGAACTTTGTGATGAACTATAGTATGCAAGGGATGACAAAAACGATTCCCGAGCTCTTCGTGATGTTGAAATCGACGAAGGTAGAAATCAAGAAAGAGCATCAAGTGTTGAGGATTGACAAGACCACTAGTTTCAAGAGAAGGGCAAAGGGAAAGAAAGGGAACTTCAAGTAGAATGACAAGCAAGTTGTCACTCCCGTGAAGAAGACCAAAGCTAGACCAAATCCTGAAACTGAGTACTTACACTGCAAAGAAAATGGTCACTGGAAGCGGAAATGCCCTGAATATTTGGTGGATAAGAAGGATGGCAAAGTGAACAAGGGTATATTTGATATACAAAGTTATCGATGTGTGCCTTACTAGTGTTTATAGTAGCCCCGAGTATTTGATACTTGTTCGTTGTTAAGATTAGTAACTCAAACAGAGTTACATAATAAACAGAGACTAGTTGAGGGAAGTGACGATGAGTGTTGGAAATAGTTCCAAGATTGATATGATCATCATCACACACTCCCTATATTTTTGAGATTGGTGTTAAACCTAAATAAATGTTATTTAGCGCTTATGCTGAGCATGAATATGATTTGATCATGTTTATTGTGATACGCTTATTCATTTGAAGTTAAAGAATAATTGTTATTCGCTTACATGAATAAGACCTTCGATGGTTATACACCCAATGAAAATAGTTTGTTGATCTCGATCGTAGTGATACACATATTAATAATATTGATGCCAAAAGATGCAAAGTTAATAATGATAGTGCAACTTATTTGTGGCATCGCCGCTTGGGTCATATCGGTGTAAAGCGATGAAGAAACTCCATAAGAATGGATTTTCGAATCACTTGGTTATGAATCATTTGATGCTTATAACCGTGCCTTTTGGGCAGATGACTAAAACTCCGCTTCTCCTAACAATGGAACAAGCTACCGACTTATAGGAAATAATACATACCGATGTATGTGATCCAATGAGTGTTGATGCTCGTGGCAAGTATCATTATTTTCTCGACCTTCACAAGATGATTTGAGCAGATATGGGTATATCTACTTGATGAAACATAAGTCCGAAATAGTTGAAAGGTTCAAGGAATTTCAGAGTGAAGTGGAAAAATCATCGAATAAGAAAATAAAGTTTCTGCGATCTGATCGCGGAGACGAATATTTGAGTTACGAGTTTGGTCTTCAATTAAAACAATGTGAAATAGTTTCACAGCTCATGCCACCTGGAACACCACAATGTTAAGGTGCGTCCGAACATCGTAACCGCAGTTTATTGGATATGGTGCAATCTATGATGTCTCTTACTGATTTACCACTATTGTTTTGGGGTTATGCATTAGAGACAGCTGCATTCACGTTAAAAGGGCACCATCTAAATCAGTTGAGACGACAACATATGAACTGTGGTTTAGCAAGAAACCCAAGTTGTCGTTTCTTAAAGTTTGGGGCTGCGATGCTTGTGTGAAAAAGTTTCATCCTGATAAGCTCAAACCCAAATTGGAGAAGTGCATATTCATAGAATACCCAAAGGAAACTATTGGGTACACCTTCTATCACAGATCCGAAGGCAAGATATTCGTTGCTAAAAATGGATCCTTTCTAGAGAAGGAGTTTATCTCAAAGAAGTGAGTGGAGGAAAGTAGAACTTGATGAGGTAATCAGACTCGCTTCCCTTATTGAAAGTAGTCCATCACAAGAACCGTTCCTCGTGACAACTACACCAATTAGTGAGGAAGCTAATGATATTGATCATGAAACTTCGATCAAGTTTTATCAACCTCGAGGTCTACCAGAGTAAGAACCGCACCGAGTGGTACGGTAATCCTATTCTCGAAGTCATGTTACTTGACCATGACGAACCTACGAACTATGAGGAAGCGATGATGAGCCCAGATTCCGCAAAATGGCTAGAAGCCATGAAATCTGAGATGGGATCCATGTATGAAAACAAAGTATGGACTTTGGTTGACTTGCCCGATGATCGGCAAACCATAGAAAAATATATGGATCTTCAAGAGGAAGACGAACGTTGATAGTAGTGTTACTATCTACAAATCTCGACTTGTCGCAAAAAGGTTTTTGGCAAGTTCAAGGTGTTGACTAAATGAGATTTTCTCAACTGTAGCGATTCTTAAGTCTGCCCGAATCATGTTAGCAATTGCCACAATTTATGAAATCTGGCAAATGGATGTCAAAACTGCATTCCTTAATGGTTTTCTTCAAGAAGAGTTGTATATGATGCAACCAGAAGGTTTTGTCAATCCTAAAGGTGCTAACAAAATATGCAAGCTCCAGCAATCCATCTATGGACTGGTGCAAGCATCTTAGAGTTGAATATACGCTTGATAAGTTGATCAAAGACATAGTTTTATATGCACTTCATGTGAAGCCCAGATTTACAAGAAAGTGAGTGGGAGCACTACAACATTTCGATAAGTATATGTGAATGTCATATTGTTGATCGTAAATAATGTAGAATTATTCTCGCAAATCATAAAGGAGTGTTTGAAAGGAGTTTTTCAAAGAAAGACCTCGCAAAGCTACTTACATATTGAGCATCAAGATCTATTGAGATAGATCAAGACGCTTGATAAGATTTTCAATGAGTACATACTTGACAAGATTTTGAAGTAGTTCAAAATGGAATAGTCAAAGAAAGAGTTCTTGCCTGTTGCAAAGGTATGAAATTGAGTAAGACTCAAATCCCACCACAGCAGTAAAATAGAAAGAGAATGAAAGTCATTCCCTATGCATCAGTCATAGGTTCTATAAAAGTATGCCATGCTATGTACCAGACCTATTGTATATTCTGCCCTGGTTTGGCAAGGGAGTACAATTGTGATCTAGGAGTAGATCACTGGATATTGGTCAAAATTATCCTTAGTGGAATAAGGATATGTTTCTCAATTATGGAGGCGACAAAAGGTTCGTCAGAAGGGTTATGTCGATAAGTTTTGGCACCGATCCAGATGACTCTAAAGTCTCAACTGATACATATTGAAAGTGGGAGCAATTAGCTAGAGTAGCTCCGCAGCATTGTAGACATAGAATATTTGTAAAATACATACGGCTCAATGTGACATGTAATTCTGCTGACTAAGCTTCTCTCACGAGCAAAACATGATCACACCTTAGTACTTTTGGGTGTTAATCACATGTTTATGTGAACTAGATTATCGACTCTAGTAAACCCTTTGGGTGTTGGTCACATGACGATGTGAACTATGGGTGTTAATCATATACGATATGAATATTGGTGTTAAATCACATGGTGATGTGAACTAGATTATTGACTCTAGTGCAAGTGGGAGACTGAAGGAAATATGCCCTAGAAGCAATAATAAAGTTATTATTTATTTCCTCATATCATGATAAATGTTTATTATTCATGCTAGAATTGTATTAACCGGAAACATGATACATGTGTGAATACATAGACAAACATAACATCACTAGTATGCTTCTACTTGACTAGCTCATTAATCAAAGATGGTTATGTTTCCTAACCATAGACATGTGTTGTCATTTGATTAAGGAGATCACATCATTAGGAGAATGATGTGATTGACACGACCCATTCCGTTAGCCTAGCACTTGATCGTTTAGTATGTTGCTATTGCTTTCTTCATGACTTATACATGTTCCCGTAACTATGAGATTATGCAACTCCTGCTACATCGGAGGAACACTTTGTGTGCTACCAAACTTCACAACGAATCGGGTGATTATAAAGGAGCTCTACAGTGTCTCCAAGGTACATGTTGGGTTGGCGATTTCGAGATCAGGTTTTGTCACTGATTGCTCTGGAGAGGTATCTCGGCCCTCTCGGTAATGCACATCACTATAAGCCTTGCAAGCAATGTAGTCGATGAGTTAGTTACGAATGATGCATTACGTAACGAGTAAAGAGACTTGCCAGAACGAGATTGAACTAGGTATTGGATACCGATGATCGAATCTCGCAAGTAACATACCGATGACAAAGGGAACAACGATGTTGTTATGCGGTTTGACCGATAAAGATCTTCGAGAATATGTAGGAGCCAATATGAGCATCCAGGTTCCACATGGTTATTGACCGAGAATAGTTCTAGGTCATGTCTACATAGTTCTCGAACCCGTAGGGTCCGCACGCTTAAGGTTTCATGATGCTTATATTATGAGTTTATGAGTTTTGATGTACCTAAGGAGTTCGGAGTCCCTGATGAGATCGGGTATAAGACGAGGAGTCTCAAATGGTCGAGACGTAAAGATCGATATATTGGACGACTATATTCGAGTTCGGAAAGGTTCCGAGTGATTCAGGTATTTTTCGAGTACCGAGAGTTACGGAATTCGCCGGGAGTATATGGGCCTTATTGGGCCATACGGGAATAGAGGAGAGAAGCTAAAGGAAGGAGGCTCGCCGCCTCCTCCGTCCGACCTGGACAAGGGCGCAGCCCCTTTCCTTCTTCCTCTCCCCTCTTCCCCTTCTCCTACTCCAACAGGAAGGAGGAGTCCTACTCCCTGGGAGTAGGACTCCCTTGGCGCTCCCTCCTAGGGCCGGCCTCCTCCCCTTGCTCCTTTATATACGGGCAGGGGGCACCCCATGACACACAAGTTGATCTTCATGATCATTCCTTAGCTGCAGCGTTGCACCCTCCACCATATTCCACCTCGGTCATATCGCTAGGTGCTTAGGCGGCCTCGCCGGTAGAACATCATCATCGCCACCACGCCGTCGGCCGACGGAACTCATCTCCGACACTTTGCCGGATCGGAGTCCGGGTTCGCCATCGAGCTGAACGTGCTGAACTCGAGGTGCCGACGCTCGTGCTTTGATCGGTCGGATCGTGAAGACGCACGACTACATCAACCGCGTTGTCATAACGCTCGCACACGGTTCACGAGGGCACGTGGACAACACTCTCCCTCTTGTTGCTATGTATCACCATGATCTTGTGTGTGCGAGGAATATTTTTGAAATTACTACGCTCCCCAACATAGGATGCGCATGCATCTTGAAGCCATTGATGTTTTTCTATGGTATGTCGTCAAGAACGGCGTTCCCAAGACTGGTGAAGGTGTCACCCTGCTGATATCAAGAAGTTCATTCAACTAGAGTCTACTGCCAAGAACATCATCTGTGGTCACCTTACCAAAGGACACTATGGCCGTGTGAGTGCTCTAGAAACGTCGAAGCTAGTCTGGGACTGGCTATCCAAGGTCAATGAAGGCATCTCAACTCAGCAAGATCAACGACAAGATTCAAGAACCTCTTCAACCGCTTCAAGAGACACGACAACGAGAACGTCCAGCTCACATTTGATCGCCTCACTGATATCACAAATGAGCTCCAAGCACTCAGCGCCACTGAGATCACGAAGCATGAGATAGTGAAGACACTACTGAGATCTCTTGACAACTCATTTGACACCTTAGCCCTGATGATACAAGAACGCCTTGATTTCAAGACTCTCGATCCGTCTGACATACTTGAGAGGCTCAACACACATGAGTACCAGCTATCTGAGAAACGAGATATCTATGGCCCCAACTATGGCCGAACTTGAGCTTTGAAGGCAAAGGCTACTGCTTCCTCATCTGAAGAAGAATTTGACTGCAGTTCTGGTGATCTTGAAGACATTGGAAAGGAGCTTGCTATGCTTGTGAAGAAGTTCCAGAAATTCACCAAGAAGAAAGGCTTCAGAAAGTCTTCACGATCCAGCTCAAGAAATGATGAAGCTTCTGTCTATGATCACAAGAAGAGAACCCTCACAAGTGCAAGAAACCTGGTCACTACATCTCTAAGTGTCCACAAGGGGACAATGAGAAGAAGAAGAAGAAGAGCAAAGAATATGATTTCGATGACAAGAAGAAGAAGAAATCCTCAAAGTCTTCTTCCAAGTCTTCTTCTAGATCTTCATCACACAAGAAGAGCCTATCCGCAAGGCCCGTGGCTTTTTTGGCAAGGAAATGGATTCGAGGAGGAGTCACCAGAGGAGGCGCGGTGGAGTCTCGAGGGGAGTCCGACGGTGTTGCGAAGTCCGCCCTAGCACGCTTATGTCGCCAAGTCCATCTTCAACACCAAGACAATGGCTCACACCAACACCGATGATAATGACGAGGATGACTCACCTCCCACCTATCGCTTCATGGCACATGGTGCCAAGGCTACAACACTCAGATTTCGTAATGGATTATGGATAGTGGATGCACTAACCACATGACGGGTGATCAAGTCTTCGATGGATTCAACGCCCGCCCATCGCATAAAAGTCACATCACATTTGGTCGACATCGTAAAAGCAAGGTATTGGGTCTAGGTAGAGTTGCTATATCAAGGATTAGCACATGGATAAAGTGATGCTTGTTGAATCCCTTGGTTTCAACTTAATGTCTGTCTCAATGCTTTGTGACTTAAACATGATTGTGCTATTTGGAAAATATCGATGCCTTGTACTAATGGAATCGACAAGTCTCTAGTCTTTGAAGGGTATCGAAAAGACGATCTATATATGGTAGATTTTCAGCAGACCACAGATGGTCGATGTCTTCTAGCAAAGGCTTCGTAACGTCGGCTCTAGCATCAAATACTAGGGCATGCTGGCATGAAGAACTTGCACACTCTCACGAAGAAGAAGCATGTCGTGGGCATCAAGGCGCCAAGTTCAAGAAGGACCATCTATGTGGCGCTCATGGCTAGAAAGATGACTAGGCCGAGCATCCTCAAGACAATCATGACTCAACCCTACGAGCTGCTTCACATGGATCTATTCGGCCCTACTCACTACTCTACTCTCAATGCTACTGCTTGCCTCTATGGCTTCGTAATTGTTGATGATTACTCTAGATATACTTGGGTACATATAATCCTCTACAAGACTGAAGTGCAGGATGTATTCAGACGCTTTGCCAATCATGCCATGACAAACTATGGCGTCAAGATCAAGCACATCAGAGGCGACAACGGCACTGAGTTCAAGAACACTGGCCTCGACATCTATATGTATACACTTGGCATCACACATGAGTTCTCTGCCCCTTATACACCTCAGCAGAATGGCATCGCCGAGCACAAGAACAGAACTCTCATTGAGATGGCCCGAACGATGCTTGATGAGTACAAGACTCCACGGAAGTTCTGGCCTGAAGCCATTGACACTGATTGCCACATCATCAACCGAGGTTATCTTCACAAGCTTCTGAAGAAAACATCCTATGAGCTCCTAACTGGTAAGAAGCCAAATGTAAGCTACTTCAGAGTATTTGGTGCTAGGTGCTGGATCAAGGATCCACATCACACTTCGAAGTTTGCACTGAAAGCACATGAAGGTTTTATGCTTGGTTATGGAAAGGATTCGCACTCCTACAGATTCTTCAACCTCTTTCACTATAAAGTGGTTGAAACTGTGGATGTGCGGTTCGATGAAACTAACGGCTCGCAAAGATAGCACCTGCCAAATGTGCTAGATGAAGTACCTCCAAGTGAATCTATCAAGCAGATGGGAATTGGAGATATCATACCTTCTGAGAATCAATCTGCAGAGGAACTTGTCAATTCTGCACCAAATCAACCTGAAGACAATGCTCACCAAGACAATCCCCAAATGATGACATTGATCGCCAACAAAGAAAATCTTCGCCCTACTCATCCTCGTGTTGCAAATGAAGTTCAGATTAGGAAGATAATTGACAGCTTGAATGCACCTGGTCCACTCACTCGCTCAAAAGCAACTCAAAGAGCAACACAGCTAACCAACTTCTATGGGCATTTTGCATTTGTCTCAACCTTTGAACCGAAGAAAGTTGATGAAGCCTTCATGGAACCTGAATGGATTCAAACTATGCAAGAAGAGCTTCAACAGTTCGAGCTGAATAATGTGTGGGAATTGGTGAAGGCCCCGATCCTCGGAAGCACAATATCATTGGCACCAAATGGATATATCGCAACAAGCAAGATGAGCATGGTCAAGTTGTTAGAAACAAGGCTCGCCCTCACAAGCAAGGTTACACTCAAGTGGAAGGAATTGACTTCGATGAAACATTTGCTCCAGTGGCAAGACTTGAAGCCATTCGCATACTGCTAGCCTATGCAAATCATCACAACATTCTTCTGTATCAAATGGATGTGACAAGTGCTTTTCTCAATGGAAAGATAGAAGAAGAAGTATATGTTGCACAACCTCTAGGCTTTGAAGATCCAAAACATCCTGATATGGTATACAAGCTCAACAAGGCACTGTATGGCCTCAAACAAGCCCCTCGTGCTTGGTATGACACGCCAAAGACTTCAAGAGCAAAGGCTTCAAACGGGGTTCACTAGATCCTACACTCTTCACAAAGACATATGATGGTGAACTATTTGTGTGCCAAATCTATGTGGATGACATTATCTTTGGCTGCACCAACAAGAAATACAGTGATGAATTTGGTCACATGATGCAAGAGCAATATCAAATGTCCATGATGGGCGAGCTGAAGTTCTTTCTAGGTCTTCAAATCCGTCAGCAACGCAATGACATCTTCATATCACAAGGAAAATATCTCAAAGATTGCCTGAAGAAGTTTGGAATGCAAGATTGCAAAGGATACACGACGCCAATGCGAACCAAAAGTCATCTGGGTCCCGACGACAATGGTAAAGAGTTTGATCAAAAGGTATATCGCTCCATGATTGGTTCTTTGCTTTACTTATGTGCATCTAGGCCTGATATAATGCTTAGTGTTTGCATGTGTGCCCGATTCCAAGCGGCACCAAAGGAATCGCATCACTTAGCTGTGAAGCGAATTCTTCGATATTTGGCTTACACCCCAACACTAGGATTATGGTATCCAAAGGGCTTAGAGTTTGATCTAGTTGGATTCTCTGATGCGGATTATGCTGGTGATAAGGTTGATCGTAAGTCTACATCAGGCACATGTCACTTTCTGGGACGATCTCTTGTCTGTTGGTCTTCAAAGAAGCGTAATCGTATCTCTCATCGCTGAATATGAATACATTGTCTGCCGGATCTCGCAGTGCTCAATTTCTCCGATGAAGAAAACTCTCAAAGACTATGGTATCCATCTCAAGAATGTGCCTCTCATCGTGATAATGAGAGTGCCATCAAGATTGCCAACAACCCGCTCAAAGACTCAAGACAAAGCACATTGAAATTGGCCATCACTTTCTCGAGATCATGTTATGAAGGAAGATATTGATATCATTCATGTCAAGACAGAAGAACAGTTGGCTGATATCTTCACAAAGCCCTTGGATGAGAAAAGGTTTTGCAAGTTGAGGTGTGAGCTAAATGTCTTGGAATCCTCAAATGTCCTGTGAATGGGCACACATCCTAACACTTATGCATTTTGATGACTTAGATGTGCAACACATGAAGTAATGTATATCTTCAATCAATGAAGACATACACTCTAAGTGCGAATACATTAATGCGAAATTTGACTTTGGAGCGCCACGATAATTGTGCGCCGTGTGTGTGGGTCTAATACTTCCTATACGGTGGGTAACGCCACCACCAAATTTTTGTTTGAAGTGTTTCTCTTGGTGTTATGTTTGCATAGTTTTCATATTGGATTCATATTCATCCTTGGCTTATATTCAAGTTTATCTTCAATTGGTTGAATTGGACTAGTACTATATATATTTATCTGTGTTCTGTCCTCTACAACATTCACTTATAGCTATGGTTTCGTGTTGAATCTTTTGAACTAAGTGAATGTGATCGGACCCTAACCTATCTATGCTTCTACTTCAACTCTATCTATCCAAGTCATATGCATTCTATTGAAAACTGTCGATTGTCTTCACGGAGACCTTGTCAGCTGAAGTCAATCTGACAAACATTTATATCTGTTTTTAATGCTTTATCCTATTTTCCTGAAACCCGGAGAATTCGGGACCACCACCGACAATCCAGCGCGTGGGAACATGGAACAACTCCCAAGGTGTTGCATTCTTGCCACGTGTTCGCCGATGAACCGCCAGGCACTCGCAGAATTGCGCCGGGCCATTTCGCCCTTATAAATACCCGCCACGCCTCGGTCAAAAACCCTTCTTCCTCCTTGCCATATCTCGCAAAACCCTAGCGCCCACTAGCTCTCGACGACGCCGACAACGGCGCTTAGCTGCCGCGATTTCTTCGACGCCATCCTCACGCCGCCGGACCTCGCCCTTCCGCCGCCGCCAGAGGTGTCTTCCGTCACCAAGTTAGGGCACGGAGATCGAATCGCCGCCTCCACCTTCGCCTCCGCCTCAGCAGTTCTTCGTGGTGGTAATTAAATTTTACTTTTTACCGCCTTTTTCGATCTAATAGATTCATCCGCCTTTACCAAAAGTGGTTTCTAGATCTCCAAACCTGAATCTATCTCGATTCTCGATCTCATATTCTACCTAGTCTATTCACTTATGCTTCTTTACAAGTTAGATTCCTCACTTGTACTTATTCTTGGATTTGTACAACTCTGGAACCAACTCTCATCAAATAAGTGAATGTCTTCGCGTTATGAGGTCAATGTCTTCAAACTGATTTATCTTCAAAATCTTCTGAGAATGCATATGACCTCTTCCCCTTTCCTCCCACCTCTAATGCTATCACATGTACATGTCAGTGGGAGAATCCCTTGGTTCTCATAGTCTGCATTCGTTTGCAGAATTCTTGCAGAGTCACATCAATTCACCTGAAGCCAGTTCTTGTCTGACCAGCCATTTGAAGCCATTGACGATCAAGCCCTTCGCTTAAACTTCATGGCAACTGAGAAGTCAGCACGAAAGGGAGGTAGACAACACCGTGGTAACACTTCCAAGGATTTGCCTCCAGATTTGCACGAGCTGTACAAAACAGACCCTGAGGAAACCTATACCGGCCACAAGAATCGAATCCAGTGGATTCAAAGATATTGGGCAGAAGAATGGTTCAAATACCGCTTCGTCACTGAAGAATATGCAGAGAAGAATGCCATCAAGGGACCCTGGGGAGATATTGTGTACAAAAATCTTCAACCCCAGTCCCTTCCTAAAGCCATCCAACGAGAATTCTATTCGTGCATGATTCGCGAACCACAGCCAGAGAACGCTGATCCTTCTTCTCTGCTGTGGTGCCGTGAAGGCCATCTTTTCAAGCGCAACTACCAGTTCGCCAAAGACTCAGCTGCGAAGAACAAGAAGGCTCTAGGGCTTGACTTCAACCCTGGTCCTTCCTCACCTCGGGACGATGGCACCCGTGAAGCCAATGAGAACAGGATTGGCCCCTTCTACAACCTTGCTGGCCTCATCACCCACATTGTTGTCATAGGTGCCAAAGTGGATCATTCTGATGATGGTGCTGACATTGATGAAGCTCCAGCTCCTACTCCAAAGCAACAAAAGCAAAAGAAGGCTAAAGCTTCAAAGTCGCTTCATCGCTTCCAAAAGCTTCATGAAAGTGAAGCCATTGGCAACCGCCTTCCTACTCCCAATAACACCTTCAAGATTTCTCTCGATCTCCAAGAAGCGTGAGAAGACACGAAGAAACCTGTTCAATGACATACCATGCATCGACACCGCCGCCGCTTTTGAGGAACTAATCAAGCCATTGGTTTGTCTTCGATGAAGAATTTGGCAATGATGCTCTCGAAAGCTTGATCAAGAGCAAGCAAGAGGCGGAGATCTTCTTGATTCCGCCTCTTCGATGTGAACATCTTGCACAATTTCATTGATGAATGGTTCGACAATCAAGATCT
The DNA here is from genome assembly GCA_021437245.1 of Aegilops speltoides. Taxonomy (NCBI): domain Eukaryota; kingdom Viridiplantae; phylum Streptophyta; class Magnoliopsida; order Poales; family Poaceae; genus Aegilops; species Aegilops speltoides. Next base: position 116,405,602 of record CM038142.1, read on the forward strand.
CAGCTTTGATGATCTTCAACTCCCCATTGGTATCAGCTGCCTCCTTTCAAGGCGCCATTGATCCCGAATCGCTCGCTCAAATAATTGTTGAACTAAAGCACAAGATTGTTTTTGAGAAGGAACAGTTCAAGAAGCATGTGGCCAAGCCGAGTGTGGCTGATGTCCGTAAATTCAAGGTGATGCTCAATGACTCAAGGATGCGCTTTCACAAGAAACGGAGAAAGCCAAAGGCTCAAGAGAGCGCATGAAAACTCTAGTCGCAAAGTGTGTTCAGCTTAAAACGGTTGAAAAGCTTAAGGCTTTTGGGCGCCTTGGCATTGACCCCAAGATGGATGCCAAGGTAAGAAGAAGCACATTTTGGCGCAGATCGAAGCTTCACGGTGGGAAGAACTCACATTGTCTTTCCACCAAAGATGACAGATCGAAACCTAAGGTCTCCACAGTGGCTTCAGATTAGCAGAAAACCAAGGCAGCTCAAGCCGAAGCCAGAAAGCGCAAAATCAAGCGCACCACTGATGATTGATAACCCACAAGTATAAGGGATAGTTGTAGCCTCTTTCGATAAGTAAGAGTGTCGAACCCAACGAGGAGCTAAAGGTAGAACAAATACTCTCAAGTCCTATCGGCCATCGATATTTAATTTCACGACGCTTGACGTTTGCTTTACCTAAAACAAGTATGAAACTAGAAGTACTTTGTAGGTGTGAAAGGATAGGTTTGCAAGATAATAAAGAGCACGTAAATATAAAATAGGGGCTGATTAGATAAAGAAGCAATAAAGTAAGTATTAGTAGAGAGCTTTTTGTTACGAGAAAGTTATTTGTCCAAGGCAATCGATAACTAGACTAGTAATCACTATTGCATTTCTATTTGAGGGAGAGGCATAAGCTAACATACTTTCTCAACTTGGATCATATGCACTTATGATTGGAACTCTAGCAAGCATCCGCAACTACTAAAGATTCATTAAAGTAAAACCCAACCATAGCATTAAAGTATCAAGTCCCCTTTTATCCCATACGCAAACAACCTACTTACTCGGTCTCAGGCTTCACACCACGCCACCCACCATAAGCAAATCATAAACATATTGCAAACCCTACAGCGGAATCCTCACGCCAGCGACACGGAGAGCACCATAGGACAACACCAATAATAAAACATCCAACTCAAACCAATCACGATCATCAATTAACCCATAGGACAAATGGATCTACTCAAACATCATAAGATAGCCATACATCATTGGGAAATAATATATAGCGTTGAGCACCATGTTTAAGTAGAGATTACAGCGGTAAGAGAGAGGTTACACCGCTACATAGAGGAAGGAAGAGTTGGTGATGAAGGCGTGAAGTTGTTGGTGAAGATCATGGTGATGATGATGACCCCCTGCAGCGCCTCCGGCGCCATCGAAGCAAGGGGAGAGAGCCCCTTCTTCTTCTTCTTCCTCGACCTCCTCCCTAGATGGGAGAAGGGTTTCCTCTAGTCCTTGGCGCCCATGGCTTGGGAGAGTTGAGAACCCTCCGAGATTGGATCTATCTCTTTGTTTTTATGCTCTGCTCGCCTGCTTCACCATTTCGTATATATGGAGATCCCTAACTCGATTGGCCTGAAACCTTCGCCGTGGTTTTTTCCTAATATTAGCTTTCTTGCAAAGAAAAGTCGCCAACCGCTTTACGATGGGCTCACGAGGTAGGGCGCGCCTGGGGTCAGCGTGTCTCTACTCGTGACCACCTCGCACCGCCTCGTGGATTTTTCGTCGGAATTTTCCATATTTTCCAAAAAATAAGCTCTGTCCGCTTTTATCCCGCTCGACTTCGCTTGATATGGATATTATGCGTAAATATAAAACATGCAATGCATGTGAACTGCATCGGGCAATCGGATCAATAAGTTAGTCCCAAAATAATATAAAAGTTGCCAAAAGTATATGAAAGTGAATAATATTGGCATGGAACAATAAAAATTATAGATACGACGGAGACGACAAGATCCCCAAGCTTAATTCCTGCTCGCCCTCGAGTAGGTAAATGATAAAAAGAATAATTTTGGTGTGGAATGCTACCTAGCATAATCTTGATCATATGTCTAATCATGGCATGAATATTAAGACACGAGTGATTCAAAGCAATAGTCTATCATTTGACATAAAAACAATAATACTCGAGCGCACTCAATAAAGCAATCATGTCTTTTCAAAACAACAAGGCCAAAGCAAGCTTATCCCTACAAAATCATACAGTTTGGCCATGCTTCATTTTCACACACAAAATGCCCCCATCATGCACAACCCCGATGACAAGCCAAGCAATTGGTTCATACTTTTAACGAACTTCAGCTTTTTTCAACCTCACGCAATACATGAGCGCAAGCCATGGATATAGCACTATAGGTGGAATAGAATATAATGATGGAGGTTTATGGAGAAGACAAAAGGAGAAAGTCTCACATCAACGCTGCTAATCAACGGCTATGGAGATGCCCATCAATTGATGTCAATGCGAGGAGTAGGGATTGCCATGCAACGGATGCACTAAGAGCTATAAGTGTATGAAAGCTCAACAAAAGAAACTAAGTGGGTGTGCATCCAACTTGCTTGCTCATGAAGACCTAGGGCATTTGAGGAAGCCCATCGTTGGAATATACAAGCCAAGTTCTATAATGAAAATTCCCACTAGTATATGAAAGTGACAACATAGGAGACAATCTATATGAAGAACATGGTGCTACTTTGAAGCACAAGATATGAGACTCACTACATGAATAACATGGTGCTACTTTGAAGCACAAGTGTGGAAAAGGATAGTAACATTGCCCTTTTTTTCGATGGGCTTTTGGCCCCTTTTTATTTAGGCTTTTGGCCTCCCCTTTTGGGGGCAATGCTCTATAATGATGATCATCACACTTTTATTTACTTACAACTCAATATTACAACTCGATACTAGAACAAAGATATGACTCTATATGAATGCTTCCGATTGTACCGGATGTGCAATGATCTAGCGTAGCAATGACATAAAACGGACAAGCCATGAAAACATCATGCTAGCTATCTTACGATCATGCAAAGAAATATGACAATGAATGCTCAAGTCATGTATATGATGATGATGAAAGTTGCATGGCAATATATCTCGAATGGCTATGGAAATGCCATGATAGGTAGGTATGGTGACTGTTTTGAGGAAGATATAAGGGCTTGTGTGATAGAGTGTATCATATCACGGGTTTGATGCACCGCTAAGTTTTCACCGACTCGAGGTGAGAAAGGGCAATGCACGGCATCAAGAGGCTAGCAATGATGGAAGGGTGAGAGTGCGATAATCCATGGACTCACATTAGTCATAAAGAACTCATATACTTATTGCAAAAGTTTATTAGCCCTCAAGCAAAGTACTACTACGCATGCCCCTAGGGGATAGATTGGTAGGAAAAGACCATCGCCGTCCCCGACCGCCACTCATAAGGAAGACAATCAAAGAAACACCCCATGCTTCAAATTTGTCACATAGCGGTTACCATACGTGCATGCTACGGGACTTGCAAACCTCAACACAAGTGTCTCTACAATCCACAACCACCCACTATCATGATTCTAATATTACCACCTTTAGATCGCAAAACTATTGCAAGGAATCAAACATATCATATTCAGCGATCTACAAGTTTATGTATGATTTTATGACTAACCATGTGAATGACCAATTCTGTCATCTCTAAATAGATATAAGTGAAGCAAGAGAGTTTAATTCTTTCTAAAAAGATATTCCCATGCTCTAACAAATATAAGTGAAGCAAAAGAGCACTCTACAAATGGCGTTTTCTATGTAAATAGAAACAGCAATCCAACTTCAAATGATATAAGTGAAGCACATGAAGCATTCTATAAAGCCACACTCAAAAGATTTAAGTGAAGTGCAATGAGCATTCTATAAATCAACCAAGGGCTATCTCATACCAGCATGGTGCATAAAAGAAAAATAAAACCTAATTGCAAAAGACGCCCAAGACTTGCACATAATGCATGAACGAAATGAATTAAACATACCGATATTTGTTGAAGAAAGAGGATGTTTCCTCAGATCCCCAAGCTTAGACGCTTGAGTCTCCTTGAATATTTACTTGGGGTGCCTCGGGATCCCCAAGCTTGAGCTCTTGCTTCTCTTCCTTCTTCTCACATCGAAACATCCTCGATTAGACACAACATCCACACAAAACTTCAACAGAAAACTCGGTAAGATCCGTTAGTATAATAAAGCAAATCACCACTCTAAGTACTGTTGAAAACCAATTAATATTTTGATTTTGCATTGTGTCTACTGTATTATAAATTTTCTATGTCTTAATCCACTAATATAAATTGATAGTTTCATCAAAACAAGCAAACTATGCATCAAAAACAGAATCTGTCAAAAACAGAACAGTCCGTAGCAATCTGAACATCCACCATAATTATGGTACCCCAAAAATTCTACACAAATTAGGAAAAATAAACAAGTTGTATATAAATACAGTGCAAAAGGAATCAGAGTCAATTGGCATTCCAGTTAAAATGTAAAATCGCAAGACTACAGCCAAAGCTTCTGTCCTGCACCGCACAAACCAACAAGCATTGTAAACATCCTAAAGGCAAACCTTAGCACATTGTTTTTATAATACAATGGAATTATACAAGGGGATAATTATTTTTTGATGAAAAGTTTTTTTAATTAAGATTCACAAAGTTCCCATGGGCATGAACAAAGTTCAAGGACGCCCCCACTTTCACAATGCTCGCTCTCTCACTTTCACTTCTCTTTTGAAAAGTTTTGGGTTCCCTCTTTATTTTTGTGTTTTTAAACTATATAAAAGCACTCAACAGAAATAAATGACTCTCTAAAACTTCCGGTTGTCTCCCCGGCAGCGCTTTTAAAGCCATTAAGCTAGGCATATTGTGCTCAAGTAGTGAATCCACCCGATCCCAAGGTATATCAAAGCCAATTTTAATTAACAATGATTTGTAATTTAGCAAAGGAGCACAAAGTAACATATATCAAGCAACAACGAAGTCTAACTCTCTTCCTATGCATCGGCATGTCATAAAAGAACAATTCATGCACACATAGTAAAGGCCAATGCATAGTATAAATAGTTTCTTGCAATTCTATCATATTGGAAACATAAAGAGCCGGAGATAGAGTTCCTCTCTCATAATAATTGCAAGTAGGAGCAGCAAGCACATGCATATTATATTCATCAAAATCATCATGTGCAATGGTAAAAGGCAACCCATCAATATAATCCTTAATAAGCACAAACTTCTCCGATATAGTGTAGTTTGGAGAATTCAAAAAGATAATAGGACTATCATGCATGGGTGCAATAGCAACAATATCATGTTTAACATAAGGAACTATAGCAAGTTCATCTCCATAAGCATAATTCATATTGGCATCTTGGCCACAAGCATAGCAAGCATCATCAAAAAGGGATATTTCAAACAAATTCAAGGAATCATAGCAATCATCATAGCAATCATCCTTTGGTAAGCACGAAGGGGAATTAAATAATGTATGAGTTGGAGGGTTACTCTCATTAGAAGGTGGGCACGGTAGCTAATCCGCTTCTTCCTCCTTTTGTTCTTCGCCTCCTCATCATTTTTTTCATCCAATGAGCTCACTGTTTCATCAATTTCTTCTTCCATAGCTTCCTGCAAAATATTAGTCTCTTCTTGGACAGCGGAGACTTTCTCAATAAATGCATTAATATAGTAATTGTATTCATAATTTTCATAGCAATATCTGAGTATAGCAAGATTTTTAGGCCTATAAGCATCATCATCTAAGCTTCATACTTTTCAAACAAAGATTCAATTTCATAAGCAGCCTTAAAAGCAACAAATTCTTCTATTTGTTCCACATCATAGTAATCATATATACCATTAGCATAAGAAGCTAAGGTTTAATTATCGTTAAATTTGCATGAAAAGGAAGGTGTGGAGCCTCCATCCTAGAGCAACAAGTAATATCATATCTCAAGCATAGATTCCGTGCATACCAACGCAACATAATAAATTGATCCCATAATAGTTTCCTTTTGTGCCGAGCGATAATCCCTAAATTATTCACGTTGATCCAACGTGTTCCCATTATAAAGTTGAATGGGGTTTCTCGTGATTATCAAAGTAGTACATAATATCTTTCGCATAATGAGAATCGAGGGTTTTAGGAGTTACCCCATCTCCATGAGTAGCAAGTACACCTTTTTTTGGTATTTTATGCTCCATATCCATAACTAAAGATAGAGAACAACTAAGGACAACAAATAAAATTACTTAGTGATAAAGCAAACAAGCACACACGAGAATATTCACCCCACGCTATGACTCCCCGGCAACGGCGCTAGAAAAAGGTCTTGATAACCCACAAGTATATGGGATAGTTGTAGCCTCTTTCGATAAGTAAGAGTGTCGAACCCAACGAGGAGCTAAAGGTAGAACAATATTTCTCATGTCCTATCGGCCATCGATAGGACTCTCACGACGCTGACGCTTGCTTTACCTAGAACAAGTATGAAACTAGAAGTACTTTGTAGGTGTGAAAGGATAGGTTTGCAAGATAATAAAGAGCACATAAATATAAAGTAGGGGCTGATTATATAAAGAAGCAATAAAGTAAGTATGAGTAGAGAGCTTTTGTTACGAGAAAGTTATTTGTCCAAGGCAATCGATAACTAGACCGTAATCACTATTGCAATTCTATTTGAGGGAGAGACATAAGCTAACATACTTTCTCAACTTGGATCATATGCACTTATGATTGGAACTCTAGCAAGCATCGCAACTACTAAAGATTCATTAAGGTAAAACCCAACCATAGCATTAAAGTATCAAGTCCCCTTTATCCCATACGCAAACAACCTACTTACTCGGTCTCGGCTTCACACCACGCCACCCACCATAAGCAAATCATAAACATATTGCAAACCCTACAGCTGAATCCTCACGCTATGCCGACACGGATAGCACCATAGGACAACACCAATAATAAAACATGCAACTCAAACCAATCACAATCATCAATTAAACCATAGGACAAAACGGATCTACTCAAACATCATAAGATAGCCATACATCATTGGGAAATAATATATAGCGTTGAGCACCATGTTTAAGTAGAGATTACAGCGGGTAAGAGAGAGGTTACACCGCTGCATAGAGGGAGGAAGAGTTGGTGATGAAGGTGGTGAAGTTGTTGGTGAAGATCATGTGATGATGATGGCCCCGGCAGCCTCCCAAGACCACTCGTAAGCAAGGGGAGAGAGCCCTTCTTCTTCTTCTTCCTTGACCTCCTCGCTAGATGGGAGAAGGGTTTCCTTGGTCCTTGGCTCCTATGGCTTGGGAGAGGCGAGAGCCCTCCGAGATTGGATCTATCTCTCTGCTTTCGTTCTGCTCGCTCTATTTCACCATTTCGTATATATGGAGATCCGTGAATCTCGATTGGCCTCAAACCTTCGCCGTGATTTTTTCCCCAATATTAGCTTTTTTATGCAAAAGAAGAGCGCCAACCACCTTACGTGGGCTCACGAGGGTAGGGCGCGCCAGGGGCCGACGCGCTACTACCTCGTGACCACCTCGAGCACCATCTCGTGGATTTTTCTTCCGTTATTTTCCATATTTTCCAAAAATAATCTTCGTCTGCTTTTATCCCGCTTTGACTCCGCTTTGATGTGGATATTTTGTAAACATAAAACATACAATGAGAGGAAATGGCAATGGGCATCGATCAATAAGTTAGTACCAAAATAATATAAAAAGTTGCCAAAAAGTATATGAAAGTGAATAATATTGGCATGAAACAATCAAAAATTATAGATACGACGGAGATGTATCAATGATGCACCCCCCAAGAAGAGAAAAACCAAGAAGAGAGATCGGGCTTCTCCCACAGAACCCCTTATAGTTGAACCCATTGCTTTCGCACACCCTGACCTTGACAATCAAGAGCGTCAGTTGATCATTCATGAGTCTACTTCCACAGAGGCTCCTAAATCTCAAGAAGTTCCAGTCGTTGACCCCATCGCGACTGAAGACATTGGTCCTCATGATAATGTAGAAGATGATGTAGTTCTTCCTCATATTGAGCGCCCGACGGTATCATCGCCTGTTCTCACGAACAATGAGCTCATCAAGATTATCGCCCTTGACACCAATCTCTCAAGATGCCTCATGGGCTGATCGCCCCAAACCAAGAACCCCAAGTCAAGATTCACCAAGTACACCCCGCCCTCCACCAGCGAAGCCACCAGTCCATTGGTGAATGATGATAATTACATGGAGACCACACCCTCGCCAAAGGCGTCACCCATTTTTCAACAGCTTCGCAAAGGTCTCAAGCCATCGGTCTCCATGACCACCATCAGAGAAGAAGACTCAAACCAGTCCAACTCAGTGGCACGTCAAGTGTTCCCTGAAGACAATCATTCTGTGACGGTTCCCTCGTCTGAAGCAAATGTTGCTGAAGACAATCCGGCTGCATCAGCCGTAGAAAGACAAGAAGAAGAGCATGTTGGTACCCCTACCACCAAAGAAGTTGTTCTCGAGGAGAACGTATCTGTGCCCGATCCTCCAGCTCCTCAAGTGAAGCTTGAGAACTCGAGGCGCCACCAACAACACCTCAAGCCAATGACGTTGTCATGGTCAAGACAATGTGGCGCCTACAAAGGAACACTGTGCTTGAAGCCACTGTTGCTCCTACAACAAATGTGCAGCCTAACGCCTCTGCTGATGCCACTGCTCCTGTTCCGCCACCAAGGCCCCACACCATTGAGCATGCATTCTACCAAGGCAAGCTTGTTCCGCCTGATGGCCAATTCGTACTCCGCCGCTTCCCGACCTCAGTTTGACTATCATGTGGAGCATGTGCCTCGTGTTCAAGCCAAAACCAAGGCTGCTAAGGTTCCTGTGAACCTGATCGGCACCGTGCTCATTCAATGTCAATGGCTTCATTGCACACAACACCTTCTTCGACATCGAAAGAACCCGTATTCCAAGCCAAGAATATCATCGATCGGTTCTCGAGCTATCAGCAAGCAGCTACTACTCCTCAGATTCTATACAATCAGAGCGATATTTCTCATATGCCTCGACACCGGCCATTGCTAGTCCGCCTCGCCTAGAAGAAGCCCTAGACCGCTTGTGATGTCTGGCTTTCTACAGCTTGTCACCGATAAGGAACATTGGAATGAAGAGCTTCTCCGCAATTCTATGCAACCCTCCACATTTGCGGGCTACAACAGGATACAACGACATGGGTCCTTGAGTGAATGACGGGCAACGCTCATCATGAAGCCAAAGCCTTTGATCTCATTGAGCTTACCGCCTCTCCACTCCAAAGTAACTATATGAACCTGGTTGTCACTCCATCGTGATGCATTGAGAGCATCTTTCGTAAGCTAGAGCCCAACATGAGCCATATGCTTAGTATGATGAAGCCACCGCCCTGTGATGTCGTGGTATCCCAAGGAATTCCTTGTCAAGACCTAGAGTATCCGCCCGCACTATCTATCACATCATTAGGCTAACTCTATGGCCCATCAAAGGGCATTCCTCCTCAAAGAAAGCTTGAAGGTGCAATGAAGACATTGGTCTTCTACATTCTAAATGGCAAAAGCTTCAATACTCAAGATTTCTTCATTCACCGCTTTGTCGATCCGGTCCGACATTTTGGTCCAAGTTCTATGCTCCTTGGATCATGCGCCCGATCAAGCTCCACTCTACCATTGACTATCGCCTCCGCTCAGAACCATCTCACATTTTTACCAGAGGTTGATATGTCCATTGAAGCCATTTACCCAGAGCCTGCCAAGGAAGCACTATATCTTCACAATATAGATCGTCAGAGCTTTTCCCAGCATGTTGAAGGTATTCAGGTTGCTTCTCGTGTTTATCCACTAGCCGGCAACACTCGCTGAGGTAGTCCTGGACTGGGGGGTGTCTGGATAGCCGAACTATCATCGTTGGCCGGACTCCAAGACTATGAAGATACAAGATTGAAGACTTCGTCCCGTGTCCGGATGGGACTTTCCTTGGCGTGGAAGGCAAGCTTGGCAATACGGATATGTAGATCTCCTACCATTGTAACCGACTGTAACCCTAGCCCTCTCCTGTCTATATAAACCGGAGGGTTTTAGTCCATAGGACTAACAACAATCATACCATAGGCTAGCTTCTAGGTTTAGCCTCCTTGATCTCGTGGTAGATCCACTCTTGTACTACCCATATCATCAATATCAATCAAGCAGAGTAGGGTTTTACCTCCATCGAGAGGGCCCGAACCGGGTAAAAACATCGTGTCCCTTGTCTCCTCGTTACCATCCGCCTAGACGCACAGCTCGGGACCCCTACCCGAGATCCGCCGGTTTTGACACCGACATTGGTGCTTTCATTGAGAGTTCCTCCGTTGTCGCCATAGGCTCGATGGCTCCTTCGATCATCAACAACGACGCAGTCCGTGGTGAGACTTTTTTCCCTGACAAATCTTCAGATTCGGGCGGTTTTGCATCAAGGGCCAATTCGCTGGCCATCCGGAGCAGATCAAAAGTTACGCCCGCCATCAAGTCGATTTGAAGTTTGAACTATATGGCCGACATCCGCGGAGACTTGATCTCGACGGATTCGAAGCATCGCCGAAAAGCGCCAGACCGCCACGATGGGCATGATTTAGCTCACGCTGGATAAAGGCCTCGAGGCTGCACAAGTGTCCGCCCGACCTTAATTTAGAGCCGATCGCGCCGATCGAGGATGGTGGCTAGACACCGCCGGGGCTGCTACTTACGGCGATGGAGCTGAATACCGACCTATCCCTCATGGCTCGTGGGTTCGAGGTGCCGGACTCGCCAGACTTCGAACCTCCGCGCTTCCTACCAATCGAATCCGATTGGGCACCGATCATGGAGTTCACCGCTGCGACATCTTTCAAAGACTCGCTTTTGGCGACATCCTGAATTCGCTAAAGTATCTCTCGTTATCGAGAGCTCTCGCCGACCACGGTCAGGATGGTTGGGATGCGGACGACGAAGAAATTCAAAGCCCACCCACCACCCACTTCGTAGACACTGTCGACGACCTAACCGACATGCTAGACTTTGACTCCGAAGATATCGACGGCATGGACGACGATGCCGGAGACGACCAAGAGCGAGCGCCTATGGGGCACTGGAAAGCCACCTCTGTTGGGGAACGTAGTAATTTCAAAAAATTTCCTACGCACACGCAAGATCATGGTGATGATATAGCAACGAGAGGGGAGAGTGTATGTCCACGCACTGTGAGACCGAAGCGAAGCGCTATGACAACGCTGTTGATGTAGTAGTATGTCTTCACGATCCGACCGATCCAAGTACCGAACGACGGCACCTCCGAAGTTCAGACACGCTCAGCTCGATGACGATCCCCTGACCGATCCAGCAAAGTGTCGGGATGAGTTCCACAAGACGACGGCGGCAGGACGATGTTGATGTTCTATCGCGCAGGCTTCGCCTAAACTCCGTGACGATATGACCGAGGTGGAATATGGTGGAAGGGGCACCGACACGGCTAAGGAACGATCCGTAGATCAACTTGTGTGTCTATGGGGTGCCCCTGCCCTCAGATATAAAGGAGTGGAGGAGGGGAGGGCCGGCCTCTATGGCGCGCCTTTAGGGGAGTCCTACTCCCACCGAGTAGGATTCCCTTCCTAGTCCAACTAGTAACCCTTCCATGTAGTAGGAGTAGGAGAGAAGGAAAGGGAAGGAAAAGAGAAGGAAGGAAGGGGCGCCTCCCTAGTCCAATTCGGACTAGTCCATGGGGAGGTGCGCCACCCTTATGGCCCTTTTTCTCCTTTCCCGTATGGCCCATTAAGGCCCAATACGAATTCTCAGAATCTCCCAGATTCAAAAATATTCAATCACTGAACCTTCCAACTCCGAATATAGTCGTCCAATATATCTATCTTTACGCCTCGACCATTTCGAGACTCGCCATGTCCCCGATCTCATCCGGACTAACTCCTTCGTACATCAAAACTCATAAACTCATAATATAACCGCCATCAAACCTTGTTGCAAGGGACTTTACGGGTTCGAGAACTATGTAGACATGACCTAGAACTATTCTCGGTCAATAACCAATAGCGGACCTGATGCCCATATTGGCTCCTTACATATTCTACGAAGATCTTTATCGGTCAAACCGCATAACAATATACGTTGTTCCCTTTGTCATCGGTATGTTACTTGCCCGAGATTCGATCGTCGGTATCCAATACCTAGTTCAATCTCGCCACCGCAAGTCTCTTTACTCGCTCAGAATGCATCATCCCGTAACCAACTCATTGGTTACATTGCTTGCAAGGCTTATAATGATGTGCATTACCGAGAGGGCCCAGAGATACCTCTCCGACAATCGGAGTGACAAAACCTAATCTCAAAATACGCCAACTCAACATGTAGCTTCGAGACACCTGTAGTAATTCTTTATAATCACCCAGCTACGCTAGGACGCTTGGTAGTACCCAAAGTGTTCCTCCGTAAACGGAGTTGCATAATCTCATAGTTACAGAACATGTATAAGTTATGAATAAAGCAATAGCAACATACTAAACGATCAAGTGCTAAGCTAACGGAATGGGTTGTCAATCACATCATTCTCCTAATGATGTGATTCCGTTAATCAAATGACAACTCTTTTGTCCATGGCTAGGAAACATAACCATCTCTCGATAAACGAGCTAGTCAAGTAGAGGCATACTAGTGACACTATGTTTGTCTATGTATTCACACATGTATTATGTTTCCGGTTAATACAATTCTAGCATGAATAATAAACATTTATCATGAAATAAGGAAATAAATAACAACTTTATTATTGCCTCTAGGCATATTTCCTTCAAGATCCCACTTGCACTAGAGTCAATAATCTAGTTCACATCGCCATGTGATTTAACACCAATATTCATATCTCAGATATGATTAACACCCATAGTTCACATCATCATGTGACCAACATCCAAAGGGTTTACTAGAGTCAATAATCTAGTTTACGCCGCTATGTGATTAACACCCAAAAGAGTACTAAGGTGTGATCATGTTTTGCTCGTGAGAGAAGCTTAGTCAACGGTCTGGCACATTCAGAGTCGTATGTATTTTGAAAATATTTTATGTCCACAATGCTCGCACGGAGCTACTCTAGCTAATTGCTCCCACTTTCAATATGTATCCAAAGTTGAGACTTAGAGTCATTCGATCAAGTAAAAGTTTGCATCGATGTAACTTTTACAACAAACTCTTTTATCACCTCCATAATCAAGAAACATCTCCTTAGTCCTTACTAAGGATATTATCGACCAATGTCCAAAGGATCTACTCCTAGATCACTATTGTACTCCCTTGCCAAATTCAGAGCAAGGTATACAATAGGTCCTGCACATAGCATAGCATACTTTATAGAACCGATGATCGAGGCATAGGGAATGACTTTTCATTCTCTTTCTATTTTCTCATTGTGGTCGGATTTTGAGTCTTACTCAATTTCATACCTTTGCAACACGTGCAAGAACTCTTTCTTTGACTGCTCCATTTTGAACTATTTCAAAATCTTGCCAAGGTATGTACTCATTGAAAACTTATCAAGCCGCCTTGATCTATCTCAATAGATTTTGATGCTCAATATGTAAGTAGCTTTATCGAGGTCTTTTCTTTTTAAAACTCCTTTAAAACACTCCTTTATGCTTTGCGTAAAAAATTCTACATCATTTCTAATCAACAATGTGTCACCACATATACTAATCGTAAAGGCAGTAGTGCTCCCACTCACTTTATTGTAAATACAGCTTCATCGTAAGTCCATATAAAACTATATGCTTTGATCAACTTATCAAAGCGTATATTCCAACTCCGAGATGTTTGCACCAGTCCATAGATGGATCGCTGGAATTTTCACATTTTGTTAGCACCTTTAGGATTGACAAAAACTTCTGGTTGCATCATATACAACTCTTCTTTAATAAATTCATTAAGGAATGCAGTTTTGACATCCATTTGCCGGATTTCATAAAATGTGGCAATTGCTAACATGATTCGACAGATTTAGCATCGATACGAGTGAGAAAATCTCATCGATTCAATACCTTGAACTTGTTGAAAATCTTCGCAACAAGTCGAGCTTAGTAGATAGTAACACTACTATCGTGTCCGCCTTCCTCTTGAAGATCCATTCATTTAACATGGCTTGTCGATCATCGAGCAAGTCAATCAAAGTTCATACTTTGTTCTCATACATGGATCATATCTCGATTTTATGGCCTCAAGCCATTTCGTGGAATCTGGCTCATCATCGCTTCCTCATAGTTCGAGGTTTATCATGGTCTAGTAACATGACTTTCGTAACAGGATTACCGCACTCACTGTGCGGACCTGACTGAAGACCCACGAGGTTCTCAGAGTAACTTGATCCAAGTTTCATGATCATCATCATCATCTTCCTCACTAATTGGTGTAGGAATCATCGAACTGATTTCAGTGATGAACTATTTTCCAATTCGGGAGAAGGTACAAATTACCTTATCAAGCTCTACTCTCCTACCACTCACTTCTTTCGAGAGAAATTCTTCTAGAAAGGATCCGAATTTAGCAACGAAAATCTTGCCCTCAGATCTGTGATAGAAGGTGTACCCAACAGCTTCCTTTGGGCATTCTATGAAGACGACTTCTCGATTTGGGTTCGAGCTTATCAGATGAAACTTTTTCACATAAGCATCGCAACTCCAAATTTTTAGAAACGATACCTTAGGTTTATTGCTAAACCATAGTTCATACGATGTCGCCTCAACGGATTTAGATAGTGCCCTATTTAATGTGAATGCAGCTGTCTCTAATGCATAACCCCAAAACGATATTGGTAAATCAAGAAGAGACATCATAGATCGCACCATATCCAATAAAGTGCGGTTATTTACATTTGGACACACCATAACGCTGTGGTGTTCCTGTGTCGTGAGCTGTGAAACTATTTCACATTGTTTTAATTGAAGACCAAACTCAGAACTCAAATATTCATCTCCACGATCGATCGCAGTAAACTTTATTTTCTTGTTATGATGATTTTCCACTTCACTCTGAAATTCTTTGAACCTTTCAACTATTTCAGACTTATGTTTCATCAAGTAGATATACCCATATCTGCTCAAATCATCTATGAAGGTCAGAAAATAACGATACTTGCCACGAGCCTTCATACTCATAGGTCTGCATACATGTAACACCCTCGATGCGGCTATATCTCCCACGTGTCGAAGCACGACTTAGAGGCATAACTGCATTGAAAGCAATGTCGCAAGTGAGGTAATCTTCACACAACCCATGTAATACATAAGGGAAGAGATACATAGTTGGCTTACAATCGCCACTTCACACAATTACATGAATAAAACATTACATCATACAGATACAATCAAGGTCCAACTACGGAACCAAAATAAAAGAAGAACCCCAAATGCGACAAAGGACCTCGATCGACCCCTAACCGGGCTCCACTATCGATCAACTAGAACGAAACAACACAAAGGGCAAGATCTTCATCGAGCTCCTCCTTGAGCTTGGTTGCGCCACCGCCGGTAACATAGGCACCGCAAACTGGTTTTGAAGTATCCGTGAGTCACGAGGATTTCAAAGAATCTCGCACCATGAGATCAAGACTATTTAAGCTTATAGGAAGGATGGAGTAATGAGGTGGAGCTGCAGCAAGTTTACTCAGCATAAACGGTGGCTAACATACGCAAATGAGAGCGAGAAGAGAAGGCAAAGCACGGTCGACAAAAGTATGATCAAGAAGTGATCCTATAGCAACCCACGCCAAGCATAACTCCAACATCAGTGTTCACTTCCCTGACTCACGAGAAGAGACCATCACGGTTACACACACGGTTGATGTATTTTAATTAAGGTCAACTTCAGTCTTCTACAACCGGACGTTAACAAATTCCCATCTGCCACATAACCGCTGGCACGGCTTTCAAAGATCAAATCCCGCAGGGTGTCCCAACTTAGCCCATGACAAGCTCTCACGGTCAACGGAGGAATAGACCTCCACCCAAGACACTCCGATCGACTCGGTATCCCGACAACAAGACATTTTGACAGGTAAAACTAAACCAAAGAACACCGCCCTAATGTGCCGACAACCCGATAGGAGCTGCACATATCTCTTCTCGTAAGCACACTCAGATGAGACTAGCTACGAGTAAAACCAACCTCAAGTTTCCCGAGGTGGCCCCGCAGTAGCTCGGTTCTGACCAACACTCTGAGGAGCACCGCCCCAAGAATAAAGATGACCCTTGAGTCTGCAGAACCCAAGGGAAGGTGGTAGGTTGTTAGTGCAAATGGTAAAACCAATGTTGGGCATTGCCGGAGAAGCTTTACTTAAGGCGAATCGTCAAGGGGTTCCCATTATAGCCCAACCGTAAGGAACGCAAAACCGGGAACATAACACCGATATGACGGAAACTAGGGCGGCAAGAGGAACAAAACACTGTGCATAAGGCCGAGCCTTCCACCCTTTACCAAGTATATAGATGCATTAATTAGATAAGATATATTGTGATATCCCAACAAGTAAACATGTTCAACAAGGAACAACATCTCCATGTTCCAACAAGGAACAATCTTCAATCTTCACCGCAACTAACAATGCTATAAGAGGGCTGAGCAAAGCGTAACATAGCCAATCAACGGTTTGTATAGGAAAGGTGTCAAAGGTTAGGGGTTTGACATGGCAATTAGGGAGGCCGACAAGCAAATGGTAGGCATCGAGCATTGGCATAGCAAAAGAGCGAGCAAACTAGCATAGCAAAGATAGTAGTGATTTCGAGGGTATGATCATCTTGCCTGAAATCCCGCAAGAAGGAAGAACGAGTCCATGAAGAAGACAAAGCGACGAAGTTTAACGAATCCTCACAACTCCGAACGAAACCGGCTAACGAGAGAAGCAACCCGAAAGAAAACAAACAACATAGTAAACAACCACCACATAAACATGTCATGATGCACAAACAAGTATGATGCATGTCCGTTTAATGAGGCATGGCATGGCAATTTGCAACGAACAATACTACAAATTAGTGGAGCTCAATATGCAACGAGTTGCATATCGATTTAAACACCACATCAATTATTTAGTTCTCTCTGTTATGAACAAGACAAGATTAAATGTTGGTTAACATGGCAAGAGGTGAAGCATAACAAAAACTATACCATCTAAACAATTTAAATGGGGCCGATATAAAACAACAACCGTAAATCCCCATATGCATTTAGCAATTTAAAGCAACAACAATTTTAAGCATTTTAATTGTTGTTATCATGATGCGGATGACATATGCAAGTTTTATGCAATCTTTATGAAAACGCTGACATGAGCATGATATGAAGCATTTGTAGCCATGGCGAACAAAAAGGGTGCCACGGGCGCTAAACGAAAAGGGTGCCACGGCGCTAAACGGAAATGGTGCCACGGCAACATATCCGAAAATGATGCCACGGCAACATATCGGTTCTCGTAGCTCCTTGAGATACGGTGCAAAGAGCAAGTAAAGCGGATGTGCGGAACAAGCAAAGATGGTGGGTGCTCCCGACTACCGGGTTCCTACGGATAGTGGCATGGAAACGAGTGACAAACGGACACGATGCAAAAACGGGCATCTCATACAACATGCATTCGTCCACGACATCGCTCGTGTTATACCTTCAAGCGCATGCTTCGGGCGGATCAAGTTCAGAGGGAAGTAGACGTCATGGGTCGACGGTAGTGGTACATCTCGTAGACGCTCACGGGTCGCCGTGGAGGTAGACGCTCACGGCGCGTGGAAGTAGTGGTACACGCTCGCTGGAGAGGTACTTGACGAATCCAACATCTTCGGGCGACGGTAGTTGTACACGCTCGCTTCAGATGTCCGGGTCGCCGGTAGAGGTACTTGGCGGACCATGTAGTCGAACTTGGCGATCCGAAGGGGTACTTGCCGACAACGGCCGCCGTGGTACTTGGCGCAGTCCGCGTAGTCGCGGCATGTTCCAACATCAAACTTGAGGGACACCGACGGCGTGGTACTTGGCGTAATCCCGGAGATGGCGGAAGACAAATTTGGCACCCACGGTATTGACATCAACAAAGGCTGTGCAGCGGAGGGAACGCACAACGGGCACGGCAGCCATGGGTCATCCAAAGACAGAGGCCATGGCGCCTGTGGATGACCGGCGCCAAGGGGGGGGCAGATGCGGCGAAGCGGGAGGCTCGCAGGCCTCGGTGGGTGCGGGACAGCTGGCATGGAGCTGGCCGCGTCAACGCACGAGGCGCGCGGCAGGTGGACCGAGCAGGCAGCAACGCTGCTCGCCCTCCCGGGTCAAGGTCGAGGCGGCCGATGGCTCGCAGCTATGCCAGCGGTGCACGGCGAGGGTGGCGGCGGGCGGGCGCCATGGGGATGCAGCAGCAGAGGCGCGGGTGTCGCGCGAGGGCGGCGCCGCCGCGGGGCCGAGAGGAGGGCGAGGTGCGGGGCGGAGCAGAGGGGACGCAGGCGGCTGCTGTCGCGAGGCGGAGGAGACGAAGGTGGCGAGGTTGCGAGGAAGCAGGGGTCGACGTGCGCGGCGCAGCAGGGCAGCATCTCAGCCACGAGGAAGGTGGACGGCGGGCTTGGGTGCAGCTCCGGCGAGGGGCTTGAGGCCGCAGGGAAGGAAGGCAGCAGGGGCACGGCGAAGACTGGCGGCGGCGACCGGCTGCTGGATCCGGCGGAGATGCTCGGGGTCGCGTGCGCGGGGAGGAGATCGAGCGCGGGGCGCTCCTCTGTGTGTGGCGCTGGAGGGAGGAAGATGGGATCGGGAGAGGGGGTTGCGGCGCTGTGGGAACGAGGGGAGAGCGAGGGGGATCGAGAGGATTAGCTAGGGTTCGGTCGGCAGGGGCCGGCTGGGCCTTGGCTCATGCTGCTGCCAGGAGGCCCTGTGGCCGGGCGGGCTGCCGGCTAGAGGTCGGCTGGGCTTCTCTCTCATATATTTCCTTTAGCGTAAAACAATTAAAGAGAAGAAAAGAAAGAGAGGGTTAGGGAAAGGATTTGTGCATGGGGACAATTTTCCTGACTCGCAAAAAATATGCTCGCTCCAAGAAAATAGAAAGAGGCATGATTGAAAGATTTAAATTCAAACTCATTTGAATTTAATTCAAATGGGTTTGAACTAGGACTTGGTTTTTGAAGTGTCCAAAAATGTTGAGAATTTTTGGTGGAGCTCCGGAAAAACAAGAAAGAATATATGGCAAGGTTAGAGGCCAAGAATTGAAATAATAAAGGGCATTGGGATTTTGCAAGTGTGTTAATGGGTGAACTCCAGAGAATGGAATTATTTTATAATAGCTCCACTAATATCGGGAGGATATATTATAAAGAGAAATCCCCATCGTGAATATCCCTCGATTTAAATAGATCAAAAGATCTATGCAATTTATTTAGTTGAGATGCAAAAGATTTATGAGATGATGGCATGATGGCATGATGCAATGCAAATGACGCAATGAAGAATGCATCAAACAAATAAATCACACGATTTAAACTCGAATACAAGGAAGGCATCCGAGCGCCGGTCTCGGGTGTTACAATACATCAAGATGTATTATTTCCAATAAGTCAAGAGTTTCGCTCCATTGTTCAAGAACGGAGTTTTAGTCATCTTGCCTAAAAGGCACGGTTCGCAAGCATCAACGATTCATAACGGTGATTCCGAAAATGCATCTTTATGGAGTTTCTTCATGCGCTTACACCGATATGACCTAAACGGCAAGCAACACAAATAAGTTGCACTATCATTATTAACTTTGCATCTTTTGGCTTCAATATTACGAATATGTGTATCACACGATCGAGATCCAACAAACCATTTTCATTGGGTGTATGACCATAGAAGGTTTTATTCATGTAAACAGAACAACAATTATTCTCTAACTTATATGAATAACCGTATTGCAATAAACATGATCAAATCATATTCATGCTCAACGCAAACACCAAATAACACTTACATAGGTTTAACACTAATCCCGAAAGTATAGGGAGTGTGCGATGATGATCATATCAATCTTGGAACTATTTCCAACACACATCATCACTTCACCCTTAACTAGTCTCGCTTATTCTCGCAACTCCCTGCTTCGAAGTTACTAATCTTAGCAACCTAACTAGTATCAAATAACGAGGGGTTGCTATAAACACTAGTAACGCATACATCAATAACATGTATATCAAATATACTTATGTTCACTTTGCCATCCTTCTTACCCACCAAATATTCGTGGCATTTCCGCCCAAAGGACCATTTTCTTTGCAAAGTAAGCACTCGCCTCGTGCTTTGTCCAGCTTTGGAGCTTCTTCAAGGAGTGACAACTTGCTTGTCTTTCCACTTGAAGTTCCCTTTCTTTCCCTTTGCCCTTTCTTGAAACTAGTGGTCTTGTCAATCATCAACACTATATGTTCTTTCTGATTTCTACCTTCGCCGATTTCAACATCAATGTAAGAGCTCGAATCGCTTTTGTCATCCCTTGCATACTATAGTTCATCACGAAGTTCTATTAACTCGTGATGGTGACTAGAGAATTTCGTCAATCACTATCTTATCTCGAAGAATAACTCCCACTTGATTCAAGCGATTGTAGTACCTGCATAACTGAGCACATGCTCACTAGTTGAGCGATTCTCTCCATCTTTTAGCTATAGAACTTGTTGGAGACTTCAAATCTCTCAACTCGGTATTTTCTTGAAATATTAACTTCAATTCCTCGAACATCTCATATGGTCCATGACGCTCAAAACATCTTTGAAGTCCCGATTCTAAGCCATAAAGCATGGTGCACAAAACTATCAAGTAGTCATCATATTGAGCTAGCCAAACGCTCATAACGCCTCAGATCCGCTCCTCGCAATAGGTCTGTCACCTAGCGTGCATTAAGGACATAATTCTTCCGTCAAAGAATGAGGATAAACCTCAGATCACGGATCCAATCCGCATCATTGCTACTAACATCTTTCAACACAATTTTCTAGGAACATATCAAAATAAGCATATGAAAGCAACAACGCAAGCTATTGATCTACAACATAATTTGCAAAATACTACCAGACTAAGTTCATGATAAATTTAAGTTCAATTAATCATATTACTTAAGAACTCCCACTTAGACAGACATCCTCTAATCCTCTAAGTGATCACGTGATCCAAATCAACTAAACCATGTCCCATCATCACGTGAGATGGAGTAGTTTCAATGGTGAACATCACTATGTTGATCATATCTACTATATGATTCACGCCGACCTTTCGGTCTCCGTGTTCAAGCCATATCTCAGATATGCTAGGCCTCGCCAAGTATAACTCGAGTATTCCGCGGTGCAACTGTTTTGCACCCGCTGTATTTGAACGTAGAGCCTATCACACCCGATCATCACATGGTGTCTCAAAGACGAAGAACTTTCGCAACGGTGCATAATCAGGAGAACACTTCTTGATAATTAGTTAGAGATCATCTTAAAATGCTACCGCTAATCAAAACATAATAAGATATATAATGATAAACATCATATGCAATCAAAATATGTGACATGATATGGCCATGATCATCTTGCGCCTTTGATCTCCATCTCCAAAGTATCACATGATCTTTATCGTCACCGCACGACACCATGATCTTCATCATCTTGATCTATATCAATGTGTCGTCACATGGTCGCCTCGCCAACTATTGCTCTTGCAAGTATTGCTATCGATAGCGCTAAAGTAAAGCAAATATTTGGCACTTGCATCTTTATGCAACAAAGAGCAACCATAGGGCTTCGCCAGCTTCGATAACTTCAACAAAACATGATCATCTCATACAATAAAATATAGCATCACGCCTTGACCATATCACATCACAACATGCCCCGCAAAAACAAGTTAGACGCCCTCTACTTTTTGTTGCAAATTTTACGGGCTGCTACGGGCTTAGCAAGAACCGTTTACCACGCATCAATACCACAACGATAGTTTGTCAAATAAACTCCGCTTTAACCTTCGCAAGGACCGGCGAGCCACACTCGGTTCAAATAAAGTTGGAGAAACAGACACCGCTAGTCACCGGTGCAAAGCACGGCGGTAAAACCAGCTCAGAAGCTGCACGCGTAATGTCGGTCCGGCCGCTTCATCCAACAATACCGCTTAACTAAAGTATGACATGCTGGTAGGAAGTATGACTTATATCGCCCACAACTCACTTGTGTTCTACTCGCATATAACATCAACGATAAAACCTGGCTCGATACCACCGCTGGGGAACGAGTAATTTCAAAAAAATTTATGGACACGCAAGATCATGGTGATGATATAGCAACGAGAGGGAGAGTGTATGTCCACGCACTGTGAGACCGTAAGCGAAGCGCTATGACAACGCTGTTGATGTAGTCGACGCCTTCACGATCCGACCGATCCAAGTACCGAACGACGCACCTCCGAGTTCAGCACACGCTCAGCTCGATGACGATCCCCTGACCGATCCAGCAAAGTGTCGGGATGAGTTCCACAAGACGACGGGCGGTTGACGATGTTGATGTTCTATCGGCGCAGGCTTCGCCTAAACTCCGCGACGATATGACCGAGGTGGAATATGGTGGAAGGGGCACCGCGACACGGCTAAGGAATGATCCGTAGATCAACTTGTGTGTCTATGGGGTGCCCCTGCCTCAGATATAAAGGAGTGGAGGAGGGGAGGGCCGGCCTCTATGGCGCGCCTTAGGGGGAGTCCTACTCCCACCGAGTAGGATTCCTTCCTAGTCCAACTAGTAACCCTTCCATGTAGTAGGAGTAGGAGAGAAGGAAAGGAAGGGAAAGAGAAGGAAGGAAGGGGCGCCTCCCTAGTCCAATTCGGACTAGTCCATGGGGAGGGTGCGCCACCCTTATGGCCCTTTTTTCCTTTCCCGTATGGCCCATTAAGGCCCAATACGAATTCCGTAACTCTCCCAGATTCAAAAATACCCAATCACTGAACCTTCCGAACTCCAATATACTCGTCCAATATATCGATCTTTACGCTCGACCATTTCTAGACTCTCGTCATGTCCCCGATCTCATCCGGACTAACTCCTTCTGCATCAAAACTCATAAACTCATAATATAACCGCCATCGAAACCTTGTTGCATGGACCCTACGGTTCGAACTATGTAGACATGACCTAGAACTATTCTCGTCAATAACCAATAGCGGACCTGGATGCCCATATTGGTCCTACATATTCTACGTAAGATCTTTATCGGTCAAACCGCATAACAATATACGTTGTTCCCTTTGTCATCGGTATGTTACTTGCCCGAGATTCGATCGCTTGTATCCAATACCTAGTTCAATCTCGCCACCGCAAGTCTCTTTACTCGCTCTGAATGTATCATCTCGAACCAACTCGTTGGTTACATTGCTTGCAAGGCTTATAATGATGTGCATTACCGAGAGGGCCCAGAGATACCTCTCCGACAATCGGAGTGACAAAACCTAATCTCAACACGCCAACTCAATATGTACCTTCGAGACACCCGTAGTAATTCTTTATAATCACCCAGCCATATTGTGACGTTTGGTAGTACCTCCGTAAACGGAGTTGCATAATCTCATAGTTACAGGAACATGTATAAGTTATGAAGAAAGCAATAGCAACATACTAAACGATCAAGTGCTAAGCTAACGGAATGGGTCAAGTCAATCACATCATTCTCCTAATGATGTGATCCCGTTAATCAAATGACAACTCTTTTGTCCATGGCTAGGAAACATAACCATCTCTGATAAACGAGCTAGTCAAGTAGAGGCATACTAGTGACACTATGTTTGTCTATGTATTCACACATGTATTATGTTTCCGGTTAATACAATTCTAGCATGAATAATAAACATTTATCATGAAATAAGGAAATAAATAACAACTTTATTATTGCCTCTAGGGCATATTTCCTTCAACCTCGTCATACGACATATACATGGTGGATATCCCAAAGGATGGGAATGGCGATGGAACAACGGAGGAAGACCCCTCCAAGAAACAGCCTTGCGCCGACGCAACAAGCGCCCGCCTAAATCCCGCCACAACAAGAATGGAGATTCCGCACCGAGACAACAACACCCCGGACAAAGGTCAAGACAACCCTCCAACAAGATTCAGCATAGAGGATGAAGAAGCCAGCCCTCATGAGAGAGCGGCATACAAAGAGGTAGAGGACGATAATTACATGCCTCCCTCCGGAGACGAGGCAAGCCTCGAATGCCCCTCCAAAAGCTACCCCAAACGCAAGCTGCTGCCCCGATTAGAGGAGGAAGCATATAAACACACATCACCAGCAAGACAACACGGTCGATCGCCACCCGTGGTCAGCGACAGAGAGGCCTCCTGTGCCCTCCACTAAAGTCGCACTCGCATCGCCGAAAAGTACAAAGCCACGGGGAATGCGCCGGACTTATGTAGACATATTGAGGATAAGGCAAGACAATCAAGATCGATCTACAGATCGCTGGGCGCCCATGATGCGCGACGATGACCATCGCACGGATACAAAGAACTCCGCCGGGCCAACACAAGAGACAAAGCTCGCTTGAGCTACGCCGTGATATAGCCCAATATAGAGGCGCCAAGACACCCACTATGCTTCATGATGAAGTAATGGATCATCAAACTCAAGGGTTCAAACCCGTGAACATTGTAACTATGATGGCACAACAGCACTTCGCGGTTTGGATCAAGACTATCTCCTTCATATCCACATGGCCCGGGTGATGATCTTCACGCCATCAAATACCTCCCACTCGCTTAAAGGACCAGCTCGCATTGGCTTAACAGCTTGCCAATGTAATCAATTGGGTGTTGGGAGGACTCGAGGCAGATTCCTTGATAACTTCCAGGCACATATGTGCACCACCAGATGTCGATGACCTAAGCCACATAATTCAGCAGCCTGATTTAATCGCCGCATAATTCTCGACACGGTTCTAACCAAGAAAAATCAAATCATCGATCGTCCGGATGCAGAGGCCCTCGCAGCCTTCAAGCATAACATCCGCGACGAAAGTGGCTTGCCCTGCACCTAGGACAGAAAAGCCAAATCCATGCCAGCCCTCACATCACTCATGACCCGCTTCACTGGAGAGGACAGCTGGCTAGCCCGCAGAATAACCTCAACAAAAATTCGACAACCGATACCAAGGACCAAGAATGGCGTGTCGCTACGCAATAAGCACAAACGCCGATTAACAGCGATAATGCAGAGGATACGACAACAACACCGGATTCGTGAGGCTCCAAACCTGGTCGGAAAATCCATTCAAAAGAACTACTCCGGTCCGTCCAATTTGGACCGAATACTCGATCATTGCGCTGATACACAAGATTTCAAAAGCCAGCTAATCACACCAACAGGATTGTTGGGTATTCAGCAGCAAGTTAATTGTCAAAACAATGACAAGGCTGTATAGTGATGACGAGGAAGAGACCCGCCGCCAAACAATAGAGGATGTATGGTTTCTCAAGTGCGCGGACGGTGAACATGATATACGTGAACTCCAAGACTAAGACTCCGCTTATTGCCCTTCACAACCTTCGGCTTGACATTAAAGGTCTTGAGCCCAAGTCAAGGCGGGGCTGATGCAGAGGAAGGCCTCGCATTACCCACGATAAATGCCGAGATGTTGAGGATGAAATTCGGGGCCGATCATGGAAATCCTGTGCCATAGTAGAACACGAGCCCCTGGACAAAGGGGTGGAGGGAAGCCCAACCATGTGGAAATGGGGAAGGAATACCACCTCTCATGGGGCCCGGGTGGATGAGCCGCCTCGTCGGGGAGCCGGCGCGATGTCGCCGGACAACATCCGCGCCAATGCAGCTTGATGTGCCCTCCGAACGGAGGAGGCCATCCACTTGCCTCCCGGCCCGACATGGTTGGAGAAGGTTGAGGTGAGATGTGCGGACTTGGGCGCTGGAGCTCGAATGCGGAGATGGATAAGAAAAGGAGGAAGAAGGCGAGGTAAAAAGGTGGATCCTTATCCCTTATATATGGGCGGCTAAACTATGCGCCCCACCACCGGTAAAACTCATGATCTCCCAAGCGCCACAATCAATGGCGCGTTGGATTACCCACGTCCGTATTGATGGGAATCCCGAATAAGGGGAACACAATCTCGCTCGACAAGACGTGCTAAGGAAACCGCTTATAAACGCGCTGAGGTGGTATGACAAAACGATTCGAGTAAAGGCTTGGCCGTGGTGTGACGTCACGCCATGAAATACGTCAGCAGATTGAAGTTGTGTAAATATTATTCTCTCTACGGTGGTATGTGGAATTTATTTTGCAGAGCAGGACACTATCCTGGCGTTCACAATCTTCTATGAATTATTCGGAGGAGGAACCTTCCTTGCAATGCCAAGACAATATGCGCCGCCGACTCATCGCCATTGAAGCCCGGTTCAGGGCTACCGAGGAGTCCTCGATCGGGGTGTCCGGATAGTCGAACTATCATCGCTGGTCGGACTCCAAGACTATGAAGATACAAGATTGAAGACTTCGCCCTTGTCCGGATGGGACTTTCCTTGCGCGGAAGGCAAGCTTGGCAACACGGATA
Source organism: Aegilops speltoides (assembly GCA_021437245.1). Lineage (NCBI taxonomy): Eukaryota > Viridiplantae > Streptophyta > Magnoliopsida > Poales > Poaceae > Aegilops > Aegilops speltoides. The sequence goes on from CM038142.1 coordinate 116,432,280, forward strand.
TGTAGATCTCCTACCATTGTAACCGACTGTAACCCTAGCCCTCTCCGTGTCTATATAAACCGGAGGGTTTTAGTCCATAGGACTAACAACAATCATACCATAGGCTAGCTTCTAGGTTTAGCCTCCTTGATCTCATGGTAGATCCACTCTTGTACTACCCATATCATCAATATCAATCAAGCAGAGTAGGGTTTTACCTCCATCGAGAGGGCCCAAACCTGGGTAAAACATCGTGTCCCTTGTCTCCTATTACCATCCGCCTAGACGCGACAGCCGGGACCCCTACCCGAGATCCGCCGGTTTTGACATCGACACTGCGCAGGCACGCACTAAAGCCACTAGCACCATTGCTCCAAGGCCTTGGAAGCGCCTCGTGCTCAATGACCGAGCTTCGTGGCCTTGCATCAAAAGCATGACAAGCATCACTATCGATGAAGCGCCAAATGCAAAGCCTCTTCGTGGATGTCAATCGCATTCGCAATCTTGCCACCAAGAATGCCTTTGTCACCCGTGCAACCTGTCGGAGGTTGAGGGAGTCCTCGACTAGGGGTGTCCGACAGCCGACTATCAATATCCGCCGGACTTCCACTCACAAAGATAGAAGATTGAAGACTCCTACCGGTCCCAAGGTACTTTGCTTGGCGTGGAAGGCAAGCTTGGCAATACGGATATGTAGATCTCCTACCATTGTAACCGACTCAGAACCCTAGCCCCTCCAAAGGTCTATATAAACCGGAGGGCTGTAGTCCGAGGACACAACATTACTTCTCAACAATCATACCATAGGCTAGCTTCTAGGGTTTAGCCTCATTGATCCCGTGGTAGATCTACTCTTGTACTACCCATATCATCAATATTAATCAAGCAGGACGAGGGTATTACCTCCATCGAGAGGGCCTGAACTCGGTAAAACCTTGTGTCCTCGCCTCCCGTTACCATCCGCTTAGACGCACAGCTCGGGACCCCTACCGAGATCCGCCGGTTTTGACACCGACATTGGTGCTTATTGAGAGCTCCTCCGTGTCGTCGCCGATAGAGCGGATGCCTTTACCCGCCTTCAAAGACGGTGTTCTCACCGAGGGGCCCTAGCCGCCGGTCGATAATCCAGCTTGGCGGCTTTTATGACCGCCGTCCGCCATCGCTTCGCAACGACTTTCAAGTCGTCGAAGCAATCTTCGCGGTCAGCCTTTAAAGCTGCCTTAACAGCTTAGATCCAATTGAGCTTTTGTCCGTTAACGAGCTCTTGATCGTGATCGCCGCCTCGAGTCGCGAATAGACTACAATCGATTGGGCTTAAAACCAATCTGAGAGAGATCAACTCTCCCTGTGTTACCCACCACATCAAGTGGTAGAAGAACAACTCGCATTCGCCGCCATCGTTGAAAACAATCAGGTCCGACTCTCAACCTCCATGCCGGATTCCCACGGAGGTATGGACTCGATCGAGCATTGAACATAAAATCATGCATCGCCCGACTCGCCGGGCTGTTTCAAAGAAATCAAGCTTCCAAATCGAAGTCCTCGCCATTGAGCCCAAAGATGGGCAGGGATCCGGATTTTATTCCACCTCCCGCCTGCATATATGCGATTTATCTCTAGTTCGCAAGAGCCCTCGAAACAAAGACATCATTATCGGGCCGATTCTCCCGGTTATGGACAGGATAAAGGACTCGCCGAGAGGAGAACACAATCTCAATATTCGCAATAATCGCACGGACAAGGAATCATGAACGCCATCGATCGTCGCAAGATTACGCTGCTTTACCGATCCAAGGCCCATAGTGCGAAGTATCAGGCGACGGAAAGTTTCCGAAAACTGAAAATCAATTTTGGGATAATCCGCCCCAAACCCAATTCAGGGAAAAGGGCGCCACAATCAGCCCCGATGCAAAAAGCAAAAAGCAAAACCCAAAGAAGGGAAACGGAACCGCATCGAGGGATGGCTCAATGGACCTCAGAACTTCAGAATACGGGGAGCTGTCCCAACACATAGCCTTCGAGCATGTTGGATACTACGGCAGTGGCCAAAAGTGGCGAAGAGCTTCTAGTCCGGAAACCACTCCAACAATACCAGCACGGTATCAATAGCTTCGAGACTTTCGTGATCAAATAATATGCTAAAACGAATAATCCATGAACTCATCAAGTCTACCAAGTAGCAACAAAGAATCCATGGAGCGACACAGCTATCACCTTCAACGCCAATGACGAGCCCACGCCTCGAACTACCAGAGCCCCAACCAAGACCGGTACTTAGTCCCATAGTGGACGGCCGACCGACAAAAGTCCTCATGGACGGCGGCAATGACTAAACCTCATTTATGAGGAAACCTCATGAAAATGGAAATCGATTGAGCCAGATGAGCGAAGCAAAGACAACCTTCAGAGGAATAATCCCTAGCCGGAAGCATGCTGCACCGAAAAATCACACTCGATGTGGTGTTCGCCTCCCGACAATTACAGATCCAAGAAGTTACGCCTGTGGCCCTGCTCAGCAGCGGATATCACGCCATATTAGGACGAGAGGCATTCACAATTTTTCAAGCAATACCCCATTACGGGTACATGAAGCTCAAAATGCCCGGGCCCAGCCGGAATAATCACTCGTTAGTGATCTCGACACAGCACTGCGCCGAAAATAAGACAGCCGCACTAGCTCAAGCACTATCCAAGCCTTAGCGGCAGAGGAACTAACCACGCCAAGGCTTCACGGTAAAATGTGGACGATGTGATACTTGATAAAGATCCAAGTCCACCTCCTTCAAACCAGCAGATGAGATAGTTAAATTTCAAGTCCACCCAACGGACCCAACAAAGACGGCCTCCATCAAGAATAGCTTGAACCCCAAGTTGACGCCAAGACTACGCCGATTTCCTTCGGAAAATTGGGACATCTTCGCCGCACCCTTCGACATGCCCGATTCCTCGAGGTTGGCAGAGCACAGCCTAAACATCCTAAAAGGATTCAAGCTACCAAATAGGCTCTTCGACGATTTTCCGAGCCCAAGATACAGTAATGGGAGAAGAGCTAGCCAGTTGTTGGAAGCCGGATTCATTAGAGACATTAAACATCCAGACCGCTAGCAAATTTGGTGATGGTACCAAAGAAAGATAAACTCGCGCCTGCGGTCGACTTCAAAGACCTCAATAAGGCTTGCCCAAAGGATCCTTTCCTCTCCCCAAGATCGATCAAATTATCGATGCCACAAGCAGACACGATTCACAGCTTCCCGGATGCATACCGCTATCATCAAATCAAGATGGCGGAAGGTGATTGTCCGCAACGGCATTCATTACTCCATACGGGCCATTCTCGCTTCAACACGATGCCCTTCGACTCAAAAACGCCGCGCAATATATCAGCCCATGATTCAAACATGTCCGCTACCCAGATCGGCAAAACAATGAGAGATACGAGACGACGAGTCACAAAACAAAACACGCCGAAACTTTAGTAGACGATTTGAGGCTCACATTCGACAACCTCGAGCATATGACATTGTCAATCCGAGAAATGTAAGCCATGCGCATCAGCCAGAAGTCGCTGGGCTTGATTGTATCCGTAGAGGAATCAAGCAAATCCGCCAAGATCCGAGCTCACACGCTTGGATATCCCAAAGGACCTCAAGCAAATACAAAATTAACAGATGCGTGGCAGCCTTAAGCCGCTTTTATCTCCGCTTAGGAGAGAAGGCATTGCCCTTTATCGCCTCCTAAGGCGCACCAACACTTTGAGTGGACGGATGCGCCACCGCCGACTCAAGAAATAAAGGCCATATTGGCAACAACCGTCCCGGCTGCGCCCACTCAAGGCGTAACCGATGTTGTTATACATCGCCGCAACACATCAAGTTGTGAGCGCTGTCCTCGCCGTTTAACGAGCAAATGTATGGGCATAAATTCTCTTCAAAAACCAGTGTATTACGATCCACCGTGTTAACCCTCGCAATCCTGCATCCGACTATCAAAAGATAGCATATGCGGTGTTCATGGCGCCCTGAAACTCCGCACTACTTTCAAGAGTGTTCGATAATAGTGGCCTCAAGTACCACTCAATGACATTATAAATAAATCGCGACGCAACGGGCAGGATTGCAAATGGGCCATTGAGCTCTTGCCATTCGACATAACTTATAAACCTCGACGAGCCATAAAGTCGCAAGTCTTGGCTGACTTTCGCCGAATGGATCAAGTTTAATTACCTAAGGAGTACGGCTCATACTCCAATTGACTATGCACTTCGACGGCTCCAAAATGTTGGCCGGATCGGGGCTGGCGTCAGATCGACGCCCCCACCGGAGATACAACCCAAGATGTACTTCAAATAATGTACACGGACTCCAACAACGCATTAACACGAGGCCTTGTTACATGGTTCCGGATGGTAGTCTCCATGGGCATTCAACGCCTAGAGGTGCGCGATTCAAACCTCGCAATATCCCAAATAAATGGAGACTTTGACGCCAAGGATCCAAAATGGCAGCATATCGTAATGCTGTCCTAAAATGTCACCGGTTTGAAGGACTCAATTC